>BSBK01005256.1:647500-1247500 GCA_027943335.1 Chamaecyparis obtusa
ACTACACTACCTAGATACCTACGGCCATGGTTGTGAGTATAAATCTTGCATGGAATCTTAAAAATGCTAGAAAAAATAGTATTTCATCTCTACTTAATGGGTGATATGGGTTTTTGTACAAGTTAATAACAATGCTCCATTTTAAATTAAGGAGTTGTGATATGGGAAATGGTTATCAAGGGTAGATCCCCACTTCCCATATACATTGGAATACAAAACCCACCCTTAGGCCAAATATGATTAACACAACCCAAAAGGATGAAGGGGTGCTAATGCATGATCTCGATAAAGGGGGATTTTGTAGATTCCCTATACATATATAAATGTATGTATGTATATGAAATGTAAAGTATGAAAAACACTAGGAAATGATAACCAACAAGATATGATACCATATCTAATGTATCAAAGTAAATGCTAAAAGAAAATAAGGATGAACTCACTTTGAGGACTAGGAGAGGACAAGTGAACTTCATATTTGGAATCCAGTGTCAAAAAATTATTAGAATTGGGAACAATTATGGATCTGGAATCCTGAGACCTAAAAATCTTGATTGTAAAATTTTTAGACCCATAGGACAATGCTAACCCAAGTCGTCCTTGTCTCAGAAAGTTGACCTAGTACTGTAAAGTTAAAAGTTGATGAATTCTATGAAGGATAAGTCCCTAGTTCTTAAACTTTGAGAATTTGGACCTGCAACTTTGCCACTTGTTCCTACACACAATAAAGAAGGGGAAATTGTTATGGAAAGGGGATTTCCTTGGTCAAGCCCTTGTATAGGAATTAACTTTAAAATGAATTAAGAAAAGCATACAAAATAAGACAAATGTAAGTGTTCACCTTGCTTGTAAAACCCTCATAGATGGATGTTAGGATCCGATAAAACCATGAAGATGTTTGTATGCTTGAAATGTGTTGTAGAATCAAGTATGCCTTCACAAATTCAATGGATCTAAACTTGCCAAATCCTATAACTTTAATGGATGTATTCTTGATAACTTCTATGGACAAGAAGATGAAAGAAGAATGAATGTGGATCTTCTTGTTTGCTTGAGAATTCCTCTACTTGGCCATCATGGAAGATTGAAACCCACATCAATGAGAGAATATTATCTTTGAATGGATCTTAAAATGGAAGAAGACTTGGAGATCTTGAATTGGTATGCTTGCCTTCAAATATTGAATTCAAAAGAGCCTGATTGCACTTGAAATCACCAAAATTTGCTTACATGATAGAATTGATTACATGAATATGGTATGTAATTTCATAAGAGTGGATTAATAATGGATGGCATAATAGTCATAGATGTCAAAATGAGGAGCTTTCATGTCCTTTTATACTCATTTAGGGATTTGTAATTAACAAGCCAACCATAATTAAGAACACAAAATGAAACACTCTCGCATTGGGCCTAGAGCCCACTAAAAATTAATCTCCAAGGACAAGGCCAACTTGGGTCATCCTTGTTCTTGAGAGGCTAATTTTATAAAGTGGTCTCAGGGTTTGGGTAGTGTGAAGAGTTTTGGGGAGAGAAGATAAAAGGAGAGAAAAATCAAGCATAAACACATTTAGATTTGGAAATCACTAAAATGAGGCCTATTAGGTCACAGGGCTTCAAAATCAATGGGTGATAACTTTTTATGATGGTACATTTAGCCCCCACTTTAGTGGGAGTATGAAAAAAAATCATTCTCATGGTAAAGTAGATCAAATGCATAAGATGATCCTCTCAAGGTCAAGGAGACAAGGAAACATGAAGACCCCAAGTGACTTAAGTCTTCATCAAATCTGAGAGAGAGAGAGAGAGAGAGAGAGAGAGAGAGAGATCACCTTTGTCCAATAAGATTGTATGTCTTACTATGAACCACACAAAGAAGGTGCTGCAAAATATGGCATTGAAAGTCCTAGCAGGTTTGTATGCCATGCTAGTCAATTTATCAAGGAATAGTCCTTAAATAAAGTGTATCCAATAAGAGATCCAACAAAGGAATGACCTATCCTAAGGGAAGGTAAGCTTCCTTAGAGTTAAACAAGGAGAGGAAGGATCTATCCTTAAGGAAAGTGTATTCATAAGGGATCCAAAAGAGTCATTTATCCTAAGTGAAGGTAAGATTCCTTAGGGATTGAAAAGAAAAGGAGGAGTTGTCTTTAAGGAAAGTGTATCCATTAAGGGATTGAAATGCTAAGAAACATTGAAATAGTGTGTGTGTGCAAAAATTGAGTAGAGTGTATTCCCCCATGTTAAAGCTATTGTAAATTCCTTAATAGGAACAATTTCTAAAATGAAGCATACATGCATCCATGAAGAATGTTTCCATTGTGAAATTCCCCCAAGGACAAATTAAGAGAAATAAGCACATGACAAAAGAGAGAATGAAAGGGATCTATCAACTCTGGGGTTAGTATGACCATAAAATAATATGTGAACTACTATGTCAAAATGAAATGCCATCATCTCCCAAAGGAAGTAGAACTAAAACACAATGGAATAAAAACACATAATAGTTACGAAGAAGATTCTTTTGGGGCCAGTATCATGGATACCAAAATGAATAGGTGTATACTATTTTGCATCATCATAATCAAACAACACAAAGGCAAATTTATGAATAGTGGCACATGGACATCATAACACGTAATGACATATAGAAGAAGAGAGATGCAAATAGAAGAATATTTATGACATGGTGATTCCTTTATCACCTTGTGCTAATAAAGAAACAAGGGTCATTTAAAGAAATCTAAACAAAATATATAACAAGAAACTATCATCGAGGAAGATCATTACAACAAGCAAATGCATAGAATCCACCACACAAGAGGAGCTAGTCAAGCACATCACCTACCCCCTATATTGGTCTATAGAATTTATGGAAGGTGGGAAACTTGCAAGAGGAGCAAAATCAAGCACACCAGATTGAAAAATAGCCAGTTTCAAACAAGGGCCATGTTGTGCAGATAGGTCACTGTGCTTGTTATTATGAGTGGTAGATAACTGTTGTGAAAACATAGATTATAAGTCATGATCAATATCAATAGTCTCATACATGCCATCATAATAACTAACATGAATATCATTGTTAGTATCATGAACATTATCATCAAGAGTATCTACATTATCAAGATTAATTGTAATAGAATCTGAGATATGAATAGCATCATGTTTATTCATTTTTACTTTGCTTAAATTCACTTCCTCCAAAGGCTCAAGTATGGGTTGGTCAAAGGGAAGAGAAGTATGAGGAGCTATATAAGGTGAAGCAAGGTTTTAAGAAGCATCTTGACAAGATCTAGCATGATGTTTGTGATGGTGATCACATGCATGACAATTACATTTAGTTTTGCTATAAATTTGGTTTGGGATAGGATCAATCAACATCAGGTCCTTTTCTTCTTTAGGAGGAAGCACTGAAGGAACCACACTGGGTTGAGAGATGATAGGAAGAGGATGTGTATAAGAAATAGGAGGTGGAACAAAAGAATATAAAGGAGGCATATGTGGTGTAGGAAGAAGTACACATATAGGATCATCCTTAGGTTTGCAAGGTCAAAAATATTTTTAATCTTGTAGGCTTGGTATGATTGAAAGAGATAGTCATGATGGAATTGAGTTGATTGAGGCATGGAATGCCAAAATAAATCAAAGTTTACCGATTCTTGAGACATGTAAGAATGATAAATACTATGGTTAATGGTCACGATCTCTCCATTTTGAGGAATTTAATACATTTATGAATAGGAGAAGCCAAAACTTTCATGGAGGTAAGCAAATGAAGACCAAGTTTAACTTGAAGTTTAAGTGGGAATGATAGTGAAAGTAGTGTCTAAAGTTTTACCACCAACTTCCATAGGAAATGAAATGGAACCATGGGAAGGATAAAGGAAACCATTGAAATTTTGAATTAATATATCAAATTTATCATAAAAACCTTTTTTAAATTATTTTAAAAAAGATTCTCTTCAATTATCACATTCAGCATACAAGAAGGATCAACAAGGGTACCGGGGGAAGGAATGACATTAACCCTGGCAACAATGTAGAGAGGACCATAAAGTGCTTTAATTGTCTTAGAAAGATCAAAGGTAATATAATATTGAGGTAGAGGTAGAGGTTTAGTTTGAACATACTCAACTCAGTTAACAATATGGTTGGCTTCATCAACTTCCTCATCATAATCGATGCACTAGAAAGAAGAAGGTTGATCAATAGTATTGGTTGAATGACATGACAAAGGATTGGTGTAGATTTGAAAATTTGATTAGGAGGTGCAACTTTTTTGTTTCCATTGTTAATGTCAATGTCTACAAATATATCATTAGAATCAACAAGGTCTTGAACACAATTTCTCAATTGAAAACATCTTCTAGTATCATGAGTAGTTGACGATGGTATTGAAAAAAATCTTCAAGAAGGGTCAACTAGTTTGATAGGAGGAAGTGCTAACAAATTAGAATTCATTAACTTCATCATCACATTATGCAAAGATTTAGAAAGCTGAGTATAAGTACAAGCAGGTCTAAAAATAAACAACAAATGAGCCACACCATCAGATGTTGCTACCACTTGTTCATCAAAAATGTTGGATGAATTTTTGATTTTGATGTAGTTGTTCAGTTTCTAAAATTTGTTTAAATTGGGTGTGAAATCACTCTTATCAATGGGAACATGAGACATTGGATTGTTTCTCTCAAATTGACTCACTTGAAGTTGATAATGATTAAGCACTGCACACGATTGTGAAAAGGAAGAAAAATCAGAAAGAAGAATCTTATCTCTAATGTATTTTTGTAAATTAGTGATAAAAATGTGTTGTATATCAATATCAGGCACAAGATAAGAAATTTGAGCATGCAAATTCTTAAATCTACCAATGAAATCACTAAATTTTTCTTGAACACCTTGTTTATAATATCCATAGACAAAGGACTAGAAATGTCACAAGTAGGAATGTTGAGCTTGGATTGAGTCATAGAAGAAATTTGTCGGTGAAAAGAAGAAAACATTTGAGCTAAGTTATTGATAGTGGAATCAATATAAATAATGGGAGGTGAAACATGAGACATGGTAGGAGCATTGTAGGAAATGGAATGAATGTTTGAATATTAAAAAGGAACACTATGATAAGTAGGAATGGATGAAGGAAATGAAACACTTGAAGGAATAGAAGGAAACATAGGATTAGGAAGATTCATATGTATAGGATTAGAAGTTTGAAGTGAAGTTGTGATGATAGTGTTGCCCAAAATTTCATATCTATTCAAATTTGGTTAAGCTGAATTCCATCCCTGGATCTCCATTTTAACCCTGCCGAACACCTCAAAAAATTTCATGGCCTTCTGCCTTTTCTTTTGGCCTCTGCAAGCATCCAAATCCCTAGTCTACAAGTTTAAATTTGAAAAAATGTGACTGTTGTAGCCAAAAAACCCTAAACCCTTTAGCCTGTTATATTTCATTGTTACTTTTTTGACCACTTAAGGGTTTCTTTTTCCACGTGCTCTTTATTTTCTAACTGGTTGTGAGATCTCCTATTCCCCACGGTTAAGTCCTTAACACCCAACAACCTGGTGAGTGGTTACAGTTTGTTTAGCGGTCTCAATTTCCTGGCAGGTTAAGATCCGAGCAGAATCGATGACTGTCACTATACCACTAAGGAGATGTGCTTGAAGGTTAACATCATGGTGTAATGATGGCCGTTGATCTTCATCATAACATAGCACTTCTGTGCCAGAGGGTCCACTACCATGTAGTCTCAGGTGGTCGCTTCTGATTGGTCAAAAGCTTGTGATGTGGAGCCATGTCAGAGTGGGCCCAGTGTGCTATCTTTCCATGAAGATCTAATGGTTGGCGCATGATCTGATGGAATATTCCTAGCCCATGAGATCATGCGACAGCCGTCGATTGAGTAGCAGACTAAAAGGAAGCAGGTGGGTCCTGTGCTAGGTGGATCCGAGGGGGTAGTCAATGACGAATGAAGATGTGACACATGGAAGGTTTGAGCCCAGTTTATTAAAGATCCTAAGTGGCCTTGATTAATAGGGTTAATCTCTTGATCCGACAGTTGTTGCATGTTCATAAGACTTAATCTTCTCCCTTGCGGTTTTGCAATGACTGTCGATCTTCATTCCAACACAATGCTTCATCTCAATGGGTCCACTGCTACCTGGCACTGACATGCTTGATTCTTATTGGCTGCTAGACATAACAGCTGGCATTTGTTAATTGGGGCCTTTCTTTCCTGATGGTTAAGTTGTGGTATGATCTTGCGGTTGTCATTATACTACTCGGATAAGATGCGTGATGTTTAGTATCGTGGTATAGTGACAACCATTTGATGAAGATCTCAGTGGATCATGGGTCTGATGTGCTATGTTTTGCTGAGGTGTTCATTTTTTATTGGCTTCTAATCAGTGATGTGGCATTTGACTTTTCAGAAGGAGCTTGTGACTGTTATAAAGATAATCTAGGCCATTCATCTAATGGGAAAGATTGATATCAATGGCCACGTTTTAGATTGGATCAGCTAGCCATTGTTTTCAAAATTTAAATATTTTCTTGCTAGTTTATTGCTGTTGGTCAAATGCGAGGTCGCGGGTAGCTCAGAATTGATGTTTCTAGGATAGTTGCAGTTGGGAGGATGATGAAGAAGATCTGATGGCCGCCACTTGCTGATTTCTTAGGGTACCATGTCAGTGTTCTTGCACTGAAGAGGCATTAAAGGTTGGTGCCACTTGTGGCCTTCTGTACTTCAAAATAAAAATATCTGTAAGGATTAGATTTGAGCATTCTTGATAGACTCAATTCAGTAGAGACAGGGTCCTAGTTTTGGAGTAAGGTTTTTAACTTGCAGGGATGGACACGCAACATAATATCTGATTAGTTGAGATATTTTCATGGACATTTATGATCATAATTTATAGAATTAGGGTTTTTATCATGAAAATCTATAACCCTAATTAGGTTTCACTCTTGCTTGCATGCAAGGAGATGTATATATTGCTTTTGGAGTTTTTTAGAGCTCAGAGTTTACATTTTGTAAAAAGAGTTTTCCTCTTTCTAGGAGTTATTTGTTGCATTCTTTCTGCCCTCTGACTTTTGTAGTTTGTGATCTTTCATTGAAATCTCAGATTTAATAGAGGCCATCTATGGCATTTATTCTTCCCTCTAGTCTTTCCCTTGTCTGTATTTCTCTTATTGAATGTAATATACTGGCTTTGTTAGAGAAATCTTGGAGTTCCAGGGCCCTTCTTTCTTTTAGCTTATATGTGTACTATTGTGTCTGATCTGATTTGAATGAGTTTGTGGGTATACTTCAGCCCCCCTGTCATTTTTGTCTCATTCTTGTGCCCTTTTTCTGAAGAGAACATTTGCTTGTAGGTCATAGTTTGTGTCTTTTGTCTAGACCCCTCTGTGAAACACTTATGGAATCCTATTTAGAAAGATTGTGTTCTATTAGATTTAAGAGTTTTCATGCTAATTTGGTTAGTGTATTATGTTCATTTCATTTCAGTGTATCACCTAGTAGGTAGTTTTCTTTTAGTTATTTCCCTTTCATGCATTCCTTCTATCCCTCTTCCTTCAAAGAATTTACTTTCCTGTCAAGAAGCAAATTAAGGTGATTATCCAAGAGGAACTAGCCTAGAACTTGGAGGTCTCATCTAAGTTACCATAGGTCCCACAACCTGGAGATGATTCCCATGTTATACTAAGTTATCAAGACCAAGAGAGCTTGAAATAAGGGTGCAAACTTAGTGTATAACATATAGGCAGAGCATAAGTGGAGACACTAGGAATGTAAGTAAAGATAGGTAAAGAGGTTTCAACAATTGTAGTAGGTGGAACAAATGCTAAATCTTGAGCACATTCCATAAGAGGTTTAACATTGGTGTTAATGAGATGCAAAATGCTATGCAAGAGATTAAGGCCATGTTCATAATTGTAAATAATTTTATGTAAGCCTTCTACAACGAAAAGAGCATCAAGATTATGGTTTTCTTAAGCTAGCCATTTTTCAAACTTTTCAAAGGCATGACTAATATTTTGGACTTGAGTAGGATGAACTCTTAATGCTTATTCTTCATCATGAGAAGAATGAGAAGAGTTGTTATCCATGAGAGGATTGATATCATTAGGATTCATGTTGGTATCATCAAGATTCCTAGGAAAGAAGGGAGGTTCAAGATCAAAGGAACATATAAGTCTATGGCTTCTTCTAATTAAAATGCTATAGGTTGGGATCAAAGTGATAAAGATCATACATAAGGAAATGAAAGTCAAGAGATATGGAATCCATTTTGAAATAAATATGCAAAACAACAAAATTTAACTATCAAATTTAAGTATGTAATTATGAAATAGGAAAGTAAGGATCTAAATGCATACAATGTAGAAAAAATGTAATGTAAATAGCGACTAGCATAATGCATACAAAGTAGATCTAAATGTGTAATTGTACAAATCAATACACAAAGAATATACAATGAACAAATTAGAAGGATAATGCATAAAAGTGTTGGGTTCACCAAAATGTGATATGGAGGTGAACCTATAAAAAGGAAGACTAATACCAAGATCAAAAGAAGAAATGTCATAGGTCAGGTTTACCAAAATGTGATATGAGAAATGGTTATCAAGGGTAGATCCCCACTTACCATAAAAATTGGAATACAAAACCTACCCTTAGGCCAAATCTAATTAGCACATCCCAAAAGGATGAAGGGGTGCTAATCCATGATCTAGATAAGGGGGATTTGTGGATTCCCTATATAGATAGAAATGTATGTATATGAAATGTAAAGTATGAAAAACACTTACACAATGAAAAATGAAATGATAACCAACAAGATAAGATATCAAATCTAATGTATCAAAGTAAATGCTAAAGGATAATAAAAAGAATGAACTCTCCTTGAGGGCTAGGAAAGGCCAAGTGAACTTCAGATCTAGAATTGATTGTCAAAAACCTATAAGAATAAACAATAGTTATGGATATGGAACCATGAGACCTTCAAATCCTAACTGTGAAATTTTTAGATCCTCAGCACAATGTTGACCCAAGTCAGGCTAGTCCCAAAAAGTTGGCCTAGTCTTAGAAGGATAAAGATTGATGAATTTTGTGAAGGATAAGTTCTCGGTTCTGAAACTCTAAAAATATAGATTTGCAACTTTGTGACCTATTCCTACACATAAGAAATAAGGGGAAATTGTTGTTGAAAGGGCTTGCATTAATCAAGCCCCTCCATAGGAATTAAACTTGAAATGAAATAAGAAACACATGTAAAATAAGACAAATGTAAGTATTCACCTTGCTTTCAAAACCCTCATGGATGGATGTTAGGATTTGATAGACCCATGAAGATGTTTGTATGCTTGAGATATGTTGTATAATCAAGGATGCATTCAAAAATAAAATGGATCTACACTTTTCAAATCCTAGATCTTGAATGAATGTATGCTTGATCACTTCAATGGAGAAGAAGAGGAAATAAGAATGGATGTGGATCTTCCTTCTTGCTTGAGAATTCCTCTACTTGGCCATCATGGGAGAGAGAAACTTGCACCAATGAGACAATATTTCCTTTGAATGGATCTTGAAATGGAAGAAGACTTGGAGATCTTGAATTGGATGCTTGTCTTCAAATCTTGAATCCAAAAGAGATTGATTGTACTTGAAATCACCAAAAGTTTCTTTCACAATAGACTTGATTACATGAATATAGTATATAATTGTTATCTCTATTGAGCATTAAAGGTTGTCATTAGTATCAAAGGTTATCAAAGATATCGGTTGGTCACTTATATTGAGCTAGTCGGTAACTAGAAGCAAAATAGACTAGTCGGTTAAGCATATATACCGAGCATCAAACATTTTATTGAGCATCAACAGACACCAACACTGAGTGATAGTAAACACCGAGCACCAGTATACACTGAGTAGTTTATATAGTATTTACCAAGGATCATGGGAAATAACATAGTAATAAGGAATAACACATTCTTCTATGCAAATGGTTACAATAGATCAAAAAATGTTTTGCCAAGATCAAGGAATATTTATTATTATGATATTCATTAATTGTAATGAAGATCTTATGTAATATTTGATCTAGATTATTTTTGTACATTGTAGATCTTAGGGTTTTGTATAAGACTTGTAACCTAATTTTGTTAAGTGGCATAAAGCAATATGCTATATAATTGTTTATTTGCATCATTTGTGGTGTGAATTGATATATGAATTTAGGAGCACTTGAAGCACTTGCCTAACTTAAAGATTATTAGTTGATAGAGTAGAACAATATACAGAGAAGATTAGATTAAGCAGAATCAAAGTAGGCTAACTAAGTAGTTCAGAGAAGAGATTCATCATAGTAAAGGTGAAATATATTTAGTATTTATTGATCTGTATCAGACAATTAAGTTGTCAAATAACAGATAATTGCCTATTTCTTTCTAACAATTGTAATAGTGTTTTGGCTAAATCTCTTAACAGAGTAGACTTGACAATCTTATGTAAATCTCTTAACTAAGTGCACACTTCATTGGTGTTGCTAAAATCCTATAACTAGGTAGATCTAGCTGATCTAACATTTTACTCCTAACAGGGTAAGATCACCAGAAGTGATCAAAACTTGTAGCCCTAATAGGAAAACCTTTTCTATTTGCAGTAGTGAAGAATTTGTGGGTGTCATCCCCACCATAGTTTTTACCTTCTAACAAGGGTTTCTGTGTTACCAAAATACTTGTGTTATGTGATTGTTATATTGTTGATTTCATGTTGTTTACTTTCACAAGTTATATGGATGAATGATACATGCATCAATTTGATACAAGTTATTTTGCAAGGTTTTTATTTCTTACTATTTTAGATCTGAAAGGTTTACAAGTCAAAGTTTTTGTGGGCATTGATTCACCCCTCCCCTCTCAGTACCTTATCTCTCCTAATTCCAACAATTGGTATCAGAGCATAGTTCTCTTATTGGACAGTTTAACCACTGAAGGGTAAATATCTAAGTCATGGAGATATATAAGCTAGATAAGACTATTGAGAATCAGAAGATATAGATGCAGATGTTCATTGAACAATACAAGCAAGCCAAGGAAGGACTGAAGAAATTACTGGTTTAAAGGAAGAACCTAGCTATTCTACAAAATGAGGTTGGTTATCATGAAGAAGCAATTGGTGATATATTTGATCATATTGGATCTAGTTCTGGAAGTATTTTTGATGGATCTGAAAGCATAATCTCTGATTTGTTTGAAAAGAATCAACATCTATTTGAACAAGTGAAAGCACTTCAAATCGGTCAAGAGTATTAGATGGTAAGAATGGTAGAGATAATGAACAATGCTAGACAGGCTGAACAAGAAATGAATCTGGCTATTGAAGACCGAAGACAAATGATTGAACAACTTCAAGCTAAAGAAAGTGAAATACAAAGAATTATTGATTGTCACTTTCAAGTATCTAATCAGATGATGACTGTGAATCAAGAGGTTAACTGAGTGAATGGAGAATTTTCAAGAAGACTTGAAGATGTTTCAATACTCAGAGAAGAGAATGAAAAACTGAGAAATGAAATAAAGATACAAAAACAACATAATGAAATGATGAAACTAGCTAAGAACAATTCCAAGAAGATTGATGATTTCCTAATTAATCAAAGAAGATTTGGAAGAAAATCTAGATTAGGCTATACTGACAAAGGAGAATCATCTCAACAAGCTGAATAGGTCAACAATAATCAACATCAGAGACCTAAAGTGTTGACATGTTATCACTATGGAAAACTTGGACACACTTCCAATGTTTGTAGAAGCAGAGCACAAGGTAAACCTCCTATTATTCCAAAATTAAATGGATATTGTTATTACTGTGGACAGTATGGACATCAAGCTTATGAATGTAGAGCTAAGCTGAATGGTAACAATACTGCTATGGAGAAACTATGTTACACCTGTAATAAGCATGGACACACTGCATGAGAATGTAAGGCAAAAATGAAGCAAGTATGGACTCCTAAGTAGCAGACACAACACAAGCCATATCAACCCAAAAAACAAGGTAACTCTTATGTTTGAGATTATAACACATGGGCTAACTCTATTGCATGTGGGAGATATGGACATATTGTAGCAAATTGTAACAGGAAAAGATGGGCTGGACAATCAAGAAGCTGGACAAATACCAAAATGGCATGTATGCATTGTCACAAGGTCGGTCATTTAAGCAAGGACTGCAGAGACCAAGCACCAGAGGAAAATAATGTTTTTGAGAGTGGAAACACTATTGCAGATATCATGAGAATTAGGAACACTATATGGAGGAAGGCATCTAATGAGAATGCTGAATCAAGTAATGCTATTAGTGAAACCTCATCCACTGGATTGGGTGACATCGGTACTGTATGCACCCTAAAATGGTCACCTAGACTTTGGGCACCATTCTTCAATTTATCAATTTCCTGAATCAATGCTTTGCAATATTTTCAATTCAAATCAATTTCTTTGATCAAATCGTAATTAATTCAAATATTTCAATATTTCCTAAGTTTTATTTAATTAGGAGAACATGCTCCCTTTTAATTAAATAAAAAATCATTTAATTAAATAATAAAGTCATTTATTTCAAATTTCATTTAATTAAAAGAACAAATCTCTTTTAAATAAATTAAAAATCTTTTAATTAATTATTAGAAACCACTTTGCTAAAAATAAAAAATAAAAAATAATAGGTAAAGTGCACTTTCCTATGAGATGGAACCTTTTGACTTTTGAAAAAAGGTTTTTGCCTCTTTATCTCCTCCACTCATCTTTTGCCTCTTATCCATGCCTTTTGATTTTGCCTCTTGAGAATCTTGAGCACATAGATCAACCAAGATTTAATCTCCACCGTTGCCCATTTCTTTTTGCCTCTTAATCTTGACCATCCAAGATTCTTTATAAGGAGCCTTCTCCTTCTCATTTCAAGGTTAGATGATATAGAAGATTTATGTATTGTTATGCTGCAAGTTTGGAGAGAGATTTTGGAAAATATTTTGAGCACTTGAGCTTGGATATTGCAACTTCTCTTTTCCCGTCTTCTTCTCTCATGCCCCATGGCAATCCATTTAGATTAATCTTGCACTTACATATTAGATTAGATTCATATTTCCCTTCATAGAATAATCTTGTATAAGCATTTCTTTTCATAGATTAGATGGCTTTCATGCATTGTTATCATATAGAATAGCTTTCATTTTCATTTGCATGCATACTTGATGATCATGGAGACTAACATTCTTGCTTTTCCTCTTTGAATCTCTCATTTTATGGTGTACTTGTATGGGCACAAACTAGGGCAAATCTGAGGGCCTCCATTACAAACCCTTGCACTCCATGAATAGAGAGCTATGAGTCACCATTTGAGATCTCATTCTTGAGAAATCTTGGATATAATGACTCATAGAAGTGTGACAATATTTTAGCACACATCTTTGGTGCCCACCGTGGGGCAAAAAATTGCATTTCTTGCCTCATATCATTTTATTTTATTTTTTTGATGATTTTTGTGCGTTGTCCGTACTTTCATGCGTTACTGTTAGAGGGTCTCGTGTGAAGTTTTTCATAATATCATGCGAAGTTTTGCTGGTATTAGCATTTCTGCGCGTGACAAAGGCATTTCCTCACGCGGGCCTGTGTACTTTCTCATGCGAGCCTCATACTTTCTTGCACAGCACTGTGTATTGTCTTGCGTGAACTTTCTGATAGCAAAGATCTAAATTTCTAGATTTGCTAGTTTTGCATGTTGTTTTCTAACATTTAATGCTTGCTGTGTTTATTTTCTTGATTCTAATTGCTGAGGTAACATAGCATTGGATTGTAGATCTTTGGACCTAAGGTGAGTTACTACAATCTCTACAACATTTGGATTTTGGAATTAAAATGAATCTCTCATGTGTCTAGCTTGAGTGTTTATTTCTTTCATAGATCACACTTCAATTTTGGGCTCTAAAAAGAACATAGATTTACTTTCTTGCATATTTGTTTCATATAGTAATTAGGCCCTATGAACACTATTTGTGGTGATCTTAAGAGAGTGGGTTTCTTTTGAAGCTCTTCTTGATGATAGATCCCCTTGTAGTTAGGGAGGATATTGTTACTATTTCACGGTCTTACTTGGTTTAGTCTTCAACATTGATCGGTACGTTCTCTGTTGGTCCCACTTAGAGAGCTTGGTAAACATTGTTGTTGACATCATGAACCTTGGTGAGGTGGTTTCAATCTTAGCATGTCAATGAACTTGCTTGCTATGTTTGGGTGAAGTGAAGAGGCTAGAGGATTATGCTCTACTCCCTTGTTGGGTAGTATCAGAAACTTAGATCCTTGAATCTAAACCAAGTCCCCATGTGGTCTTTTTTGTGAGTCACCTTGTTAGAGAGGGTTAATCATAGTGAACACTCCCTTTATTGGGTAAATCACATGGATGGAACCTCAAGTGGTAATAACCATTTTCACCATGGTAGTGACAACTGATATATAAATGTCCTTGTGAAAGAAATCTCCATGGGTGTAGTTTCTTGTTGGGCTATCAAATCTCCTTAGCATCTTTGATTGATTAAATTATCAGAATGTGTCAAAACCCTGGTGCACCTGGATTGTAGTTTTCCCTCTTGAGATTAAAAAAGTTGCAGAGTCAAACCATTACTAAGAACCATAGTGCAACCAAATTTTTACTTGCTAGGAATATGAGAGTGGATATGCAAAACATTTTGAGAACATACACAAATAACATCTTTAGAGTGTAGCATACTAAGTCACTATTGTTGTTCATGTGCAAGGTTTCTTTGTCCCTTGCTCATTGTTTGAAGACATTTGTTTGCTTGAACTCCTTGATTGCTGTCTTGCATTCTTGATCAATGATAACAATCTATTGATGTACTTACTTGATCTTTTAAAATAAACAAAAATTGATTTCTTGAGTTTACAAACTTGCTGTTAAGCAGCTTGATCCTATTTTGTCACCTGGCTCTGTACATTCTCATGCAAGCCTGACATTTTCTCGTGTGATCCCTGGTATTTCTTCATGTGGGAATGCATTCCCTCATGCGAAACTATTCCCTGGTCTATCAAAATAGTGAGCTTATTTCTTGTCATTTCCAGTATTCCTTGGTCAGTCCAGGTCAGATCTTAGATGCTATAACATGTTGCTCAACATCCAAATGAATTTAAATGATATCAAGTTGCACAAAATGACTCTTGGTCTTCTTTCTTCCACATCTCCCATGTCTTCCTAGTCTCCCATTTCCATCCTTTCTCTTCTTACTTCATGATTCTTCCTCTTCTTCCTAAACTCTTCACTTCTTCTTGATTCTTTTCCTCTTATTATCTAGTCTACCTTCTTCTATTCATCTTTTCTATCACTTCCATGCTTGATTCCTCCTCTTCAAGAACCATGAATTTCAACTATCTTGTTATGGAACCTCTCTTGAAAATTGATTATCTCAAACTTATTGCTCAAGTCGAAGAGTTTATTTATTCCTTTGAAAATCTCATGGATGATAAACTTATGACAAAAATATAAGAGAAAGCACTTAAATCACATGCCTTTTCTAGAATCATACTCATGATCCTATCACAACCTCCTTCTTCCAAACCTTTTTCATCTTCTAAGTCTTCTCATCCTTCCTCATCTTCCAAGTCTTACCATGACTCTTCTAGACATTATTCACATTCCTCATTATCCAAGTCTTCTTCCTCCACTAGGTCTTCACTTTCCTCTTCTTCACAATCTCATTCCTCTTCTACTTCTCCTAAGAGTCTTACTTCTCTTCTCAAGACATACCATAATGAGCAACATGAAAATCCTTATGATACCTCTTCCATGAAGAGTGACATGCCCATCTTTGATGACTATGATGATGAACAATGTAGTGATACCTATGACACCTCTATTCCTAAGAGTCCTAGTCATGTGCTAGTGCTTACTGGAAATGGGTCGTCCTATTGGAGAGATCGTGATGGTGATCCATATGATTCTAATTTTGAAAGAGACTTTGATGATTTCTATGAATAATACCTAGATGATACATCTACTTCTATTGAGGAAGAGAAAGCTTACCACGTTGATTATAAACATAAATACTATAAGAATCTCTCCTTGAAGAACTCTCATGCTGAAAATAAAGATTACACTATCAAGAAAGATTATGTTAATGATGGACCTTTATCTTGTGATGGTTCCCTTCCATCCCCTAATTCCTCCAATGCCCATACATTTCCTAAAGCTTCCAAGTCTTTCAAATCTTTCACAAATCCTTCATCCAACATAAGTACTAATGCTTTTCATGCGATTGCCTATAGTTATCCTCAAGGGCTACCTCTTAAAGAAACTCAAGCTAACCTTCACTTAATAATATCAGATTTCCACAATCCATTTTTAATAGTACAATTGTGTTTCTAGATTCGATTGTGTGTATTTTTTAGCATCAACATTTCAGATCACACTCCATGATTCCTGATGATGGATCATAGAGTATGATCTAAAATGTTGATGCTAAAAAATACACACAATCAAATCTAGAAACATAATTGTACTATTAACCTTCACTTGGCTGTAAATACTTTCAATAATGCTAAACCTAAAGAGCCTAAGCCTTTATACGATATAATTCCTACTTCAGCTAGTCCTTCACCATCTCTTCCAAAGTCTTCCATACAATTCCAACATGCTTCCTTGTCCTTAGAAGTGGCTCCATGTCAAGAGGATTCTAAAAATGATAAAGAAAAGAACATAAAGAAAGATCAAGATCAAGAACGCTGCATGTCATCCAATCCTTTTCATGATGTATCTCATCCGTTTCATGGTTCTTTTGATCCTCTACGCCCTTTCTTATTCATTCCACCATGTCTTAAGTCTTCTCCTAAGCAAGATCAAGCTACTACTTATGCCGTTGAGCTTATTGAAAATCAAAATAACCTTACTACACTTGCGATTTCCAAAGATGATACTTCCATTAAGGTTATTAAAGATAGTGTTGTTACTTCCAATGTTAATCCTATTGAAAATCAAGAGAAAAATTATATGCTTATGCTATCCAAAGCTCCCTATCAAGATCAAAGTCTTCCATCTTCTTGTTCTACCACTCCATGTTCGCTTCCACTTTCTACTCTTCCTAAGTCTTTTCAAGCTCCGAACAATCCTATCAAAGAAGTTTCTCCTATTCAAGATGTTCATGATCCTATTGAAAATCCTAATGCTCATTCTAAAGATGCTGATGTCCTTGGTTGTCATATAGATGTTGATGAACTTATTGATTATCCTTTTGTATCTTCCACATCCATCCTTGGACCTCCTCCACCAATACTAAGGGCTTCATGTCTTCCTTCCATCTTGGGCCCTTATGTCCCTTCACTTTCCCCTCCTAACTCTCCTAATTCATCATCCATCTTGGGTCCTTACGTCCCTCCATCTCCTATCTTTCCTCAAGATCAACATAGATGCATACCCTTGAATCCTTTTCATCCACCCACCCATCTAAACTAGTCAGATCCTCCTCCTTCCACAAGTCCCAAGTCTTTTGGAAGTAACTTGAATGTTCAATACAAGAAAAAGAAGCAATACAAGAATCCATCAAAAAAAGATCACCATGTCTCCTCTAATCGACATGGAGGCATAAAGTCAAAAGAGATATCTAAGAAGAAAACTACAAGACAAGTATGGGTTCCAAAATCTATCATTGAAGATATTCTCTCTAAATTATCAAAAAGAAATGAAAAGTCTACGACTATATGGATTCCAAAGTTTCTCTTGAAAGAGTCTTATGTTGAGCAACAAGCGAATTTGACATTCAAGCTTCCAAAGGCTTCCACTGTTAGAAAGTAAAGTCCACCAAGATAGCTGGGGGGGGGGGGGGTGAATTAGTTATTTGATAATTATAACTTTTATCAACTTCAACAACATTTAACCATGTAAGCAATAAAATTACCAACCATAGAAAGATATTCATACACAATAACACAATGACACAAGATATGTTGACTAGGGAACCTCTTGATCAAGGAGTAAACCCCGATGAGAATGATGCCCACAAAAGAAGCACTAATATGAATATTCCTTGTGAAAATATGGAATCTTTTAGGAGTCTTATGAAAGACATTCAGTACATATGAATCCCTGTTAGGAGATTTTGAATCCCTGCTAAAAGATTCTAACTTTGTTAAGAGTTATGGAAGACATAAGGACCCATTGCCCAAAAAAATTCAATGGCAAGATCACTGAACATGCTGTCCAACTAACCTCAAGATTATTCAAATAGAATAATATCAAATCATGTTACCTCTTCTCTGACTGTGCCAAACTGCACTCACTGCTACACCAGATCTCAACTTCAGATCTTTGTACCTCACATGACTTCTTTCACAATTTCGCTCTCACAAATCATTAGATCTTTTCTTCACTTCATGCATACATTAACATCATCAACATTCCACTTCTCTATGTCAATAAGGAAAAACATTCCTTCATTTATACCACACTCAAGTAATTACAAATGAGTCGGCATCTAATTACAAAATAAAAGTTTCCACACGCTACATCAAAATTACATAAAACTGTTGGCTTCCAATTACAATAATTCTTCACTCATGCAACCATGAAGTTTGCACTATCATCTAAGTCAATATCAATGTGTCTACAATATCCCTTTAACTGTGCAAAACTAGATTCCATCCCAATTAGGAGATATCATCCGATTTCCACAAACTGCTACTCAGGAACACTACTTGAATACTGCTTCCACTAAAATGCTCATAACTTCCAGAAATAAAACAATTACTATTTGTGCTCTTAACCATAAACATTTAACATATCAAAGAGTATATCCTCAACATCGCATAGCTCCAACTACAATATACCACCTGTGCTATTCCAAACATTATCTACTCCTCTACTAATCTCCTATAAATTACCGTGTTGACATCAATGACAATCATAGTCATGAATGCAACAACAACTGCTTCAGAATGGCTACCAAACATTCAAAATTCATTCCTAAAAATCTCCCCCATTGGCATTGATGGCAACATAGATGAAAAAAATCCAATGTTCCAAGAATCCAATACTACAACAATACTGCAAATACTTCAACTCTTCTTCAACAATCAAATCTTGCTTCATTTTCCTATTCAGTTCTCTCCAATAGATGGTGCAAATGGTTTTTCATGTACACTTCTCCCCCATTGACATCAATGACAGAAATTTCATCATTATGTCAACAATAAATCCAATGTCAAAAGACACTATTTAGAAAATACATTCACTAGAGTCCTCATGACTCAACTCAGATACCCATACTCCCCCATAGAGGAAGTACCAACATCTAGTCCAGAAGAAAGATAAGGCTCATATACCTTTGGATAGATGCAACCAACTACATCACTTCTCAAAAGTAGGCTAGGGCATAACCCCAAGCATACCTCTCAGATACACAAATGTATCCTTAGGCAAAGGCTTTGTAAAAATGTTTGCTATCTGCTCCTTTGTGCTTATGTACTCAAGTCTGACTTCTTTCTTAGTAACTTTCTCTCTTACTACATGATATTTAATCTCTATATGCTTTGTCTTAGAATGTAGTAAAAGGTTCTTAGACATACTAACTATGCCGGTGTTGTCACAATATAAAACAACAGGTTCACCAAACTTTATTCCAATATCCTTCAGCATTTGCTTCATCCAAATTATCTGGTTACAATTGTTTACTGCTGCTACATATTCTACTTCTACTATGCTTTGTGAAATATAATTCTGCTTCTTGCTTAGCCAAGAAACCAATCTTCCTCCAAGGAAAAATGCTCCACCACTAATGCTCTTTTTATCATCAACACTACCTCCTCAGTCAACATCTGTATATGCACATAGGGTAAAATCATCAGATTTTTCATACCACAATCCATAGTCCATTGTGCCTCTTAAATATCTTAGTATCCTCTTTACTACTACATAATGTGATTCTCTAGGTTCAGCTTGAAATCTTGCTACAATTCCAATTGAATGCACTATATCAAGTCTTGTATGAGTCAAGTATTGCAATCCTCCAATCATAGATCTATACTTTTTTTGTTCAACTGTTGGTGTTTCATCTGTGCTAGATAATTTATGTCTAGTTACCATAGGTGTTCCAATTGGTTTACAGTTCTCCATTCCAAATATTTTCAACAAGTCATTTAAGTACTTTGTCTGACTTACAAAGATACCATCATTGTTCTGTGTTATCTATAGTCCCAAAAAATATTTCATTTCACCAATCATACTCATTTCAAATTCAGTCTTCATTTCATAAGCAAATTTATCACTAGCTTCATCTTCTCCTCTAAAAATAATGTCATCAATAAAAATAACTACAATCAACAAACCATTTTCAATTTCTTTTGTGTACAAATTGCTATCTAGTCTTGCATACCAAGTTCTAGGTGCTTGCTTTAGTCCATATAAGGCTTTTTTCAGTTTACATACCATGTCTCCTTCTTGAGTCAAAGGAAAACCTTCAGGCTACTCAATGTAGACTTCTTCTTCCAATTCACCATTAAAAAATGTAGATTTCACATCCATCTGATATACTTTGAATTTCTTATAAGCTGCATAGGCCAAAAAAATTCTTACTGCTTCAATTCTTGCTACTGGTGCAAAAGTTTCTTCATAATCAATTCCTTCTTGCTTTGAGTATCCCTTACATACCAATCTTTCTTTGTTTCTTACTACTTCTTCTTGTTCATTCATCTTGTTTCTGAATACCCATTTAGTTCCAATAACATTCTTATCTTTAGGTCTAGGGACTAGTTCCCATGTCTTGTTCTTTTCAATCTAATCTAGTTCTTCTTTCATAGCTTTAATCCAATTTTCATCTTCACAAGCTTCACTAGTAGATTTAGGTTCAATTTGAGAAATCAAACATAACTATTCTTGTACCTTATTTTGAGTTAGGTGTCACTGTCTTAGATCTCACTTTAGGTGTCGGTTCTTCAATAACTTCACTGTGACTTTCATTCAGGAATTCACTTTTAGTTTCATAGAATAATTCAGTAGTCTCAATGTTAGTTCTAGGATGAGTTCCTTCATCTGATTCATAATCAAGCATTCTTTCTTGAATTTTGACCTTTTCATCAACTTTAACATTTGCACTCTCAACAATAGTCTTAGTTCTCTTATTGTAACATCTATAAGCTTTTCTCTTCAAAGAATATCCAAGAAATATACCTTCATCACTTCTAGGATCAAACTTTCCAATATCATCATCTCTCTTTATGTAACATTTTCTTCCAAAAATTCTAAAATACTTAACTAAGGGTGCATGTCCAAACCATAATTCATAGAGTGTCTTGTTTGTGTCTATTCTAATTTGTACTTTGTGTTGGAAATATAGATGTAGTAACTGAGAGGGGGGGGGGGGGGGTGAATCAGTTAACCACAAAAATATTACCAATGATCCCTTAAATATCTGAACAAATTATTTACCGTGCCACTCGGTAAATATATAAAGAAATGCTGAAAACTTGATCCTTGAAGTGTGTAATAATTAAACTGTTCTTAAGCATTCATCACTGATTAACTTACATGAATAAAGAAAATAACATGAACACAAGAGACACCAGATTTACCATAGAAACCCAATATGGGAAAAACCACCAATGTAACTAGTTACTATTTTTCACTCTTCTGAAGTGATGCCCGGTTAGAAGCCAACCCGGTAAAAGGTTACAAAACACACTGTTAGGTGTGACCTTGTTAGAGGATTTAATCACCCTGCTAGGAGTGGTCTTGTAAGAGGTCTTGAAACAATTCAATAGAACTGTTACCTTGTTAGAGGATTTACAAAATGGTTGTTAAACCAACTCGGTTAAGAGATTTTGATATCACTGCTACAATTGTTAGAGAGTAACAATGAAATGACCTACAACTGAATTGCTGAATATAGATCTCTATTCTATTTCACTAGATCTTTACTGATCAATTAAATCTTTGCTGCTCCTCAAGGATATCTATCCATCCTTCAAAATTCGCACACAACTTTCTTCAAAATGATTTCTGCATGTTGTATATCTTTTATTCACCACTTGACCTTCTATATATATATGCCATTTCATAATCATTTAGATTGTCAAGTTGGCACTAATAATTATTATAACAGTCAGCTGGGATAAACAAACTGTAATAACAAAATTCTTTGAAAGGGCCGACCTTGCTTGGTAAGCATTAATCCTGAAAAGATTTCCTTCGGTGACCGAGAGAACTCAGTAACCACAGTGAATTCTGCAACATCCTTTGGAGACCGAGAGAGCTCGGTAACCACTAATTTTCCTTCGATAACCCAGGAGGCTCGGTTAATACTGTTACCCTATCATGTTTCCTTTAGACACTTGAGAGAACTCGGTAGACACTAAAAAACTGCCTAGCTGACCGACTGAGCTCGGTAGATAGTGAGAACTGCTTAGCTGACTGACTGAACTCGGTAGATACTGAGAATCGCTTAGCTGACCAACTGAACTCGGTAGATACTGAGAGTGATAATTGATATGACATTTGTGTGACATCAAAGATAACACATAGCTAATCCAACAATGTCCTTCAGACAATTGTATCCAACAATCTCCCTCTTTGGCATTGATGGCAACACAACATGTCATAGCACAATGAAATTTCACAGAGACACCAAGAGTAAGAAACATATCCTTAGCTTCATTCTGATTCCCATCATCTTCAAACTTCTTTCTCTGACTGAGAACTCTCCCTCTTAACTTCTCAACTTGTTCTTCTTAGAAATTTCTTGAAATGACAGCAAACTCTCCCTCTTTGACAACACATGCCAAAGACAACTTACATAGTTTCAGTAAATATCAATGTACCTTATGTACTGATTCATATGCAATGATTCCCTGACTATGCTGCATCAACTGATTGATCTTCAACATGTTCTGGTTGATGCATCACTAAAACTTTATTTAGTGAACCTCGGACAGGGGAGTGACCCCTAACTTGCCTCTTAGATACAAGAATGCATCCTTAGGTAGTGGCTTGGTGAAGATATCTACAATTTGTTCTTTTGTATGAATATATTCCAATCTGATTTCCTTGTCCTGCACCAATTCTCTGACAAAGTGATATTTAATTGCAATGTGCTTGGTTTTGGAATGCATTACTGGATTCTTTGAAATATTTATTGCACTTGTATTATCACAAAACATAACAACTGGTTCTTTGATCTCAACCTTCATGCCTTCTAAAAGCTGTTTAAACCATATAATATTAGAGAAATTTACTACTACAACAACATATTCTGCTTTTGCTGTGGATTGGGATGTGCAGTTTTGCTTTTTACTAGTCCAAGATACTAACCTCTTGCCAAGAAAGAATGCTCCACCACTTGTACTCTTTTTGTCATCAATGTTTCCTGCCCAATCAGCATCAGTAAACACTTTTAAATCTAGATTGCCTCCAAATTTATACCACAAGCCATAATCTTCAGTTTCCCTTAAATACCTCAAGATTCTTTTGATTGCCATCATGTGATTTTCTCTGGGTTTAGCCAAGAATCTTGCCACTATTCCAACTGCTAAGGCAATATCAGGCCTTGTGTGTACTACATACTATAATTTTCCAATCATTGATCTATATAAGGTCTGATCTACTTCTTTTGAATCATCATCTTTGGTAAGCTTCAATCCAGTACACATGGGTGTACCAACTAGTTTTGAATCTTCCATACCAAATTTCTTAAGTATTTCCCTGATATATTTAGATTGAGTAATGTAGATACCATTTTTGTTCTGCTGAATCTGAAGTCCAACAAAGAATTCTATCTGACCAAACATAGACATTTCAAATTCTTTGTTCATAAGCTCTGAAAATTCTTTGCACTGATCATCATTTCCTATAAACATAGTATCATCCACAAATATTTCTGCCAAAACAATTTTGTTATCTGATCCTTCTTTGAGTTATAAATTGCTATTGTCATTAGCCCTTTTGAAATCAATCTGAGTAAGATAGTTATGTAAAATTTCATACCATGCTCTAGGAGCTTGTTTTAGACCATACAATGCTTTGTGTAATTTGCAGACCATATCCCTTTTGTCTAGATCAATAAAACCTTCAGGTTGCTCAATGTAGACTTCTTCCTCAAGAATACCATTGAGAAAAGCAGATTTGATATCCATCTGATATACCTTAAATCCTTTATGTTCTGCATATGCAAGTAAAGTCCTCACACCTTCTAATCTTGCAACAGGAGCAAAAGTCTCTCCATAATCTATTCCTTCTTCTTGAGAATATCCTTTACATACCAATCTTGCTTTGTTTCTTGATACTTGACCATCTTCATTCAACTTATTTCTGAATACCCATTTTGTCCCAATTATATTTTTATCTTTAGGCCTAGGTACACGAGTCCATGTCTTATTTTTCTCTATTTTCTCTATTTCTTCATTCATAGCCTCAATCCAACTTTCATTTTCTAATGCATCTTTGACATTTTTAGGTTCAAAATCAGCAAATAAACATGTACCTTTTAGTTTACTTCTTGTCATAGTACCATCTGATTTGTTTCCAATAATCTAATCTGGTTTATGATGCTTTCTGACATACTTGGCTAATACAGGTTCCTTGCTTCCTGAATGAGTTACATTGTCATCTTCTTCATCTTCAGGTTCAGATTGCTCAGGCTCGGTAGATACTTGCTCGGTAGCTTCAAACTGAGACTCAGTACTTTGTGACTCGGCTTGAACTTCTTCTTGTGACTCGGTTACTGTACTGGGCTCGGTAGATGTAGTCTCCTTACATGTGTCTAGCAATGTATTAGGTTCGATGTAAAAAAATTTTCTATAGTCCTCTAGTTCCTTTTTGCTTTCTTCTTCAATCTTTTTTGCAAACTCATCAATTCTCACATGTGCACTTTCTATGATTTTGTGAGTAGACAAATTTAGACATCTATATGCCTTACTTTTGCAAGAATATCCCAAAAATATTCCTTCATCATTTTTTACATCAAATTTTCTTTTTCTAGATTCTTTTAAGATGTAACTGTAGACTAGGATTTGAGCGTGCACCTAAACCTGTTTTGAAGGCCAAAGACAAACAAACGTCATAGCATATAGTCAAATCAAATTTAATGGTAAACAAACTAAAATCAAAGCCACCTCAGTTTAAGCCTAAAACGGATGCGCCCATGCACCGTTTGATATGCTTGGATATAAATGGATGTGGGTGTGCAAACTCAAGCACTTGGAGCATGCAAAATAAATGATGATTTGAGGATCAAGAAGACCCAAAATGACACAAAATAGGTATGAGGAACCTATTTTGCCTCAAAGGCCTCAAGAACACACAAATATGCAAAGCTAAAAGATGAACTAAGATAGATTAAACAAGAAATGAATCTATGTTAATCCCATTAAGCTGATTTAGATGTGATTTAAGCTTGAAAATGATCTAAAATGATGAGTTTATGCTTATGCTAGAATGAAAATGACATTATAACTTTGCTATTGAGTTTGAGAGTTGAAAGATGATTTGCCTTAGGAAGTGAGGGTATTTATAGGATTTCTAAAGGCTTGGGGTAGGAAGAATGAATGGCCAGGATTGAAATCCTTAAGAGAGGCCAAGATTCACTCAAAGGGAAGCACATGGATTGTGCTAGTTTTCAGCCAATCAGGAGGTGACACATGTCACAAGGTGAGTGGATGAAGGGAAGGGCAAAGAGGAGTCAACAAAGGGGGCTCCAAGCTCATAACTCTCCAAATAAATGCTTGTAAGAGCAATGAATGGGCTTTAAGAGGCTTTGAAGACTTTGGGGAAGCAATAAATGCTTTGTGGTTGAGATATTTGGAAGGAAAGACTTTGCTTTGTTTTAGGAAAGTCTTAAGCTTGGTTAGGATTGCACAAAGGTTTAAGGGTAGGATTAGGATTAGATTAGGACAAAAAAAGGATTAGGATGGGTGAAGAGGGTGGATTTGAGAAGATTCTAGAAGAGTCTAGATTTCTCCTTAGTTTCATGGAATAAAAGTTATTCATTCCAAAAGCTTAAGTTTTAGGAATATTTATTAAAATATTTTCAATAAATATGAAAATTAAATATTTAACCTTAATTAAATATTTAACCTTGGGATTAGGGTTAGAAAAGATGGGATTAGCCTTTTAATCAGAATTAAGAAGGGATTAGACGATTTTGGAAGAGGTTAGTGGTCTTAAGGAAATTGGCCAAGTTTGGGATAAAAAATAAATTAATTTATTTTTGAAGTTTTTTGGTCAATTTATTAATTAAATAATTAATAAATTAGGGATAATGTCCAAATGACATTTTTAGGCTAGATTCCTTAATTAAAGATTTTTAATTAAGAGAGAGGGATTTAATGCCATAAAAATAAATAAATTAATTAAATAATTAATTAATTAATAAATGATGATGTCATCAAGGATTTTCAGAAAACAAAAATAATTTATTTTCTGAAGGATTTTTCGGTGTCTACATTTTGCCCCTCTTTGATGCGATGCCGCAAGTGGCATGGCGTCAAAGACAAGAAAATAAGATGCCAAGGCTAGAATCAGAAGAAGAGGGTATGACGCCCGAGTGGACTAGAAGAAAGAGGATACATGCCCCGGTGGGACAAAATCATGGAAGATGCACCCTGTGGGACAAGGAGAAAGAGGGATTATGCCCTGGGATAGAGTGTGCCCGGCGGGACGAGGAAGGAAGGGCCTAGGAAGAAAGGGGAGATAAATAACCTCACTTCTAAGAACAAATAGGTGGATGATATGCAAGATGAGATGGAAATGCAAGATGCAAGATGCAGCTATATGCAAAGATGCAAGATTAATCTATATGATAAATGCAAGGGACCAGATAGCTCCAAGTGCAAATGGGAGTGCACAGCCTAGATTTAATATAGCTATGTTAGAGACCTGCCAAGGATACTGGGATCACGAGGCCTGTCAACAACGTCGCAGAGGATTGACGCGGACTGACGCTAAACAAACACACAGGGTTGCCCCAACATCACACATGAAGTGCAGAGGCGACATGGTGAAACCGATGTTGAAGGAACCACAAACACACAACTGACTCACAGGCAGAAGCGAAAGATCAAAAGACCTTGCCCCAGATTATCCGCACACACAGCACACCGTGATATAATGAATCATGGTGACCCTGGTGGGATAATGAGAAGCCAAAAAGATTAACAAGACCCAAAGGACAAAAATCCAAGATCAAAATGATAACTCCAAAAAGACATCCTTTGCCAAGGAGAGATTAGGTTTGATTGATGGTGGGAAGATTGGTCGGACAGGAGGAACGATATATCCTCAAGGACCAGGATGGAAGATTAGGTCGGACAGGAGGAACGATATATCCTCAAGGACCCATGGGTTGGTGAGAGAATAAGTGTAGTTGTTCGCTGGCAAAAGCTGAAGTTCAAGGAATAATCAGGATGAGCAAGGATAAGTCGTCAATTGATGTTGCTGAAGCACAAGGCCCGAGTGGGACTACAAATTTTTTGAGGCTAGGGATGGGACAAGATATTTGATCAAATGCTGCTGTAGGATGGACAAAGGTTATGTACAACAAGGAGGAATGATATGCACAAGGGATATGTACAGAAGTTCAGGATTGGGGATAGGAAGATCACACTCAGCGGGACTCTCACTAGGACGGAGACAAGAAGGATAAATACAAGGAGGATTGCACTATACAGGAAAGGGATAAGGATATGGTACAAGATATGGTACAAAGCTTTGGAATAGGATATGGATTGCAGATGGGTTGGAGGAAGATGGAAGCTGAATGCTTGGAGGATAGGGGAGATGGAACTGCTGGGAGATCTGTTAAGAGATTATGGATGGAGGAAGAGGACGGTAGCTGAAAGGACAACTGAATAGATAAATAGCTCAGTTTACTATGTTGGTGCCTGTTTGCCAAGTTTTCACCAACATACTTGTCCAAGGTGCTTGAATTGCCAAGTTTTCACCGTTGGACGATTATTTTCTCTTTCTCTTTTCTTTTTTCTTTACTTTTTTGCTTTTTTTGCTTTTTTGCTTTTTTGAATGTTTTTGCCTTTTTTCTGATATATGCAGGATCAGGTTTAGGCATAGAACCTCTTCAGATGGATGATGTTGATAGGATCATTCAAGGGCTCGCCCTTTGGTGTTGATAGCTGATAGGCTCCCGAGCCAAAGGATGCGGTGATAACATAGGGGCCCAACCAAGTAGGCTCAAACTTGCCTTTCTTTTCTCTATTTGCTAGGACCTTCTGATTTTCTTTAAGGACCATGTCACCGACCTGGAATTGTCTAGGATGGACCTTTTTGTTATAACTCCTTTTAAGTCGATTTTGGTATGCCACCAAATGATCATAAGCTTGCTGTCTCTTTTCATCTAGCAGATCTAGCTGTGTGAGCCGGGCCACACGATAGTCTTCATCAGTTGTATAGTTCTTCATGGAGATGCGCAAGGATGGGAGCTCAACCTCGATCGGTAGAACGGCTTCAGCACCATATACAAGGGAGTATGGGGTGGTGCCTGTGGGAGTGCGATAAGAAGTGCGATAGGCCCAAAGGGCAGGATTGATTTGGAGGTGCCAGTCACGACCAGAATCATTGACAACCTTCTTGAGGATTTTCAAGATAGTTTTGTTAGTTGCCTCAGTTTGGCCATTTCCATGAGGGAAATATGGACTGGAGAAACGGTGATGGATGTGGAGTCTGGCACATAGATCATCCACATGCTGGTTTTCAAAAGGTGTGCCATGGTTTGTGAAAATGGTAGATGGTATGCCGAAGCAGCAAATGATGTGGTAAAGGATGAACTTGGATATTTGGATGCCAGTGGTTAGGGTGAGCGGAATCGCTTCAACCCATTTGGTAAAGTACTCTATGGCTGATATACTTGTGTCCATCCAAAGAGAGGGGGGTGATACCTGTCTTTTGATTCCTCTTTCAATGCAGAAATTATTGAATTTATGGGAGATGAATTCACCACCTCTGTCTGATCTCAAGCATTTTATTCTTTTTCCTATTTCCTTTTCTACTCTTGCTAAATACCATTTGAACTTCTCAAATGCTTCAAACTTTTCTCTTAAATACCTAACAGTCATCATTCTAGAATAATCATCAACAAAGAGAATAAATAATTTTTCTCTGGTATAGCTCTCAATTCCAATAGGTCCACATAAATCAGTATGCACAATTTCCAAAATATCTTTAGACTGATAGTTTTTACTTTTGAAACTAGACTTTCCCATTTTACCAATTTGACAATTCTTGTATAAACCAACATCAGGTTTCTTCAAAGTAGGAATACCTCTTAATTTCTTGAATTTGCTTATTTTCATCATGTTGTCAAAATTTACATGACATAACCTTTTGTGCCATAACCAACTTTCTTCAATTTGAGCAATAAAACATGAGTAATCACCAAGATCAAGATAAAATAGGTTACCTTTGGTTTGTTTGCCTGATCCTATCAGTTTTCCTTTGTCATCTAGCAGTCTTGCTTTGCCATTCATGAATTCAACCTTGAATCCAATGTTGATTAGCTGTGCTACACTTAGAAGATTATGCTTTAGTCCTTCGACCCAATATGCATTATCACATATAAGTTCTTTGGTTAATGAAATTCATCCCTTTCCTTTTATACAACAGGGTTCATTGTTTCCAAACCTTACATTACCACCATCAAAGTTTTCAAAGTGTTCAAACTTGGTCCTGTCACCAGTCATATGATGTGAACATCCACTATCTATAATCCATGTATCATTCTTGCTTATATGAGAGATAAGTGCCATCTCATCTTCATCATTATCAGATTCATCTTTTACAGCAATGAAAACAATTTCTTCTTCACTATCATCCGAATCTTTAGCTAAAAAACATGTTTTCTTACCTTTATCCTTGAATGATTTGAAATTTTTCTTGCCATTGTACTTGTAATTTTTCTTCTCATCTTTGCTTTGCTTGTTTGGACACCTAGCTGCAATATGACCAATTTCTTCACATGAAAAATAGATTAAGGGAGTTTTACCTTTGTATTTTCCTCTGCCTCTTGACACTTCTTTGCAAGTAATGCTTCAATAACTTCAAGATCGCTATCAGAACTTTCGTCTAATTCTTCTTCACTTTATGATTGGATTTTCTTCCCTTTCTTGAGTGAAAGTTTGGCCTCAAAAGCTGATTCAATATTTTTAGAAGTTGGAACATAGTTGTCATGGTTATCCAATTCAAAGGCTGTCAATCTTCCAACTAAGGCATCCAAAGTTATATTGTGATTTTCTTCACATCTTCTTTCTTGAATAGCAGAAACTCTTATTGCATAAATAGGGAGTAATGTTCTAAGAACCTTACTTATAACTGTTTCATCATCAATTTTTCCTCCAAAAGCTCTGATTGCACTAACACTTGTCTTGATCCTTTCAACATATTTTGCAATGTTTTCTTCTTCTCTCATTTTCATTTGATCAAACTGTCCTCTTAGGCTCTCTGCTTTAGATTTCTTCACATTGTCATCACCGCCATAGATTTTCTTCAGCTTGTTCCACATTTCATGAGCAGTTGTGCAGTCTTTGATTTCATCAAATTCTTCATAGCTAAGAGCTGATGCAATGTCTATCATCATAGTGTTATGGTTCTTCTTCTCTGCAATGTCTTTAACAGTTAATGTGCCAGTAGGAATTGTATATTCTTGATCAATATATTTGCATCCTGAATCACCAATGGAAGCCAGATGTAGTCTCATGAGACCTTGCCATGCTGAAAAGTTATTTCTGTTAAGCCTTGGAATTTCTCTTTTGTAAGACATCCTGATCTTTAGCTTAGGTCCTTGAAACCCTTCCTGCAAGCACCAAAAGCTCTGATACCAATTGTTGGAAATATAGATGCAGTAACTAAGAGGGGGGGGGGGGGGGGTGAATCAGTTAACCACAAAAATATTACCATTGATCCCTTAAATATCTTAACAAATTATTTACTGTGCCACTCGGTAAATATACAAAGAAATACTAAAAACTTGATCCTTGAAGTGTGTAATAATTAAACTATTCTTAAGCATTCATCACTGATTAACTTACATGAATAAAGAAAATAACATGAAAACAAGAGACACCAGATTTACCGTGGAAACCCAATATGGAAAAAACCACCAATGTAACTAGTTACTATTTTTCACTCTTCTGAAGTGATGCCCGGTTAGAAGCCAACCCGGTAAAAGGTTACAAAACACACTGTTAGGTGTGACCTTGTTAGAGGATTTAATCACCCTGCTAGGAGTGGCCTTGTAAGAGGTCTTGAAATAATTCAATAGAACTGTTACCTTGTTAGAGGATTTACAAAATGGTTGTTAAACCAACTTGGTTAAGAGATTTTGATATCACTGCTACAATTGCTAGAGAGTAACAATGAAATGACCTGCAACTGAATTGTTGAATATAGATCTCTGTTCTGTTTCACTAGATCCTTACTGATCAATTAAATCTTTACTACTCCTCAAGGATATCTAACCATCCTTCAAAATTCACACACACCTTTCTTCAAAATGATTTCTGCATGTTGTATATCTTTTATTCACCACTTGACCTTCTATATATATATGGCATTTCATAATCATTTAGATTGTCAAGTCAGCACTAATAATTATTATAATAGTCAGCTGGGATAAACAAACTGTAATAACAAAATTCTTTGAAAGGGCCGACCTTGCTCGGTAAACATTAATCCTGAAAAGATTTCCTTCGGTGACTGAGAGAACTCGGTAACCACAACGAATTCTGCAACATCCTTTGGAGACCGAGAGAGCTCGGTAACCACTAATTTTCCTTTGATAACCCAGGAGGCTCGGTTAACACTGTTACCCTGTCATGTTTCCTTTAGACACCTGAGAGAACTCGGTAGACACTAAAAAACTGCCTAGCTGACCGACTAAGCTCAGTAGATACTAAGAACCGCTTAGTTGACTGACTGAACTTGGTAGATACTGAGAACTGCTTAGCTGACCGACTGAACTTGGTAGATACTGAGAGTGATAATTGATATGACATTTGTGTGACATCAAAGACAACACATAGCTAATCCAACAATGTCCTTCAGATAATTGTATCCAACACTTTGTTCATGGTATAAACTACTGTGTTCATTGCTTCTCTCCAGAATATCTTTGCCAAATCATTCTCAAATAGCATAGCTCTTGCTGCTTCAGTTACTGATCTATTTCTTCTTTCTACAATACCATTTTGTTTAGGTGTCCTAGGAGCTGAAAACTATCTCTTAATACCATTCACTTCACAAAAGGTGTTAAACTCTCTAGAAGTAGATTCTCCACCTCTATCAGATCTCAAACATTTAATCTTCATTCTAGATTCATTCTCAACTTTATTCTTAATAATCTTAAATTTATCAAATGCTTTAGATTTTTCTTTAGGAAATGCAATCCACATCATTCTTGTAAAACCATCAACAAGAATCATAAAATACCTTTCTCCATAGAATCCTCTAGTCCTGCTAGGACCGCTCAAATCTGTATGAACAATCTCCAACTTCTCTACAAATGTAAACTTCTTACTGGGAAAGGAACTTATCTTTTGTTTAGCCATCACACATTCCTTGCAAATCATGTTAGTAGGCTTCATAATTTTAGGCAAATCCCTTACTAAAAGTGTAGCACTAACTTTCACAATGTTATCAAAATTTATATGACAAAACCTTCTGTGCCATAACCAACTGTCATCAATCTTAGTAATCAAACATGTCATCTCAGTAGGATTCAACTGAAATACATTACCTCTTGTTCTAGATCCAGTTCCAATCAGATTTCCATCTTTATCTTTTATTACACAAGTTTTCTCAGTAAACCAAACTTGATATCCCTTATCAACTAACTATCCAACACTTAAAAGATTATGTTTCAAATCATCCACAAAATAAACATCGTCAGTATTAGTCTTTCCATGAAGAGAAATAGATCCTATAGCTTTAATCAAACAGGTGCATTGTTTCCAACTCTAACAATGCCTCCATCATAATTGTTAAACTTTATGAATTTTCTCGTGTCTCCAGTCATATGATGTGAACAACCACTATCTATAATCCAATCAACTTTCTTTTCAACTTGAGAAACTAGGGCTTTTTCTTCCTTAACATCAGTTTCAAGATTTTCTTCTTTAATTTCTACAAATCCTATGTCATCACTATTCTAAGTATCACTTTCACTTAGATTTCTTTCTATGCTAGCTTCAAGATCTTCATCATTAGCATAATAACATTCCTTAGATCTTCTAGGCTTTAAATTGTTTCTATACTATTTAACTCTCTTAGGAAATTTAGATGCAAAATGACCATATTCTTGACAAGTCCAACATTTAAAGATTTTCTTACTATCTGGTTCTCTCTTCACAAGCAAGGCAATACCTTCTTTAATTTTTCTATCTTCTTCATTTCTAGATTTGTTGCTACCAGGATAATCTCTGCTTACACTGATGCTTCTTAAAAAAGTAGGGCAAACACTAAGAGCATTGAATGCTGTCTCCATTCTAGGCAAGTCTCCTGATAACCTCAGGTTCATTTCTGCTGCTTCTAATCTTCCAAGAAGAGTCTCTCTTGTAAAGTTCATAGTAGAAGGTATAAATTGTTTAATAATTTGTGTTGTCTGCATAAATATAGGAGTCAATGTCCTCAGAATTTTCCATATCACTTCATTCTTTGTCTTTGTTCCTCCACAAGATTTTATGCCTGCAACAATTTCTGACATTCTACGAATATAGTTTCTAATAGATTCATCTTCCATCATTCTTATATCTTCAAATGCACATATCCAATTATGTAATCTAAATTTATTTGCATGTTCATCACCTTCAAAAGTAGAGTGTAAAGCTTTCCAAATTTCATGAGATGATTTCAAATGTTTTACCTGACTATACTCATTCTCCAGAAGGGCTGTCAAAAGTGCTTCTCTGGCAAGTATGTTACACATAAATAGATCTCTCTCATCATTTGTACATGCTTCAAGATTTTCTTCATCAATGATAGTTTTCTCATTCTTGGTAATCAACCAATAACTTGGTCCTAAACATAGTAGGTGTGTCTTCGTCTTTTCTTTCCAGCTGTCAAAATTTACTCCATCAAACTGGTGCTGGAGCACCTCACACAACCAATTTGGAGAAGGAGACTATACAGACTTTCAAGCCTTTCAAAGAAAATTAGAGGGATGGAATACATGAACAGGGTCAATAGGTCAATTGGAGGATCTTAGCACCTTGAATGTTATTAAAATAATGCAATACTTCAATGAGTTTGTAATGTCCTTAATTGGACTAAAAGCTTGTTTACAATGGACTGAGATTGTCCAAAGTTCAATAATGTTCTAAGAATCTAGAATAGACTAGTGTGGAAGTTTAAAGTCTTTAGTAAAGTTCAATAATGATAAGAGATCAAAGTTAATGAGTTTAGTGGTCTTTGGTTTAAAAGAATTCAATAAATTGTAAGTTGGAATTTTTGAATTTTCAAAATCCAATGGTTAGCTAACAATGGAGGGAATTTGTGTTTGAAATGTCTAAGCCTTAAACTAATCCATTTAACCAATCCAATAGGTTATGGAAGTTATAAGGAAGTTATATTGGAAGTCTTTTTAGGGGAAAGAGTCTCTGTTATGGGACAGGGAGAGAGAGGGAAAAAACTGATGTATGTGGACTACAACACTAATAAATATAAAACTCTTAGTTTCTACAATTCCACTTATATTTGAAGCCTTAATTTGATTAATCTAACATATATATGAGTTAGAAGGGTTTCTTTTATCCATTTTCAACCATTTTTGAATGAGTTTCAGATTGAATTGAAATTTTTGTTGCGTCGGTTACTGCTAAGCAGTCATTCTTTGTCTAAGTTTATTATTGCAGTAGGGTTCTCAGAATAATGAAGAACATTCAATGAATATGAAGGCTTGATATTCATGGAATGGATTAATTTAACTTGTATCATAAATGAATAACCAAGCATATGCAGAGTTGGATTGAATAGAAGTAATCACAGTCAAAACAAAGAGGAAGAAACTGTGAATACAGATGCCAAAGTATTGCAGTGAGCAATCTGTCCAAGAAAGGGGTAGATTTTATGTTGGAGAATGTTCTAACATGTTGAATGGTTAGTGAATCATGCATCAATTTGTTGCAGGAGTGTACAGAGATGTGAGACTGAGGAAGCCCTAGTTTCAAAGGTTTGGAAGTACTATTTTGGGTTTTTTTGTGTGGCAGCAACCCTGAGACCAATTCCTTTCATATTTGATCATTTTAAAGCATAAATAAGTACTGTCCAGGAGTTGGAGTCATTAGGAGGACTCTATCTTATAGTTCCTTTGAAAAATTAGTTAATTTTATGCATTGAAATAGGGCATCAGTGAAGAATAGGGGTATTGGTCCAAAGTAACTGTATGAAATTTTTGGATATGTTGTTGAACTCTATAAAGGGTGTCTAGAAGTGTCATCATCTTATCAAGTGCTTTGAGTAAAAACAAAGTTATTCTTATTCTAAGTTTGTTGCAGGTCCATTAAACAGTCTATTAGGCTTTTGGAATAGTTTGAGAAAGAGTTGTGTGAATTGGAGTATATGAATTGAATTGGAGCCTTAGACTATTTGAGTCCAAGTGATTTAAAGTTTATAAAACCAAATCCTTCATTTAGGGGTCTTGAAGATAGGTCATTTCCTTGAAACATTTAAGGTTTTTGAACAAGCCCAGTGCCTAAACCAATTGAAATTTTCAATTCCCATTGTGTTTTGAATACCACCACCTTCCCTCTGCATCACAAAACTTAGGGCTTTCTTTCCTAAAATTCACCATGGATCTCCTTAAGCTGTTAAACTTTTCTTTCAAGGACCTGCTGCTTTGATACCAATAGTTAGAAAGTAAAGTCCACCAAGATAACTAAGAGGGGGGGGGGGGGGGGGTGAATAAGTTATCTGATAATTATAACTTTTATCAACTTCAACAACATTTAACCATGTAAGCAATAAAATTACCAACCATAGAAAGATATTCATACACAATAACACAATGACATAAGATATGTTGACTAGGGAACCTCTTGATCAAAGAGTAAACCCTAGTGGGAATGATGCCCACAAAAGATGCACTAATATGAATATTCCTTGTGAAAGGATGGACTCTGTTAGGAGTCTTATGAAATACATTCAGTACATATGAATCCATATTAGGAGATTTTGAATCCCTACTAAAAGATTCTAACTCTGTTAGGAGTTATGGAAGATAGAAGGACCCACTACCCAAACAACTTCAATGGCAAGATCAATGAACACACTGTCCAATGGACCTCAAGATTATTCAAATAGAATAATATCAAAACATGTTACCTCTTCTCTGACTGTGCCAAACTGCACTCACTACTACACCAGATCTCAACTTTAGATCTCTGTACCTCGCATGACTTCTTTCACAATTTCGCTCTCACAAATCATTAGCTCTTTTCTTCACTTCATGCATACATTAACATCATCAAAATTCCACTTCTTTATATCAATAAGGAAAAACATTCCTTCCTTTATACCACACTCAAGTAATTACAAATGAGTCGGCATCTAATTACAAAATACAAGTTTCCACACGCTACATCAAAATTACATAAAACTGTCAGCTTCCAATTACAATAATTCTGCACTCATGCAACCATGAAGTTTGCACTATCATCCATGTCACTATCAATGTGTCTACAATATCCCTTTAACTTCTCAAAACCAGATTCCATCTCGATTAGGAGATATCATTCGATTTTCACAAACCGCTACTCAGGAACATTGCTTGAATACTGCTTCCAATAAAATGCTCATAACTTCCATAAATAAAATAATTACTGTCTACGCTCTTAACCATAAACATATAACATATCAAAGAATATATCCTCAAAATTTCATAGCTCCAACTATAGTATACCACGTGTGCTAATCCAAACACTGTCTGCTCCTCTACTAGAGTCTAGTAAATCATTGTGTTGAGATCAATGAAAATCATAGTCATGAATGCAACAACAACTACTATAGAATGGCTGCCAAAATTCAACATTCATTCCTAACATCCACTTCATCTTCTTCCAAAAACATTCTTCCATTCCATGTGCCTAAACCGCAACCTCTGCTATCCATTCACCATATTCCTTCACATATTCCTTCATTCACATTTCCTCCATCCTCTCGCCACCCTTCAAGGTGTGTGTTGATATTGATCTTGCCTTATTTTCCATCTACCCTTTCACAATCCTTCCATTCATTATCCTTCTACCTTGTATCCTTTTTCCTCATTTGCCTATTCCTCCTATCTTCCAACCTCACTCGCTTTACATAAAACCTTATCCTCCATTTTTCTCTTTCATCTTCTTTTCCCTATTAGCATCTTTGAGCATATCATTTTGAATCCTTGGAATATCATGGTTTATCCTTTCAAGGAGAATTATCTAAAAAGCTTGCCTTCTTCCAAAAAAAAAAAAAAAAGTAGAAAAATTAAAAAAGAAAAAAAAAAAATGAAAAAATTGAAAATGTGTCTTGGTGGAAACCTAGAAACAGGCACCTTGGTAGCAAAAGTAAAGAGAAATAAATTCATCCTATGGTGAAAACCACTCCCTTGTGGCACCTTGGATAAGTACCATGATGAAAACTTGGCAATTAGACATCATGCATAGTTCTTCTACATATTTCATCCATTTCATCTTCGCTCTTTGATCTTGACAATGTTGACATATACATGAACATTTCGCTATCTTGTGAGCTATCTTATGATGATCTTGATGAACTACAACTGATTTGAAACTAGAATGAAGAATCTTTAACTTGAGATTATTGAGGAGTTGATGATTAGATAATGCAAGATGATTAAATTAGTATTATGTTGTCATTGATGTCAACTAGCTTGACAGTACTTATCTTGTAAGTTACTATACTGACACATTTGAAGAAAGGTGAAAGTGATGAAGAACATAAATCTCTACATGAGGAAGATGTATATGTCAAATGAGGATAAGGAATACATTGAGTAACTTGTTGATGAGTCTATTACTTGATGATATCAACTTTATTATGTTGCATTCATCTATGATAAAGAATAGAGCTGAAAGACATAAAGCAGTGTTGTCAGTAAATAAAACATTTCAGTATACACCGATGGAGTGTAGTGTATACCGAGCATAGTATTAACCAAGCTTGTGTTCACCGATGCATTTCTTTGTTAACTAAGCAAAATAGAAAGGAATTAAATGATCAGTTTAGATGATAAAGTGATGAGCTGTAAAGTGTATGAAATCGAGGTAACAGATAAGGTTTCTTATGAAGATCGATGGCTAACATAAATCAAAAGGATCTAATGGAGTAGATTGAAATGTGTTACTGACACATCAGCCGAAGAAGGATAAAGTGGAAAAATCTATGAATATGATTAAGCGACAAAATCTAAAGGAGGAAAAGAAAATGATTTACTCGTCTATATAAGAGACATTGGTTTCATTATTGAAACATCGCCGAAAGAAGAAGATTCACAGAATTATCACGTGAAGAAGTTTTTCATGCATTCTGATCATACTGGTTAATAAGAACCGAGCTACAAAATAGTTATTGAGCTACAAAGAGTAATTACGGATGGACTATAAGTTGATATGAGATTGAATCTGAAGTGATATATTGGTTAGAAAGATTTGAATGAGTTGAACATTGATTTGTAAACTACAATTGAAGTTGTTTCAAGGTAGATCATCTATTTTTGCATATTTAACCATTGTACATAGTCAAATCTCTTAACCAAGTGGACTATGAAATTTTTTTTGGTGTTCATTCATAGAGTGAACATTGTTATCCTATCAACCTCAGAGTGATTGTTGGTTGGATGATAACTTCTGGTCTAAAATCCTTTAACAAGGTCACACTTGACAGTGTGTTTGTAACCTTTAACAGGGTTGGGTCTTCACTGACCTCACTTCAGAAGAGTGAACAATTTTGGGTTGCTGGTCCCAGGTGGTTTTTCCCTTCATAGGGTTTCCATGTTAAATCTCTTATGTTATGTGTTGATTGTGATATTTGTTTGTTATCATACTTTTCATATTACATGTTAGATTTGATCGGTAAATATTATAAAGTTTAGACTGGTAATCAATAAATAAACAGACAGTGAAAGTATTTTATGTTTACCGAGTAGCAGAAATTGAAGAATTTGTTTTAGATTATACATCTTGATTTAGGGACTCTGGATAACTGATTCACCCCCCTCTCAGTTATTCTAACAATTGGTATCAGAGCAATGGTTGCTTGAATAGAGTTTTAAGGACTCCAGCACAAAGGTCTCAAGATGTATAAGAGGGAAGTGCCAAAGCTGAACAAAGACAACTTCGCAATATGGCAAAGCTGGATGAAGTTGCACATATCTAGATTTGAAATTCTGCGCTAGAACTGATGGAGAATGACTACATTGAACCGACACTAGGTCCCATGACACTTAATCAACTTAAGGATAGGCATGAACACAACATTACTATGATGGAACTTGCTGCTGCCTGTACTGATGCTGAATTTGAAGACATCAAGGATTGTAATATAGCATAGAAGATGTGGGATAAATTGAATCTAATATACAGTGGAGATGTGAATGTTAAGAGAGCCATAGCAGAAAGTCTAAGAGGTCATTTTGATGATATGAAGATGAAAGAAGGTGAGAACATTGTGTAGTACACAAATAGACTAAAAGAGGTCATACATGCTATTAGAGCATCATATGGAGTTATTGACGATGAAACAGTAATAAGAAAGATTATTAGAACTTTGGTGCCAGTTTATGCGATCAGGATCTCTGCAATTCATGAAACAAGAGCCACATCAAACCTTACTCTTGACACACTGATTGGTAAGCTTACAACTTTTGAATTGAATAATTTTGACAATAGTGTTGTACCATCTATTGAATCTTCTTTTATGACTTCTTTGAAGATTGGTAAGTCTAGTAGGAGGAATAGTAAAAATAATGACAGTGATAGTAATACCGATGATGAAATTGATGAGCTTGAAGCTCTTATGGCCATAAGATTACCCTAAGGAAAAGGAAGGTATAGTGGTAAGTTACCTCTAGCATGTTTTAATTTTAAAGAAGTTAGCCACATTGCTGCTAGATGTTCGAATAAGAAAGATGATGATAGATCCAAAGACCGATCTGAAGGAAGCTATGGGAGAAGAGCTAACAGAGGCTACCAACACAAAAATAGAGATAACTGAGATAGCTATGAAAAAGGGAAAAAGGTATGTTACATAGCCGAAGAATTTGATTCTAAATCTGACATTGATGATGATGTAGAAGTAGTATTTGTTGCTATGAAAGATGATTCAGAGGAAGAGGATAAACATGAAGAAACAACACTAATCTCTAAAGTAAGTAGAAATGATACATGGATCATAGACAGTGGCTGTACACATCATATGACTGGTTATATAGAGAAATTTGATTTACTTGATGAATATGATGGTGGATCTATAAGGATGGAAAATGATGCACCTTGTATGGTGAGAGGTAAAGGTTCATTGATGATTAATGATAGAATAAGATGTGAAAATGCATACTGGGTAGATGGACTAAACTATAATTTGTTAAGTGTGGCATAGTTGAATAACTTAGGCCATCGACTAGCTTTTGAGAGTAGGAAGGTAAGAATCTATGATGATGGAGGAAGACTTGTTGGAACCGGTACACAATCCAGAGGTAATTTATTTTATCTTGATATTGATCAGTCTTCTTGTTTATTGATGAAGGATGAAGATGCATGGTTGTGGCATAAGAGGTTATGTCATGTAAATTTTGATAATATGATCAAGATTAGTAAGAAGAAAAGAGTTAGAGGGTTTCCTAACTTGTCAAAACTAGATCATGCTAGGTGCCATGAATGTCAGAAAGGTAAGATGACTAAGTCTAGTTTTAAGAGCAAAGACTACTTAAAAAAGAAGATACTTGAGTTGGTTCATACCGACCTATGTGGTCCTATGAGAACTTAGACCTATTACGGTAATAGATACTTTATTCTTTTTGTTGATGACTATACTAGACTGATGATTGTTATGTTCTTGAAAGAGAAATCTGAAGCTTTTAAGATGTTTAAATAGTATAAGACAAAGGTAGAAAAAGAGACTGGAAAAGAAATTAAATGCTTAAGATCTGATAGAGGAGGTGAATTTATCTCTGATGAATTTACCAATTTATGTAATGAGAATGGTAATAAAAGACAGGTCTCTACACCAAGGACACCTCAGCAGAATGGGATTGCTGAAAGAAGGAATAGGTCAATCATTGATTGTGCCAGAATAATGATGATACAAAAGAATGTTGCTCAGACATATTGGAGGGAAGCTGTCAGCATAGTTATATATGTGCTTAACGGAGTACAACTGAAGAAAGACTCCAACCGGACACCTTATGAGCTATGGTTTGGACACAAACCTACTGTAAGTTATTTCAAGAATTTTGGAAGCAAATGTTTTATTCTAAAAGATGAGAGAAATGAGAAATTTGATTCTAAAGGAGATGAAGGAATATTCTTAGGATACTCTACTAAGAGTAAAGCATACAAATGTCTGAATAAGGTTACAAATAAGATGATTGAGAGTACTAATGTTCGTGTTGATGAGTTTGATGACAAGAACACATAAGAAAGTAGAAGAGAACCAGAAGACTATGGTAGATTCACTTACATTGAACTTCTTGACTATCTACCGAAGTTGCAACCTATGATAACCGGTCAACAAGAAAATAACCCTGAGGAACAGGAAAGGGATATCGACGAACAAGATGGTGCTACCGAGCAAGCACATGAACCTGAACAGGATGAGAAAGAAAGGAGAAACTGAGTACTGGCTAGTTTTTTTAGAAGACATCATCCCGAGACACAAATAATTAGAGACAGACAAGTTGGAATGTAGACTAGAAGCGAAGCAAGACAAGGTACATGCTTAGTTTTTGAATTTGAACCAAAAAATGTGAAAGTTGCATTAGAAAATAAAGAATGGGTTAAAGCAATGAAAGAAGAGATAGAACAAATAGAGAAAAATAGAAGTTGGTCCTTAGTACCCTGACCTAAAGATAAGAATGTTATCGGTACTGAATGGATATTCAAAAACAAGCTGAATGAAAATGGTGAAGTGACAAGAAATAAAGCAAGATTGGTATGCAAGGGATATGCACAGGAAGAAGGCATTGACTATGGTGAGACATTTGCACCTATTTCTAGATTAGAAGGAGTTAGAATGCTACTTGCATATGCTGCACACAAGAAATTTAAGGTTTATCAAATGGATGTAAAGTAGGCATTTTTGAATGGTATACTTGAAGAAGAAGTCTATATAGAACAACCTAAAGGATTTGTTGATCCAGACAAAAAAAACATGGTATGTAGATTACACAAAGCTTTATATGGTTTGAAACAAGCACTGAGAGCATGGTATGAAAGATTGCATACTTACTTGTTAAGTATTGGATTTGTGAGAACTAGTGAGAACAATAATTTGTAAATGAAAGTTGACACTGATGACACTATTATTATTGCTGAAATTTTTGTTGATGATATTATTTTTGGAGGTCAAGATGATGTATGTAAATCTTTTGCTGATGAGATGAGAAAAGAGTTTGAGATGTCTATGTTCGGAGAGACTAAATTCTTTCTAGGACTACAAGTAATTCAACAGAGTGATGTGATATTTATCTCACAGTCTAAGTACATAAAGGAAGTCTTGAAGACATTTGGCATGGAAGATGCTAAACTAGTGGGAACACCAATGGCTACTAGAAGTAAATTGACAAAGGAAGATGAAACTACATAGGTAAAATTAGACACTTTACCGATCCATGATTGGTAAGCTTATGTATGTAGTTCACAGTAGACCAGATATAGCACATGTTGTGGGAATTGTTGCTAGATATTCTGCTAACCCTAGAGAATCACACATGATTGCTACAAAAAGAATCTTAAGATATTTGAAAAAGATAGAGGATTATGGTTTATGGTACCCTAAGGAAGGAAGGTTTGAACTGAAGGTTTATACTGATGCTGATTGGGTTGGAAATGTGGATGATAGAAAAAGTACCACCAGAGGAGCATTTTTCTTTGGTGAAAGACTTGTAACCTGGACAAGTAAAGAGCAGGCTTGCATTTCTCAGTCTATAGCTGAAACAGAGTATGTTGCTGCTACTACAAACTCTTCAAACATTGCATATACCAAACAAGTGTTGGAAGGAATGAATGAGGTAATCGCTGACCTGGTGATTATATATTGTGACAACACAAGGGCAACTAATATTTTGAAGAATCCTGTTATGCACTCTAAGACAAAGCATATATTAATTAAGTATCATTACTTAAGGGAACAAGTACAAGAGAAGCAAGTGAAGTTAGAATTTGTCACATCTAAGGAACAACTTGCAGACATTTTTACAAAGCCTCTACCGAAGGACACATTTGAATATTTGAGGACTAGACTTGGGGTCCGTCCCCTGTCTATCGGTCACTAATGTGATCTGGATGTTGCATCAGCCTAAACTTATCAGAAGAGCACACATGTTGATGCAACATAGTTCACACTTTGGATAATGTTCAAGGTTGTGATTAAGTTTGGAGAAGTGAAACATATTGAGATATCAGTATACAAAGATACAGATACTGTATTGGACAACAAAGAGTTACTTGGCTACTACAGAGCTGATTGTTTATTTATTTGTTTATTTTGGCATTGTTGTCAAAGGGAGAGATAAATCATATGAAAAGGAAAGGGAGAAATATACACCAATGAGAACTATCTAAGGGAGAGATACTGAAAGGAAGAAACAAGAACAAGAACTTGAGAATTGAAAAGAGCATATCTGATGATTGACATTACAACATTACAAATGTTGAAGTAACGTAGTGATTAAACATATTAATCTAGGGAGAGCTTAGTACAACATTTGTTTACAAAGTTGTAGAATACATGTTTGGTATGTGTATGGTACATTTCATATTACTTGAGTTGCCATCAAAGCCAAAGGGAGAGATTGATGAACTACAATTGATTTGAAACTAGAATGAAGAATCTGTAATTTGAGATTATTGAGGAGTTGATGATTAGATAATGCAAGATGATTAAATTAGTATTATGTTGTCATTGATGTCAACTAGCTTGAGAGTACTTATCTTGTAAGTTACTATACCAACACATCTAAAGAAAGGTGAAAGAGATGAAGAATAGAAATATCTACATGAGGAAAATGTATATGTTAGATGAGGATAAGGAATACATTGAATAACTTGTTGATGAGTCTATTACTTGATGATATTGACTTTATTATGTTGCATTCATCTATGATGAAGAATAAAGCTGAAAGACACAAAGTAGTGTTGTCGATAAATAAAGCATTTCAGTATACATCGACAGAGTGTAGTGTATACCAAGCGTAGTATTAACTGAGCTTGTGTTCATGGACACATTTCTTTGTTAACCGAGCAAAATAGAAAAGAATTAAATGATCAGTTTAGCCAATAAAGTGATGAGCTGTAAAGTGTATGAAATCAAGGTAACAGATACGGTTTGTTATGAAGATCTATGACTAACATAAATCAAAAGGATCTAATGGAGTAGATTGAAACATGTTACTGACACATCAGCTAAAGAAGGATAAAGCAACAAAATCTATGAATATGATTAAATGACAAAATCTAATGGAGGAAAAGCAAATGATTTACTTGTCTATATAAGAGACATTGGTTTCATTATTGAAACATCACCAGAAGAAGAAGATATTGCAAAATTATCACGTGAAGAAGTTTTTCATGCATTTTGATCATATTGGTTAATAAGAACTGAGCTGCAGAACAATTACCAAGCTACAAAGAGTAATTACCGATAGACTATAAGTTGATATGAGATTGAATCTGAAGTGATATATTGGTCAAAAATATTTGAATGAGCTGAACATTGATTTGTAAATTGCAATTGAATTTGTTTCAAGGTAGATCATCTACTATTACATATTTAATCATTGTACACAGTCAAATCTGTTAACTGGGTGGACTATGAAAGTCTTTTTGGTGTTCATTCATAGAGTGAACATTGTTATCCTGTCAACCCTAGAGTGACTACTAGTTGGACAATAATGTCTGGTCTAAAATCCTCTAACAAGGTCACACCTGACAGTGTGTTTGTAACCTTTAATAGGGTTGGGTCTTCACCGACCTCACTTCAGAAGAGTGAACAATTTTGGGTTGCCGGTCCCAGGTGGTTTTTCCCTTCACAAGGTTTCCACGTTAAATCTCTTGTGTTATGTGTTGATTGTGATATTTTTTTGTTATCATACTTTGCATATTACATGTTAGATTTGATCGGTAAATATTATAAATTTTAGACTGGTAATCAGTAAATAAACAGACAGTGAAAGTATTTTATGTTTACCGAGTAGCAGAAATTGAAGAATTTGTTTTGGATTATACATCTTGATTTAGGGACTCTGGATAACTGATTCACCCCCCTCTCAGTTATTCTAACAAATCTTTCTTTCATTCCATTCATGTTTAGCCTTCATATTTATTTTCCTCCATTCATTCTAGCTTTTCGTTATCCTCTTCCCCTTTGGTATTGATCTAATAAAAAAGAGTAAAACACAATGCTATGAAGCCTCTTGGCATGTCTACTCCTTTGGACTACATCCTTTCCTTCTTTTGCATTACACTTTTGTGACTTATCCTACACTGGCCTTTCATTGCTTGTCCAAATGTGCTTTACATGACATTTTTTCCCTACCTTGGGTACTCGAGGAGTTTTCCCTTGAGGATTTCTTCCCTTCATTCTCCTTCATTCTTTTGTCTTCCATCTCTTCTACCAGTTTTCTAATCCATCTTGTCCTCCACCTTGCTAGACTTTGGGACTGCATGAGGTGATCTTACTTGGGAGTTCAATGCCCGTTTTGTCTGAAGGCATCCTTTGAACATATGTAATGATCTTGAAAAAATCCCTAAAAAATGGTATATTGTCAAAAATTCTAAAAATTGGAAAATGTCTTGAAAAAATGATCATCTTAGTGAAAACCTAGCAATAGGTGCTTTGATGTATCTAAATATATATATATATATATATATTCTAAAAATATAAAAAAAATACAAAAAAATTCAAAAATTCAAAAAAATAGAAAAAGTGCATTGGTGAAAACCTAGAAATAGGTGCCTTGGTAGAAAAAATATAAAAAAATTATAAAAAGTCTTGTGGAAAAAAAAAAGAAAAAAAAAAGAGAGAAAAATTGCAATAAAATCCAAGTGGTGAAAACCTAGAAATGGGTGCTACTTGAGGCCTTTGCACCCCTGTTTCTTAGCACACATCCTCGACACTTAGCTTTTCTCTATCATGCCTTATCCTTGTTGCCTTGGTTTGGAATTGGTCTTTGTCTTTGTCTAGGGGGCATAACTGTGTTAGCTTTGGTGTCTTGGATGTGTTAGTCTTTAGGACACCTCACAACCAGTGTTTTTCAACACCCCAACTATGTTTTTCAACACAACCCCTGGTGTCGAGTATTTTTCAACACTTATCGGTTTGGTCTTACCTAGTTTTGTCATGCGATCTTATCTTCTTGAAAGCATTTGATCCTTATCCTTGAAACTTAGTATCAATTAACACACTTAAATTTTTAAATGCAACACTTAATGCTTGAGATATGTCATGATCTTTTCTTTGTGTGTTGACTGTTATTGATTTTCGTTGAGTGTCTTTGTCTAAAAAGTCTCTGCGGGATGCATAGCTAGAGGACTTGGGGCATGGGGCATGTTTTTATTTTCTTTCTACTTGTGGGTGTGGTCTTGAGGCTCTTGAGTGTCTCTTGTTGTTCCCTTGACACACTTAGGAGATTTGAGACATCATCCTTGACTATTTTTGCACAACTATTCTTATGGTCATCCTAGCTTCTATGCCTTGATGCAAGCATGGTTTTGCTACATTAAATTGGGTAAGCTAACATCGAAGTCATCTTGACCTTTATGTCTTTGATGCTTATGTTAGAATCTTTCCACATTCCAATCTAATATAAATCACATTCATATCTTCATAGTTGCACTTGTGACTGGTGATGATTGTGTGATTTTTCGATGTCTGTTAATAATGGCCCAATGATGAAAATAAGTTCCTTAACATTCTCTAATGAAAGATGAACACAAAATCCTATGTTATAGTTGCTCTATTGCAAATACACCTTTTCATTTTCATGTAGCTTGCATTGTTAGACTTCATGTTAATTTGCATTTTTAGGTTGCATTATGAGTTTGAGAGGGTTTCCTTCATCTTTATTTTGGATATTTAATCAACTGTGATCATGTTTCAATCTTCATTTCCTTATCTTCTTTCGTGATCTCAATCAAAATTTCCTATCTTAAACAGTTGATTGATTTTGATGCATCCTCTTTCTTGAGGCAAATTCTTTTCCTTCTCTCCATTTCTTTCCACCTCATCCAAACTTTGATCTTCCATTCGCTTTCACCCCACTTCTTTTCTTCTAATTCAACCTTGGAGCATAATATTTCATGATCTACCTTGGTTCTGTGATCCTTATATCTTTCATCTTACATCAAGAACCTTATTCTTTAGTTCGATTTGATCAAATTTATCAATTTACTATTTCTCCTCTATCTCATTTTGATTTCGATCACGAGGGGGCAGTACCTATCAAATTTCAATTCTTGATTCAGCTTTATCAAACCTATCAACCTTGCTTGAGACTTGACAATTACCTATTTATAGGGGTGTTGGCCTTGTCTTTTTCAATCAGATTATCTTTGTCTTGACGTGTTCCCATCCGTCGATCACACATTTGGGTTGTTTTGTGATCCCAAATCGATCTCACATTTCAACTTCATTCTTTGACTACATGTGGTCCCATAAAGATCACACATTACCCAAAGAGGGGCAAATGTATGCACCCTAAAATGGTCACCTAGACTTTGGGCCCCATTTTTCAATTTATCAAATGATGGAATCAATTTATCAATTTCCTGAATCAATGCTTTGCAATATTTTCAATTCAAACCAATTTCCTTGATCAAATCATAATTAATTCAAATATTTCAATATTTCGTAAGTTTTATTTAATTAAGAGAACATGCTTCATTTTAATTAAATACAAAATCATTTAATTAAATAATAAAGTCATTTATTTTAAATCTCATTTAATTAAAAGAACAAATCTCTTTTAAATAATTAAAAAATCTTTTAATTAAATATTGGAAACCACTTTGCTAAAAATAATAAATAATAAATAAAAAATAAAAAGTAAAGTGCACTTTCCTATGAGATGGAATCTTTTGACTTTTGGAAAAAGGTTTTTGCCTCTTCATCTCCTCCACTCATCTTTTGCCTCTTATCCATGCCTTTTGATTTTGCCTCTTGAGAATCTTAAGCACATAGATCAACTAAGATTTAATCTCCACCGTTGCTCATTTCTTTTTGCCTCTTAATCTTGACCATCCAAGATTCTTTATAAGGAGCCTTATCCTTCTCATTTCAAGGTTAGATGATATAGAAGATTTATGTATTGTTATGCTACAGGTTTGGAGAGCGATTTTGGAGAAGATTTTGAGCACTTGAGCTTGGATATTGCAACTTCTCTTTTCCTATCTTCTTCTCTCATGCCCCATGGCAATCCATTTAGATTAATCTTGCACTTGCATATTAGATTAGATTCATATTTCCCTTCATAGAATAATCTTGCATAAGCATTTCTTTTCATAGATTAGATGGCTTTCATGCATTGTTATCATATAGAATAGCTTTCATTTTCATTTGCATGCATACTTGATGATCATGGAGACTGACATTCTTGCTTTTCCTCTTTGAATCTCTCATTTTATGGTGTACTTGCATGGGCAAAAACTAGGTCAAATTTGAGGGCCTCCATTACAAATCCTTGCACTCCATGAATAGAGAGCTATGAGTCACCATTTGAGACCTCATTCTTGAGAAATCTTGGATATAATGACTCATAGAAGTGTGACAACATTTTAGCACATAGGTACCTCCACCTAAGGTGATGTAGGTATATATGGGACTGATATTTCATAATGATCATATCTTACATATAGTTCCTTATATATGATGGTCACATACCAAATCTAGATGAATAAAGATGCATTGTGGTATATATGTTTTGAGCTAACAAAGTTACATAGTTGTAAAAGCTAGATTGAGAGTTGGTTACCCGTCGGTAATCACTATTCAAGGTTAATTGAGCACACGTATCAACCGATGAAGAATTTTTGTGTTAATTGAGCTGGTTGATATCCTACAGTCTTTATCAAGTAGATAGTTGTGTTGAACCAAGAAGTAGGTCAAGCATTTAATGCACAAAAGTTTGAGTGAGAATATTGAAAAGTCTATAAATACAAGGGAAATAGAGTTCATTTTCACATTGTGATTTTGAAGAGCGAAGATTTCACAGAAAAGAGTTCGAGCTAGAAGATTTTTAGAAGGATTCAAGGCTACTTTAGATCGAACCGACATCACTCTTTGATGATTCTGAGTAAGTACATTTGCTACCGAACACTTTATTAACCTATTGCTTGCCGAAACCCTAAATCAATTCATGGCATCTACATCGTCCACAAGCAAATCAGACAATGTTGAGGAAGAAGTAAATCTAATTGTTACAATGAATTTTGATGAACCTAAGTACAAACCACACCCCAAGATTGCATCACAAATAGATTCAATGGGCACTTTCTCAAGCATCCCACCTAGGGTTTTGTTGACATAAGACATACGATCGTTCATTCATTGCAAGATTGGAGAAGTAGGAGACTTCGAAACTATGGTTGCATATCAACAATTGTGTGGCACCAATGGAAAATTGAAACCAGAATACAACCAGATTGTGAAGTCAGGAATATCATTAGACATACTTTTTCTGTAGAAGTTTAAAATAGAATGGATAAGGATAGTACTCAGTTGGTATCATGATAAGAAATTTTGGCTGGATAGACTAGTAGAGGTCACAAAGAAAATGCTAAGTAGGGTTACTGGCTACCCTACAAATGACAAGGCAAAAGGTTTTAGAAGCTCATCCCGAGCTAATGTAGAGAAGAACACTGGAGCTACATGGGATGGTCGAGCATTGAAGATTTCAACAATAAAAGACCCAACAGTAAAATTTGCATCTCATATAATTGGGTACAAGATATTTCAATCTAGTAGACTAAACAACGTACCCTGTAGTGCTGTCGACATGGCTTACAAAATTTTGAAGAAAGATCACCAGGTTGATCTTTTAGAAGTACTGATGACACAGTTGAAAGTGAATATGAAGATAATAAGGTCACATAAGAAAAACACATGTAAGTTTGGTTCACTCCTTGTTTTTGTATTTTTCTATCTACAAAAGCATTTCCTTGGAGTCAGTAAAGTAACTTGGACAACATATAAACCGATAACTATACAGATTACCGAGATGATGAGCAATTTAGGAGATGATTTAAATAAAGTTTTTGATGAGTATTTTAAATAATTCAAGGCCAAGATGAATCAAAGAAGTAGAATTCGAAGAGAATTACTTGAAAAATTTGAGACAGAAATATCTTTTCTAGTAGACATTGATCATACCATGATAAAAGCAGTTGAACCTAGGACAAAATGGCTAGCACCTATGGGCTATGAAATGAACTATGATTTCAGTTTGAAATCAATAGAGGCACTTCTAGCATTACCAAAGGACATAAAGGCCGAAAGGTTTGGCACCTTTGAAGAAGCAAAGTCAAGAATAAAAATAGGTCATGTCATCGGTAAAATAACTAGGAAGGTAAAGAAGATGAAGAAAGATCTAACTGCCAAATTTGGAGATGTCTCTGACTCATCTAAGGAGTCACTGGTTAAAGCCTCAACTGAAGAATAGTTAATGTTGGTTGATAAGCCTTATGATAGTGAGGAAACTGAGTCTAAAAAAGAAGAAGACCATACACTGGTTCCTCCCACCAAAAATCAAAAGAAGAGGCAGCTACCAGTACAAACTAGTATATGAACAAGATCATCAAATGCAGCCTTGCCACCACTAAAGAAAGGAGTAGGAAAAGTAATAAGACCGAGGGCAGCTACACTGACAAAGACCTATGCTAAGAGAAATGCCAAGGTTGTAGCTGAGGCACTGAAGAAAAGGAGAAGACTGATAAGAGGTAAAGAAGACCTTGAGGATGAAGAAAATGAAGATGACATCAGTCAATTCAAAGTGGTTAGCAAGAAGGTAAGGTCAGTAGATGACATCATTGAAGGCATAATTGAGAATGGTGACCTTGCTGATTCAGAACTTAGCAGATTTGACAAAATGTCAAATGAGGATCAAACAAAGATTGAGGAGGCAGTCATCCAAATGATGATAAAGTTTAAAAGAGTTCCATTAGAGTTTGAACTTTCACTATCGAAGGGGTTGGATGACAAAATAAATAAAAAATGGGCTTATGCACTAGACACCGAGAAGAAAATGAGAGAAAGATCTCTAGTTTGGGTAGCCCCACATCTAAGCCTAGCAGAAATTGATGAACACATGGCCAATGATCAAGTGAGATTCACTGTAAAGAATCAGGATATGTTGATACTGGATGAGAACATGGCATATGTTCATGAGATTGTTGGACTACAACTGATTTGGAATCTGATTGAAGGATCTGTGATTGCAAGATCACTGAGAAGTTGCTGATTAGATATGGAATATGATTAAATTAGTATTATGTTGTCATTGATGTCAACTAGTTTGACAACACTTATCTTGTAAGTTACTACACCGAGACATCTGAAGAAAAGTGGAAAAGAGATGAAGATTAGAGAAATCTACATGAGGAAAGATGTACAAGATAGATGAGGATAAGGAACACATTGAGTAACTTTTTGATGAGTCTATGACTTGATGATATTGAATTTATTATGTTGCATTCATCTATAATGAAGTATAGAGCTGAAAGACACAAAGTAGTGTTGTTGGTAAATGAAGCTTTTCTAGTATACACTGACGGAGTGTAGTGTATACTGACCATAGTATTAATCGAGCAGTGTTCACCGACGCATTCTTTGTTAACCGAGCATAACAGAATGAATTAAATGATTAGTTTAGCCGATAAGATTGATGAGCTGGCAAGAGTATAACATCGAGGAAATAGATAATGTTTGTTACAAAGATCGACGACTGACAAAATTTAAGGAAGATCTAACAAAGCAGATTGAAATGTGTTATTGACACAAGTACCAAGAAAGTTTTAAGCGGCAAAATCTATGAATGTGATTAAGCAGAAAAATCTAATGGTGGAGAAGAAAATGATTTACTCATCTATATAAGAGAACATAATTTATTTATGAAAAGAGCTGGAAGAAGAAGAAGCTGCAAGAATTTCACGTGAACAAGCTTTCATGCATTCTGATCATACTGGTTAGTGAGAACTGAGCCACAGAACAGTTATCGAGCTACATAGAGCTATTGATAGACAGTAAGTTGATATAGTATTGAATCTGAAGTGAAATACTGATCAAAAGGATTTGTATGGACTGAATATTGATCTCTAATATGCAATTGAAGTTGTACTAAGGCAGGTTATTTTACTGTTACATATTTAACCATTGTATATAGTCTAAATCTCTTAATCGAGTGGACTCTGAAAGTCTTATGATGTATCATTCATAGAATGAACATTCTTATCCTGTCAACCCCATAGTGAATGCTGGTTGGACGATAAGTTCTAGTCTAAAATCCTCTAACAAGGTCACACCTGCCAGTGTGTTTGTAACCTTTAACAGGGTTGGGTCTTAACCGACCTCACTTCAGAAGAGTGAACAATTTTGGGTTGCCGGTCCCAAGTGGTTTTTCCCTTTACAGGGTTTCCATGTTAAATCTCTTGTGTTATGTGTTGATTGTGATATTTTTTTGTTATCATTCTTTACATGTTACATGTTAGATTTGATCGGTAAACTGTTATGAGTATTAGACTCATAATCGGTACAAGCATAGACAATGATAGTTATTATTGCTTACTAACGAGCATAAATTAAAGAAGATGTTTTGAATTATACATTTTGTTTTGGGACACTGGATAATTGATTCACCCCCCTCTTAGTTATTCTAACAATTGATATAAGAGCATTGGTTGCTTGGAACAGAGTTTTAAGGACTTAAGCATAAAGGTCTCAAGATGTATAAGAGGGAAGTACCAAAATTGAACAAAGATAACTTCACAGTATGGCAAAGTAGAATGAAGCTGCACATATATGGAATTAGGAAATCAACACTAGATCTGATGGAAAATGGCTACATACAACCGCCCACTGGTCCCCTAACTTTTGATCAACTGAAGGATAAGCATGAACACAATGTTACTATGATGGAACTTGCTGCTGCCTGTATCGACCCTGAATTTGAAGATACCAAGACATGCACAACTGCCAAAGGAATGTGGGATAAATTAGCACAAATCTACAGTGGAGATCTAAATGTCAAAAGAGCCCAAGCTGAAAGTCTGAGAGGCAGATTTGATGATATGAGAGTGAAAGAAGGTGAGAACATTGCCCAATATTCAAATAGACTCAAAGAGGTGGTACATGCTATTATAGCATCTGATGGAGTAATTGATGATGAAACAATGATAATCAAGATTCTTAGAACTTTGCTACCAATTTATGCAATCAGGATCTTTGCAATTCATGAAACAAGAGCTACATCCAACCTTACTCTTGACACTCTGATTGGTAAACTTACAACCTTTGAATTAAACAATTTTGATAATAGTGTTGTTCCTTCTGTTGAATCCATTTTCATGTCTTCTCTAAAGATTGGAAAGTCTAGCAGGAATGGTAAGAATTATGATAGTGATGACAATACCAATGATGAACTTGATGAGCTTGAAACACTTATGGCCCAAAGATTGCCCAAAGGAAAAGGAAGGTATAGAGGCAAGCTACCTTTAGCATGCTTTAATTGTAAAGAATTTGGTCACATCGCTGCTAGATGTCCTCAGAAGAAAGATGATGATAGATCCAAAGACCAATCTAAAGAAAACTATGGAAGAAGAGTCAATAGAGGTTACCAACACAACAACAGAGACAACCGAGATGAAAAAGGAAAAAAGGTATGCTACATAGCTGAAGATATTGAAACTGAATCTAATTTTGATGATGATATAGAAGTTGTATTTGTTGCTATGAAAGATGACTCAAAAGAGGAAGAGAAACATGAAGAGATAGCACCGATATCTAAAGTAAACAGAAATGATACATGGATCATAGATAGTGGCTGCACACATCATATGACCGATGATGTAGAGAATTTTGATCATCTTGTTGAATATAATGTAGAATTTGTGAGAATGGGAAATGATGCACCTTGTATGGTAAGAGGCAAAGGCTCACTGATGATCAATGACATACTACAATGTGAAAATGCATACTGGGTAGATGGACTAAACTATAATCTGATAAGTGTGGCTTAGTTGAACAACTCAGGCCACCGACTGGCTTTTGAGAGCAAAAAGGTGAAGATTTATGATGATAGAGGAAGACTTGTCAGAACTGGTACACAATCCAAAGGTAGTCTATTCTATCTTGATATGGATCAGTCTTCTTGTTTATTAATAAAGGATGAAGATGCTTGGTTGTGGCACTGAAGATTATGCCATGTGAACTTTGACAACATGATCAAGATTAGTAGAAAGAAAAGAGTTAGAGGACTGCCTAACTTAACAAAACCTGATCATGCTATGTGCCATGAATGTCAAAGAGGTAAGATGACTAAGTCTAGTTTTAAAAGAAAAGACTATTCAACAAACAAGGTACTTGAGTTGGTTCATATTGACCTATGTGGTCCTATGAGAACTCAGAGTTATTATGGTGATAGATATTTTATTCTTTTTGTTGATGATTACACTAGACTAATGACTGTTATGTTCTTGAAAGAGAAATCTGAAGCCTTCAAAATGTTTAAGTGGTATAAATCTAAGGTAGAGAAAGAAACTAGAAAGGAAATAAAATGCTTAAGATCTGATAGAGGAGGTGAATTTATCTCTGATGAATTTACTAACTTTTGCAATGAGCATGGAATCAAAAGGCAGGTATTGGCACCAAGAACACCTCAGCAAAATGGGATTCCTGAAAGAAGGAATAGGTCTATAATTGACTATGCTAGAACATTGATGATACAAAAGAATGTTGCTCAGACATATTGGAGGGAAGCTATCAGTATAATTGTATATGTTCTTAACCGAGTACAACTAAAGAAGGACTCCAACCGAACACCTTATGAACTATGGTTTGGACACAAACCTACGGTAAGTTTTTTTAAATTTTTTGGAAGTAAATGCTTTATCTTGAAACATGAAAGAAATGGGAAGTTTGATTCTAAAGGAGATGAAGGGATATTTCTGGGATATTCCACTACAAGTAAATCATACAAATGTTTGAATAAGGTTACAAATAAGATTGTTGAAAGTACTAATGTTCGTGTTGATGAGTTTGATGATAAGTACATAGTAGAGTACAAAGGAACTAAAAGACTATGGTAGATTCACTTATATTGAATATCCAAAGTATCTACCAACATCGCAAGCAATGTCAACCGGTCAGTAGGGAAACAATGTAGTACAACATGCACCACAAACCGATGAACATGAAGAAGCTATCGAGCAAGGAAATGACCCTGAGCAGGATGAACAAGAAAGGAGAAATCAAGTCTTGGCTAGTTTTATCAGAAGAAACCATCCTGAAACACAAATCATTGGAGACAGGCATGCTAGAATGTGAACTAGAAGAAAAACAAGACAAGGTACATGTCTAATTTGTGAATTTGAACCTAAAAATGTGAAAGTTGCATTAGAGAATGAAGAATGGGTTAATGCAATGAAAGAGGAAATAGAACAAATAGAAAAGAACAAAACCTAGTCCTTAGTACCCCGACCAAAAGATAAGAATGTTATCAGTACTAAGTGGATATACATGAATAAATTGAATGAAAATGGTGAAGTAACAAGAAATAAAGCTAGATTAGTATGCAAGGGATATGCACAGGAAGAAGGCATTGACTATGGTGAAACATTTGCACCTGTTGCTAGATTAGAAGGAGTTAGAATGCTACTTGCATATGCTGCACATAAAAAATTCAAAGTCTATCAAATGGATGTGAAGTCAACATTTTTGAATGGTATACTTGAAGAGGAGGTCTACATTGAACAACCTGAAGGATTTGTTGATCCCAACAATAAAGACATGGTATTTAGATTACATAAAGCTTTATATGGACTAAAGCAAGTACCAAGAGCATGGTATGAAAGACTGCATACTTATTTGTTAAGTATTGGATTTGTTAGAACAAGTGAAAACAACAATCTGTATGTGAAAGGTGAAACTGATGATACTATTATCATTGCTAAAATATTTGTTGATGATATCATCTTTGGTGGCTCAAATCTTGTCTGCAAGGCATTTGCTGATGAAATGCAAAAGGAATTTGAAATGTCTATGTTCGGAGAGATTAACTTCTTTCTTGGACTACAAGTGATTCAATAGAGTGATGGAATATTCATCACACAATCTAAATACATAAAGGAAGTACTGAAGACATTTGGCATGGAAGATGCAAAACCTATAGGAACACCAATGGCTACTGGATGCAAATTGACAAAGGAGGATGAAACTACTGAGGGAAATCAGACACTTTACCGATCCATGATTGGTAAGTTAATGTACGTAGTTCACAGTAGGCCAGATATAGCACATGCTGTGGGTATAGTTGCAAGATTTTCTGCTAATCCTAGAGAATCACACATGATAGCTACAAAAAGGATCTTAAGATACTTGAAGAAAATAGAGAATTATGGATTATGGTATCCTAAGGAAGGGAAGTTTGAACTAAAAGTTTACACCGATGCTGATTGGGATGGAAATGTGGATGATAGAAAAAGCACCACCGGAGGAGCATTTTTCTTTGGTGAAAGACTTGTAACCTGGACAAGTAAAAAGAAGGCTTGTATTTCTTAGTCTACAGCTGAAGCAGAGTATGTTGCTACTACTACTAACTATTCAAACATTGCATATATCAAACAAGTGTTGGAAGGAATGAATGAGGTAATCACTGATCCGGTGATTATATATTGTGACAACACTAGTGCTATTAATATTTCAAAGAATCCTATGATGCACTCTAAGAAAAAGCATATATCTATTAAATATCATTACTTAAGAGAACAAGTGCAAGAGAAGCAAGTAAAGTTAGAATTTGTTACATCTAAAGAACAACTTGCTGATATTTTTACAAAGCCTCTACCGAAGGACACATTTGAATACTTGAGGACTAGACTTGGGGTCCGTCCCCTGTCTATCAGTCACTAAGGTGATCTGGATGTTGCATCAGCCTACTTTTATCAGAAGATCATTCATGTTGATGCAACATAGTTCACACTTTGAATCATGTTCCAGGTTGTGATTAAGTTTGAGCACTTGAACCGATGAGATATCAGTATACAGAGATACAGAGGAAGTACTGGACACCACAAAGAGTTACTTGGCTACTACAAAGCTGATTGTTTATTTGTTTCTTTGGCATTGTTGTCAAAGGGAGAGATGAAAAATATGAAAGGAATGTACAACAATGAAAGGGAGAGCACCGATGAGAACTATCTAAGGGAGAGACAATCTAAAATGGAACAGAAGAACTAAAAAGATTACAACTACAGAAAGTTAAAGTTGTATTACTTAATGTTGGTTTAGTAACATAGTGATTAAACATATTAAGTCTATTCAACTTACAACATTTGTTCAAAAAGTTATAGAATGTATACTTGGTATGTGTATGGTACATTTCATATTACTTGAGTTGCCATCAATGCCAAAGGGAGAGATTGTTGGACTACAACTGATTTGGAATCTAATTGAAGGATTTGTGATTGCAAAATCACTAAGAAGTTTTTGATTAGATATGGAATATGATTAAATCAGTATTATGTTTTCATTGATGTCAACTAGTTTGACATCACTTATCTTGTAAGTTACTACACCGAGACATTTGAAGAAAAGTGGAAAAGAGATGAAGATCAGAGAAATCTACATGAGGAAAGATGTACAAGAAAGATGAGGATAAGGAACACATTGAGTAACTTTTTGATGAGTCTATGACTTGATGATATTGAATTTATTATGTTTCATTCATCTATAATGCAGTATAGAGCTGAAAGACACAAAGCAGTGTTGTCGGTAAATGAAGCTTTTCTAGTATAAATCGATGGAGTGTAGTGTATACCGACTGAAGTATTAACCAAGAAGTGTTCATTGATGCATTCTTTGTTAATCAAGCGGAACAGAATGAATTAAATGATTAGTTTAGCTGATAAGATTGACGAGCTGGCAAGAGTATAACATCAAGGTAACAGATAATGTTTGTTACAAAGATCGACGGTTGACAAAATTCAAGGAAGATCTAACAGAGCAGATTGAAATGTGTTATTAACACAAGTACCAAGAAAGTTTTAAGCGGCAAAATCTATGAATGTGATTAAGCGAAAAAATCTGATGGTGGAGAACAAAATGATTTACTCGTCTATATAAGAGAACATAATTTATTTATGAAAAGAGTTGGAAGAAGAAGCTGCACGAATTTTGTGTGAACAAGATTTCATGCATTCTGATCATATTGGTTAGTGAGAATCGAGCTCCATAACAGTTACCAAGCTACAAAGAGCTATTACTGATAGATAGTAAGTTGATATAGTATTGAATTTGAAGTGAAATATTGATTAGAAGGATTTGAATGGACTGGATATTGATCTGTAATCTAAAATTGAAGTTGTACTAAGGTAGGTCATTTTACTGTTACATATTTAACCATTGTATATAGTCTAAATCTCTTAACTGAGTGGACTCTGAAAGTCTTATGATGTATCATTCATAGAATGAACATTCTTATCCTGTCAACCCCATAGTGAATGCTAATTGGATGATAAGTTCTAGTCTAAAATCCTCTAACAAGGTCACACCTGATAGTGTGTTTGTAACCTTTAATAGGGTTGGGTCTTAACCGACCTCACTTGAGAAGAGTGAACAATTTTGGGTTGTCGGTCCCAAGTGGTTTTTCCCTTTACAGGGTTTCCATGTTAAATCTCTTGTGTTATGTGTTGATTGTGATATTTGTTTGTTATCATTCTTTACATGTTACATGTTAGATTTGATCGGTAAACTATTATGAGTATTAGACTGGTAATCGGTAAAAGCACAGACAGTGAGAGTTATTATTACTTACCGACAAGAAGAAATTAAAGATGTTTTGAATTATACATTTTGTTTTGGGACACTGGATAACTGATTCACCCCCCTCTCAGTTATTCTAACAGAGACTAGCAATTTCCTATGGAAATCAATTCTTAAGACCAGAGAACATGTTGAACAAAAGGATTTCTTAACTTTTTCTAAGAAGAGACAATAGGGCAAAGGGAAAGGTATCTACTCTGATGATACTATAGCTGAGAAGACAAAAAATACTGGTATATCAATTATCGAGGTAATTGATATTACTGAACAAAAGGAAGACATAAATGTTTCACAAGATGCACCGGATCCAGTAGAGATCCAAATGAAGAAGAAAACCAATGAAGATGTACTCATTGAGGACATCACAAATGGTGATCCTGATGACAATGATGATGAGGATGTAAATACTACACCTGCATACACTCAAGATGAAGCACAAGTCACTGAATTTGCATTTACATCATCACTGGGTGAGCTTCCTGTACTTGCTGAGGTAGTAGAAATTCATTCACAAGAGCAAACCAAAGGTTCAGACCCCAAGTAAAAAAAAGATACAACATGGGAACAAGACACTGAAACACCCGTAGAGACAAATAAGCCTAAAGTAACACATGCAGCTACTACAAAAACAAAGGCACACAATGAGCCTAAGGCAACTAAGGTGATCCCAACTAACACCACATCCAAATCTCTCACCAACACATAGGTTACCAAGGAGTGGAAGAAGGAAGATAGTGTGTCAAATGGGAAGGATACTCCAAAGGCAGAAGACAAGGCTCTTATCACCATTATGAAGAAGTCACCTCTTGCACCAGAGAAGAAGAAGAAAAAGAAAGGAAAAGGGCTGGTCACTCTAGAAGAAGTTATAATAATACTTGAGTGTGACCCGAGGACCCTTAGCCTTGAAGAACTCATAAAATATGGGGAGTTATGTATGAGGAAAGCAGGGAGAGTAAGAGCAAGGAAATATTGGAAAATGTAAGAGATATCTTACAACAGGTCATACCTGAAGTCCATATAGATGAAGACACACCGATAATAGACCAACTTGCCACTTTTATGGAAGGAATAAATACCCCAGATGTGGACACCGACAAGTGCATTGAAGAAAGGGCAGAGTCAAGGATTCAAGATAAACTTGCAGAAAGAATAAGCCAAGAAGTGGCAATAAACAAGGTCAAATTATTTGAGGTAATAATCAAGATCAAATCTATAACTCAGTTAATTTGTCAATTCTTACTGAAGCTATGCACTATGGAAACCTTCACTGCTGAGATCAGTGAAAAGATAAAAGGTCTAGAAGATGAAATCAAGACCAATGCACATGCAGCTACAACCGAGCCACAAGCTTTTTCAAAGCATATTCACCAAGTTTAGGAACTCCAGCGATTGATAGCGGATGTCAAGAAACAAGAAGAGCACATCACAGATTAGGTCACAAAGTTATAGAAAGAACTCCTTCCATACCTAAATCTTTTTGAGAAACACATTGTCAAAGCAGAACAACTTGTTGCAACACCAGAAATCTCTGTGTTGGATAACATCCTTGACATGCATGCACAAGTTGGTCTTGAGCACATTGCTCTCACCAACTTGAAAGAGGAATGGGAAAACCTCTTGGAGTCTATGAAGAAAACTCATTAGCACATTTTTGACAAGATGTAAGTATATAGTTTAAACTTTTGTATTTGGCATTAATATCAAAAAGGGGGAAATCAATGTATATGCCAAATATGTACATAGATGCTAAGTATACTACATACTACCGGGAGCATGCATCGAGGGGGAGTAATAGAGTTATAGTGCTATATGTATATGGAGGAGTTATAAGTATTGAGACATAAAGTCTATATATATATACATTTAAGTTTTGATACTAATGCCAAAGGGGGAGATTGTTATCTCTATTGACCATTAAAGGTTGTCATTAGTATCAAAGGTTATCAAAGATATCTGTAGGTCACTTATATTGAGCTAGTTGGTAACTAGAAGCAAAATGGACTAGTTGGTTAAGCATATATACCGAGCATCAAATAGTTTACCGAGCATTAGTAGACACTGACACCAAGCAGCAATAAACACCGAGCACCAGTATACACCGAGCAGTTTATATAGTGTTTACTGAGGATCACAGAAAATGACATAGTAATCAGGAATGGCACATTCTTCTATGCAAATGGTTACAACATATCAGAAAATGTTTTACCAAGATCGAGGAATATTTATTGTTATGATATTCATTAATTGTAATGAAGATCTTATGTAATATTTGATCTAGACTATTTTTGTACACCATAGATCTTAGGGTTTTGTATAAGACTTGTAACCTAATTTTGTTAAGCGACATAAAGTAGTATGCTATATAATTGTTTGTTTGCATCATTTGTTGTGTGAACTGATATATGAATTGAGGAGCACTTGAGGCACTTGCCTAACTTCAAGATTATCAGTTGACAAAGAAGAACAGTATACAGAGAAGATCAGATTAAGAAGAATCAGAGCAGGCTAACCAAGCAATTCAGAGCAGAAATTCATCACAGTAAAGGTGAAATATATTTAGTATTTATTGATCTATATCAGATAATTAAGTTTTCAAATAGCAGATAATTGCCTATTGCTTTCTAACAATTGTAATAGAGTTTTGGCTAAATCTCTTAACAAAGTAGACTTGACAATCTTATGTAAATCTCTTAACCGAGTGCACACTTCATTGGTGTTGCTAAAATCCTATAACTTGGTAGATCTAGCTGATATAACATTTTACTCCTAATAGGGTAAGATCACCAGAAGTGATCAAAACTTGTAGCCCTAATAGGAAAACCTTTTCTATCTGCAGTAGTGAAGAATTTGTGGGTGTCATCCTCACCGCATTTTTTACCTTCTAACAAGGGTTTTTGCATTACCAAAATACTTGTGTTATGTGATTGTTATATTTTTTATTTCATGTTGCTTACTTTCACAAGTTATATGGATGAATGATACATGCAGCAATTTTATACAAGTTATTTTGCAAGGTTTTTATTGCTTACTATTTTAGATCTGAAAGGTTTACAAGTCAAAGTTTTTGTGGGAACTGATTCACCCCTCCCCTCTCAGTACCCTATCTCTCCTAATTCCAACAATAATTTCATAAGAGTGGATTGATAATGGATGACACAATACTCATGGATGTCAAAATGGGGAGCTTTTATGTACTTTTATACTCATTTATGGGTTCATAATTGATAAGCCAACCACAATTAAGATTGGAAAATGAAACACCCTCACATTGGACCTAAAGCCCACTAAAAAATAATTCTCGAGGACAAGGTCAGCTAGGGTCAACCTTGTCTAGGACTAGGTCCAATTCAACCTTGTCCCAGAGAGGCTAATTTTCAAAAGTGGTCTTGGGGTTTGGGCAGTGTGAATATTTTTTGGGAGAGAAGAGAAAAGGAGAAAGAAATCAAGAATAAACACATTTAGATATGGAAATCACTTAAATGAGGCCTAATAGGTCCTAGAGCTTCCAAATGAATGGGTGTTAACTTTTTAAGATGGTACAGGAGCTAGTATGGGGTTTCATATGCTCTAATTTGTTTACTAGTGTTGGGATGTTACACGTAGTAGGGAAATATATAATGGGTCAATTCATCTTTTAATATAGTGGCATAATAGGGCTTAGGGAGTGTAGGGAGAGTTGTGACCCTTTATGTTGTAGATAATATGTTACTACTATTAGGAAATTAAGTAGAAGGGTTAAATACAATAGTAGATGTAGTAGATATATGTAGTTTTTGAAGAAATTTCACCCATTTCATGTAATTTATATCTTTTTAATATATAACATAATATGGGTGCAACCCCACAACTATATTTTTCTTATTAAAAATGCCAAAAATAATAAAATGTGTCAAATAAAACATTCAACCCATGATGACATGCTAAAAGCATAAAAATAAGACAACTTAGACAAAACATAATATTAAATTTTTCTAAGGGTCAACATCATCATGAGTTTACTTTTCTAGCTTGAATGGGCTATTATAGTCAAGTGAAACAAACTTTGAGATCCTATTCATAAACATCCTATGAAATTTGGACTAAGATTTCAAGCTTATCATATTCAAAGGCATTCATGTATATTGCTCATTCCCTTTCCCTTACCCTTTATTTTATTAAATATGGGCTATGTATTCTTCCCCTCATATCTTCTTGATTACTCAAAATTCTCATTGCTTCTACCTCTTTTATTATCTTCTCTAAAAATTATTCTACGTAATCATCTCTCAATGAATTTGAACATGTATTTATTTCTCTATTTGATATCCCATTGTAAAAATGATGCAGGAGCATCCTGGGTGTAAGAGCAATCTTGCATCACCCAAAAATATTTCTATTTTTGTATTCAATAAGGGCTATCTTGTGCAGAGTTGCTATTTATGGAAACTTGCTATTTTTAGTAAGCTGGTCTTACGATCTCAGAATGTTCTAATTTTACATGTGGAGGTTCATCTCAGTCATATCAGCCTGCCAGCAAAGTTTCATGGCTAGATCAGGTCTAGTTTTGAAGATATTGAAGATTTTTGGTATTGGCAGCAGGGTACAGAAACTTCAAACTCAGTTTTGAAGGCTTTAGAGGCCCTGGATGAGGTTGAAAATTTGGGTGACAAGTGCTTTGTGCCAGTCAAGCCTGTAGAGCGCTTCGTGGTGTTTCCAGAATGGGGTTATAATAGCCAATCGGGTCAATGGGTGATGACTTATGGTCTTCAGAAGTTGGGTCACCTGAAATGGCGAAAAATAATTTTTCTTCAAAATTTCTGTTTGGGTTTCAAAACTCATTTTGAGTCGACTTTGATGTAATAAATTGTAAAATAAAATAATTCTAAGTTTGGTCGGCCCTAAGGGCTAAATTTCTAGAACCTTCTCGGGCGGTGGAAATTGCCTATATAAAGAAGGCCCGTAGTGTTGTCTAGGGTAGTTCTAGGTAGTAGATCTGGGTATTGATTCGAGGCTTTGTCCTATAGAATATTGTAAGGGAATGCCCATGTGGCTTTGCATATTGTAATTCTGAAAGTTTGTAATTCCACATTTGTGGAGATAATAAGAAGCCGATTTTCTATTCTTGCGTATTATTGTTGTTGCTTCTCTATTTCTGTTATGTGCTTGTGGTATTAAGGGGAGCACCCTTCATCAAAAAAGGGTGAAGTAAACAACATTAAATATTGACAATATATCTTCTCCTTCTTGAACATCTATCTCATTGGCATTTACTAAAATCTTCAAATTCTTATTTTCTTCTCTTGAGATCATCATGTTTCTTGTCCTTTAGTACATTCTTTCTAGATTTTTCCTCACTTATTTGTCCAACTCATGTATGTTTGTAAAATATGTGTTGTACACCTCACATAATGTTATAATATAATTTAATATTATTTATGGTCCACCTAGGGGATCTTGGCATTTGTGCATCACATGGGTTAAATATTGGATGTGGATTTGCACATTAAGAAATTTTTTTAATATTGCAGAAACTTGGTACAAAAAATTAAATTGTGTGTGTGTGTGTGTATGGGGGGGGGGGGGGGTGGGTGGGTGGGTAGTGGTTTTATAAGTTTGTGGTATTAGTCACATGGTTTATGTAAACCACTTGGTGAGTTTGTGCAAAATTATATTTATAAAAGAAATAAAATGAGTAATTGTTGAGGTTGGCTATTTTGAGGTTAACTTGTGAGAGAATCTATTATAAGTTGCATATGTGAGGGTTTGAAATATGAATAAGGATGTGTGGATACATGATTCTAGTCTGGTTGTTCACAGTGAGTGCATGCAAATAGATTGATGCTTTAAAGGTATCCATGAAGACTTTGTAAATGTATATAATATTTTTTGATGAGATAACACGTGAAGATAGGTTCTTTTAAATGCTAGGTTTTTCTTTGTTAAGGGATTTCTCAAGTTGTATCATCATTGATTGTATGTTATTCATTATTTTTCATGAGGATTTTGAGTACTGTTATCATTAATTTATATTTTTTGGTTATGTGAAAAGTCTTATATGGTTGCAAATTTCCTTTCTCTTGATATTAGAGCTTGGTTTCTAGGTTATGAGAGTATATCTCCCTGTTATTGTGAACCCTTGGAAAGAACAAGTTTTTGTGCATATTCAAATCCATGGCTTCATATGAAAAGAATGAAGATATTTTCATGGTAAGAGATTTTTATGTAGGTTTGTTATTTTGCAGATGTAAGATCTTTAGGTTTTCAAACTAGTTAGACCTATTTTGAAAAATTAGGCTTATAAATCTAAGTTAGAAATGGAGTTTTTTTTCTAGGTGTTTATCACAAGATTTTTGTTCAAGACAAAAGGAACCTCACCATTTGCTTCAAGAGGCTCAAAAAATAAAGATTAACATGAAATTTAACCTATTATTTTCATTGGAAAAAAAAAAAAAAAACCATTCCATGCCATTTTCTGGTTACATAGATTTACAAAGGTAAGAAAAATAAATAAATAAATAAATATAAATATATATATATATATATATATATATATATATATATATATATATATATATATATATATAACCTAAGTAATCTCTTTTAATTAATAAAATAAATTAAAATTTAAGGAAGCTCTACAAACCTCCTATCATTTGTACATATTACATCAACATAGGAGCTTGGTCGATCCTCTGTCATTTGTGCTAGGTCCTTAATCAATAGGTCTAAAAAATGGTAGGGCTAAGGGACCCTAGCTCAAGCCCCTAGTTACATGGGGAACCAATACCCACAACAACCCCCTCATAGGGAATAAACTTTTTAAAACCATCTTAATATTTTCTTAGGATTTGTCATTGCATCACTGCCTACATGTCATTGGGTTGTTGTAGGCTACTTGTCAACCCCCATTATTAAGAAAATTATACATTGTTTCAAAGAGACTAAATCTCACCCCAAGTGTTAGTTTTTGTATTTCTAATAGTTTTCGATTAAGAGCAAAAATAGGTTTTAAAATGACCCAAAACCCTAATACAAGAAGTTACATAAAGATATTCAAAGAGAGACCCAAGAAAAAACTTGTTAGGAATGAATGCTGAAGCCTTTGGCAGTCATTCTATAGCAGTGGTTGTTGCATTCATGACTATGATTGTCATTGATGTCAACACAGTGTTATTCTGGAGTTTTAGCAGAGAAGCAGGCACAGTTTTGTTTTGCACACATGTTATATTGTAGATTGAGTTATGCACAGTTGATGGTATGTTCTTTGGTGTGTTATTAGCCTATGGTTAAGAGTGCAAAAAGAAATTCATTTATTTATGAAAGTTATAAGCATTTTGGTGGAAGCGGTATTCTGGCAGTATTCCTGTGTAGCGGTTTTTTGGTAATCGGAGGATATCTCCTAACCGGGATGGAATCTGATTCTGTGTAGTTAAAGGGAATTTTGAGACTCATTGGTGGTGATGTGGTTCATAGTGAAAACTTTGAGGTCACATGATTGGAAAGTTATTTTATCTGGAAGCTGACAGTTTTATGTAATTTTGATGTAGCGTGTTGAAATTATTATTTTGTATTTACATGCCGACTCATTTGTAATTATTTGAGTGTGGTATAAAGGAAGGAATGTTTTCCTTGTTATGTATGAGGATTGTAATAGTTGTGATATGAAATTATGAAAGTTGTGATGCGAATGTATGCATGAGGTGAAGAAAAGAGCTATTTCAGTGATGAAGGAAGACTTGCAAAGTACAAAGATTTGAACTTGTGATCTTGTGTAGTAGAGAGTGTGGTTTTGGCACAGTGTGAAGGAGGTAACATATTTCATATTATTATGTTGAATAATCCTAAGATCTGTTGGACAGTGAGTTCAGAGATCTTGCCTTGAAGCTGTTTGGGCAGTGGGTCCTTCTGTCTTCCATAACTCCTAACAGGGTTAGAATCTTTTAACAGGGATTCAAAATCTCCTAATAGAGATTCATATGTACTGAATGTATTTCATAAGACTCTTAATAGGGTCCATCCTCTAACAAGGAACTTTCATATTAGTGCATCATTTTGTGGGCATCATTCCCACCGGGGTTTACTCTTTGATCAAGAGGTTCCCTAGTTAAAATATCTTGTGTTATTATGTCATTGTGCATGGTTATCTTTCTATGGTTGGTTACTGCATTAATTATATGGTTTAAAGCTGTTGAAGTTGATATTGAAGTTAATGATGATAAATGGTTTAATTATCAGATAACTAATTCACCCCCCCCTCTCTCAGTTATCTTAGTGGTCTTTCCTTTCTAACAAAACTATGTTGAGAACCAACAAAAACAATAGAGCCAAAACCAACAAAATAACTAGCTGAAACCATAAGCTAGAACCAAGAACCAAGAACCAACTGAAACAATAGAAAAATCAAGCGAGCTCCATTATGGAAGCCGCCATATCCTCCTTGAGCTTAGACATTTTACGAACAAAAGATTTGATGTCAACGAAGTTTGGAGAAGTAGTTGCAATTGACTTCTTCATGTTGGCCCAGGTATGTTTACCAGGGACAGAAACCTACCCATCCACATTGCTTGCATCCACATCTAGGATCACTGGAGAGCTTGTTATTGGAAATCTATTTTGACTATTACATTATGGTATTGTTTATTTTTCCAAAAAAAAATTGATGGAGAAATGCAATTGTTTTTTCTTTGTGAGCTAGGAGATGTCATATATAGTACATATAGATTCTAATTTTACACTTCTAATAGTTGATAGAAAGCTTGTTGAAACAAATACATACATTTTTGATAGTAGTCAATAGGTCTAAAAAATGGTAAGTCTAAGGGACCCTAGCTCAAGCCCTTGGTTACATGGGGAACCAATGCTGACAATAGCCCCCTCATAGGGAATAAGCTTTTGAAAGCCATCTTAATATTTTATTAAAATTTGTCATTACCTCGTTGCGTGCATGTCATCGAGGTGTTGTAGGCCACCTGCCAACCACCATTATTAGCCAAGTTATACATTTTTTCAAAGAGACTAAATTTCACTCCAAGTGTTAGTTTTGTATTTCTAATAGTTATTGGAAAGCTATTTTGAGTATTACATTGTGGTATCATTGATTTTTCCGAATTTTAAATTTTTGATAGAGAAATGCTAATTGTTTTTTTATTTTTGAGCTAGGAGATGTCATATATAGTACATATAGATTCTAATTTTAGACTTCTAATAGTTGATAGAAAGCTTGTTCAAACAAATACATAACATATCAAGTTTGAAGATGTTTTTATATAGTTTATTCACTTATATTTCCATATAAGTGTAATGTACCAAGATTAATTAATTTGATAATTTATTCAAATTGCAGAAAATGACATTTAATGAAATTATTTAGCAATCCAAAAACCTTGAAAACCACTTATCCAAATTAAACTAAAATTTCTATGTAATTTCATCAATAAACTTCACATATTATGTACCTAATTGCATACATTTCACCTAAAATTTTAAAAATTATTTAAAATGATATGAAATTATTATTTTAGATTTATTACAAGAAGATCATTAGTTTTTATGTCATAAACAAACAACAAGTCCTCATGCAAATCTAATATAGAACTAGAAGCAATTTGAAAGAAACTTCAATGTAAACTTCACAAGATTTTAGGAATAACTCACAAAACTTCAAGCTAATTTAATTAATAATAAAAATATGAGTTTACACACCAAAAAAAACCACACCCTTAATGCTTCCAATATTTTATACAAACTCAAGATACAAAATCATACTCAAAATAGTTACAAACCGAAGAGATCCTATACTAATTAGTTCAGTGATAACCTCTTAATGATACTATTCATTAGTATCCTTGAATCTCATCCTTGGAACACCCTTGCAATCTTCTTGTTCCCATCCTTGGATCACCTAGAAAATTTCAAATTCTCATTCTACAATCTCCTCCTCCACTAGTTTATCGACCACTAAAGAAAGAAGTCAATGATCAAACTAAAAGCCAAATTTTGGATGCCCTCCAAATGCCAAAATTTATTAATATATCAAATTAAAATTGACCCCCCCAATCCCACTATTTTAAATAAATGAAAATTTAATTAAAATGAAATGTTTGTATTTGACAACTTTCATTACAAAACCACTACTTGCCAAAATTGCCAAAGGATGCCAATAAAACTTCTAAAAACCCATCCCACCAAATAAGGACATTAATTTAATATCTTTTTTAAGGAACATGGTTTTCATCAAAACTAGTAAGTAATTAAATTATATTATTTTTCCCAAACTGTCACATGTCCCCAACATACTATTTCCAGAGAGTGGAAAATAACTATTTTTGCCAAGTTTCCATTTTTGGAAAAAAGGGAAATGACAAGTCCTTTCTTTCCAAAATTTCTTGTCCTCAAGCAATTTTAATGATGATTCTTTGATATCCAAATGCCAAAATGATCTTTCATGAAAAAATCCATACCAAACCTTGACTCTAGACATCTACGGAATGTTGCATCTTCTTTTCAAGCATCTTGAGAACTCCTTGAGAAGTGTGCTTATGCTCTATAATATTGTGAAGATGATATTATATGTGCAACATCTTACTCCATATTACCTATGGTTTTGTAGCATATCTTGCATCATTGTCAATCAATAACCATCTCTTTTCAAATTCTTTCCAAATTTGTATGTGTACTATCACCAAGGAAATAAACAAAATGCACTTGCAATCTCTATTAATGTTATAAATCTATGTACTCTAGCATATAGGAATCAAGAAAAAAATAGAACCTTCATAAAATTGAATACAAAATTTATAAACAATCACCTCTTTTTCCTAGGAGTTCAGGAGATACTCCCTGCAATAAATGACACAAAATAACTTTGAACTTGGCCATAGTTTGGGGATGCTTAATATATATTTTGGAATAGTACAAAAACATATAAGAGATAGAAAATAATATCACCAAATAGAATCTCATACTCCACCAAACTATGAAAATAGGTTTTGCAACACAAAGTCCTTGCATATAAAAGACTATGCACTTTATGAATCCTTCCACAAGCGCAATCTAATCTCCACATAAAATTTGCATCACGAAAGAAGAAAAATAATTTTATGACATGTTTTACCCTATTATAAAAGTTACTAATGTGTTGGATAACTTCCACCTTGAGACACTTTCAAAACAATATCCTATTACAAGACAAATAACGTCTTGGATTTCTAGCTAAAAGTATACTGCCATTTGACAACTCAAATTTAAGACTTCTGAAATATTTGTTGATGTTTTTGATATTGAATAGTAGAAAAACAAGGGTGTTGACCCTTATAGAACCAAAATTGGAGGGTGTAAGATTAATAAAACACTAACAAAATAGTAACAACAAACTACCTAGAGAGGAGACATAGAAAATAACCACAGACAAAGTGGTGATGCAAACTATATATAATCAATTAGCCATCAAAAGGCTAATAAAGCATTCGAGAAAATCTTGAAGAAAAAAAACTAATATAGTTACCACTATTGATCAAAAATTCTATCATGGGTACAAACCCCAATGTAAAAGACATAATTGAAACCATAGTGAAAATGGAACCCCACCATGACCCCACTAGGGTGACAAGAGGTAGACAAAGATTAAACATTTCTAGGAGATTTTATATTGCAGCTTGACCCATACAACACATGGTGTTAGAATGATTTTAGAATAACTGAGAGGGGGGGGGGGGGGGGTGAATCAGTTATCCTCAAGTCCAAATGTAACAATTCAAATTTCAACTACTTCAAAAATATTAGTTCTATTCAACAATTCACTCGGTCTCTATAGAATATATCAGTAACATAAAACTTGCAGTCCACTGTCCAAAAGTAATCAACTTGCAGAATATAAAACTTTCAACAACATAACACATCAAATAACATTCACACAAGTATAACACCAGGGTTTAACATGGAAACCCAATATGGGAAAAGCCACCAGTAACATGCTACTAAATTTTCATTCTTTTGAAGTGAGCTCTGTGAGAAGCCAACCTTGTTAAAGGTTTACAAATAACACTGTTAGGTGTGACCCTATTAAAGGATTTAATCACCCTGTTAAGAGTGGTTTGGTTAGAGGGCTTAAAAAAATTCCATCAGAATGTCACCTTGATTAAAGGGTTTACGAAATGACAGTTAGGTCAACCTTTATTAAATGATTTTAACTGATACAATAGTTAGAAAGTAGCAGTAGGTTTTGATTTGAAATATACAACTCACTTTGGAAATACAGATCCAATACACTCATATGCTAATTTACTGACTGACCTTCATTTCCATCCCTATCTCTGATATGTTTGGAAATCCCTTCAAGAAATCACCTCAACTCTTTTTAGCTCTTCATAGCTCTTCTTAGCCTTCTTCTTAGGTTCGTCTGTCAATAACATCAACCTCTTCCACCACACACACTCTACATAACCCACAATTAGGTCATCCTTATATCTCCTTGTGTAATGCCCCACCAGGGAACCCATGAGAAATTAACCTAAACATGCAACTAAGTTTACATAATAATTTTTTTCTTAAGTGTTAACAAACAATAAAAATAATGTTTCACAATGCAGAAGCAATACAATATAATTTACAACTCACCTATGAATACAACTCAACATAGACTACAAATCTCAAGGGGTCCTTGATGTAGATTATGTAAGTATTAATTAATTACTTTAGATTAGATATAATTAAAAATCTCATGTATACAAATGAATGATAAATATAACATCCTATAAAAGATAACATAAATACAATTGGTACCATAAGGTATCCATCATAATCCACATCCAATGCATATGTCGCAGGGTATGCAATACAATAACCAAAAATAAAGTATAACATGATATCACCTGAATAAATGATACATAGATACAAGGAAATATAGAATAAGAAAGATAAGAACATATCTCCATCAATGAAGAACAAGAAGGATCAACTACCAGAGGGATTATCCAACACTTGTACACAAATGTCAAAATCTCAAATGGTAAAATAATCACTACCACCCAACCTTGTGGAACCTAAATGGTCCACTCCCACCATGCTAAGAGATAACAATAGACCCCAATCAAATAAAAAACATCACCAATCAACACAATACAAGATAAGGAAGAGATCTTGAAAGCTTTGTTACTCAAAAGTGATGAACTACAACTAATTGAGAACTTCATTGAAGAGCTCCAAGTGACTGATGGTCACTTACCGAGCACTAAATTGTTATCTAAGATAATTGAATCAGTTTTATGTTGTCATTGATGTCAACTAGTTTTGACAACACTTATCATGGAGTTGCAAACATCTAACACATCTGTAGAAGAGAAGAGAAAGATGAAGAACATAATTATCTACATTAAAGAAGATGGATAAGGACATATGAGGATAAGGAATACTTTTGGTAACTTATTGATGAGTCTATGACTTCATACTGTTGACTTGATTATGTTACATTAATCTATTCTGAAGTTGGAAGCTTTTTGTTACAAAGTAGTGTGGTCAGTTAATGAAGCATTCTAGTATACACCGAGTAGTGTAGTGTATACTGAGCGATAGTATAAATTGAGCTTGTGTTCACTGACACATTTCTTTGTTAACCAAGCAGAAAGAAAGGAACTAAATGATCAATTTAGCTGACAAGAATTGATGAGCTGTAAAGTGTTATGATTTTGAGATAAAAGATAAAGTTTGTTACGAAGATCAACAACTAACAAAATTTGAAGGAAATCTAAATGATTGAAATAAAACATGTTACTGACACATCAACCAAAGAAGGTTTAAGCGACAAAATGAACGAAGGAGAATAAGTGGCAAAATCTAATGGATGAGAAGAAAATGATTTACATGTCTATTTAAGAGACTAGGGTTTCACTATGAAACATGTCGGAAGAAGGAGACTGCAAAAATATTGCGTGAACATTGTTTCATGCATGCCTGATCAAATTGGTTAAAGGAGAACTGAATAGTAGAGATTACCGAGTGTTAGAAAGCTATAACCAAGAGACAGTAAGTTGTTGAATATTGATTGAAATAGAATTGATATATTGATTAGAGGATTTTAATGAGCATAATATAGATCTGAATATCTGCAATAGAAGTTGTATTGTAATTAGATCATCTACTGTTATAGTTTAACCATTGTAATTAGATAAATCTCTTAATCGAGTGGACTTGAAAGTCTTGTAATGTCATTCATAGAATGTACATTTGTTATCCTGTCAACCCCATAGTGAATGCTGGTTGGATGATAATGGTTAGTGTTAAATCCTCTAACAAGGTCACACCTTATAGTGTGTTTTGTAACCTTTAACAGGGTTGGGTCTTCACTGACCTCACTTTAGAAGAGTGAACGATTTTGGGTTGCCGGTCCTAGGTGGTTTTTCCCTTTACAGGGTTTCCACGTTAAATCCCTTGTGTTATATGTTTATTGTGGTGATTTTTTGATTGTCATACTTTACATGTTGCATATTGGATTTGATCAGTAATTACTATAAGTTATTAATTGGTAATTGGTAAAAGCACAAATAGTTTAGTATTTTATGTTATCGAGCTGCAGAAGTTTTATGAAAATTGTTTTGGATATACATTTTGTATTTGGCACTGAGGATAACTGATTCACCCCCCTCTTAGTTATTCTAACAATTGGTATCAGAGCTTGCTTGGTTTCTTGGAATAGAGTTTTAAGGAATTCAACACAAAGATCACAAAATGTATAAGAGGGAAGTGCCAAAGCTAAAAAAGGATAACTTCACAATATGGCAAAGCCGAATGAAGCTGCATATATCCAGAATTGGGAATTCTACCCTCACACTAATGGAGAATGGCTAAATTGCACCACCCAATGGTCCCTTGACCCATGATCAACTAAGAGATAGGCATGAGCATAATATTATTATGATGGAGATTGCTGCTACCGTGACAAATGCCAAATTTGAAGATATCAAGAACTGTACTACTGCTAAGGATATGTGGGATAAACTTGCTCAAGTTTATAGTGGTGATACTAATGTCAAAAGAGCTAGAGCCGAAAGCTTAAGAGGAAGATTCGATCACATGAAAATGAAAGAAGGTGAAAACATAGTGCAATACACAAATAGAATAAAGGAAGTTGTTAATGCTATAAGAGGATCTGATGGTGTTATTGATGAGGACACTTTGGTAAGAAATATTCTTAGAACCTTATTGCCAATTTATGCAATCAAAATATATGCAATCCATGAAATAAGATCAGCACCTAGTAATACTCTCACACTTGATAATCTGATTGATAAGCTAACTACATTTGAGCTGACTAATTATGATAATAGTGTTGTATCATCTGTTGAGTCTACTTTCATGACTTCTCTAAAGATTGGTAAGTCTAGTAGTAAACATGATGATAATGATAGTAATACTGATAGTGAGCTTGATGAGCTAGAAGCTCTTATGGCCCAGAGGTTGCCTAAAGGGAAATGTAGATATAAGGGAAAATTACCTTTAGCTTGTTTTAACTATAAAGAAGTGGGTCATATTGATGCTAGATGTCCTAACAGGAAAGAAGATGACAGAAAAAAAGACTGATCTAATGAAGGAAGCTATGGAAGAAGAAGCAGCAAAGGTTACCGACATTATAATAGAGATAACCAAGATACCAAGGATAAATAAAAAAAGGTATGCTACATTGCAAAAGATAATGAATTAGATTCTGATACAGATGAAGATGTGGAAGTAGTATTTCTTTCTATGAAGGATGATGTAGAAGAAGAAGAAAGGTATGTAGAAACAACCCTGATTTATAAAGTAAGTAAGAATGATACATGGATCATTGATAGTGGCTGTACCCATCACATGATTGGTGATGTAGAAAAATTTGATCATCTTGAGCAATACAATGGAGGATTTGTAAATATGGGGAATGATACACCTTGTATGGTTAGAGGAAAAGGATCCCTGATGATAAATGATAAAATTAAATGTGAAAATGCTTATTGGGTAGAAGGACTAAACTATAATATACTAAGTGTAGCACAAGTGAACAATTCAGGTCATCGATTAGCCTTTGAAAATAAGAAAGTGAAGATATTTGATGAAGAAGGAAAACTTATTGGAACAGGAGCACACACGAAAGGTAACTTGTTCTATCTTGATAATGATCAGTCTTCTTGTTTAATGATGAAAAATTAAGATGCTTGGTTGTGGCATAAAAGGTTATGTCATGTGAATTTTGATAACATGATCAAGATAGATAGAAAGAAAAAGATTAGAGGTCTGCCTAGCCTGACAAAGCCGGATCATGTAATGTGTCATCAATGTCAAAAAGGTAAGATGAAAAAATCTAGTTTTAAAAGAAAAGATTACTCAACAAAGAAATTTTTGGAGCTAGTTCACACCGACCTATGTGGTCCTATGAGAACACAAAGCTATTATGGAGATAGGTATTTTATTTTGTTTGTTGATGACTATACTAGATTGATGATTGTCATGTTCTTGAAAGAAAAATATGAGGCATTCAAGATGTTCAAGTGGTATAAAGCAAAAGTTGAGAAAGGGACTGGTAAAGAGTTAAAATGTTTGAGATCTGATAGAGGAGGTGAATTTATTTCTGATGAATTTACTAACTTTTGTAATGAGCATGGTATTAAAGGATAGGTCTCTGCTCCAAGGACACCTCAACAAAATGGGATAGATGAAAGGAGGAATAGGTCAATTGTTGACTGTGCTAGGACACTCATGATAGAGAAGAATGTTTCTTAGACATACTGGAGAGAAGCAGTCAACACAACTATTTATGTTCTGAATTGAGTACAACTGAAGGACACTAATAAAACACCCTATGATTTATGGTTTGGACACAAACCTACTATAATTTATTTCAAAATTTTTGGAAGTAAATGCTTTATTCTAAAAGATGAAAGAAATGGAAAATTTGACTCAAAAGGTGATGAAGGGATATTTCTTGGATATTCCACTAAAAGTAAAGCATACAAATGTCTAAATAGAGTAACTAATACGATGATGGAAATAACTAATGTTCATGTTGATGAGTTTGATGATAAGAACAGTGAAGAAAGAACTAAGGAACTAGAAGATTATGGTAGATTCACTTATATTAAACATCCAGAGCAACTACTGATGCCATAGACTATGACAACTAGTCAACAAGAAAATAATACCAAAGAATAGGAAAGAGAAACCAATGAGAAGGAAGGACCTTCCGAGCAAGAAAAGAAACCTTCACATGATGAACAAAAGAGAAGAGATCATGTACTAGAAAGATTTGTCAGAAGGCATCATCCCTAGACATAAATAATTGGAGACATACAAGCTGGCATGATGACAAGGAGTAAAGAAAGACAAGGTACATGCTTAGCCTATAATTTTGAGCCAAAGAATGTTAAAGTTGCATTAGAAAATGATGAACGGGTGAATGCAATGACTGAGGAAATTGGAAAAATAGAGAAGAACAAAACATGGACCTTAGTACCCAGACCTAAAGATAAGAATGTTATCGGTACTAAGTGGATATTCAAGAATAAGCTTAATGAGAATGGAGAAGTAACAAGGAACAAAGCTAGATTGGTATGCAAGGGATATGCACAGGAAGAAGGAATAGATTATGGTGAAACTTTCACACTTGTTGCTAGATTAGAAGGAGTTAGAATGTTACTTGCATATGCTACACACAAGAAGTTCAAAGTTTACCAAATGGATGCGAAATCAACTTTTCTAAATGGGATACTTGAAGAAGAAGTCTACATAGAAAAACCAGAAGGGTTCGTTGATCCAGACAAGAAAGATATGGTATGTAGATTACATAAAGCTTTGTATGGTTTGAAGAAAGCACCGAGAGCCTGGTATGGAAGGCTACATACTTATTTGTTAAGTATTAGATTTGTAAGAACTAGTGAGAATAGCAATATGTATATGAAAGGAGATACAAATGATATTATTTTGATTGCTAAGATATTTGTGGATGACATAAATTTTGGAGGACAAGATCCCATATGTAAATCATTTTCTGATGAAATGAGACAGGAATTTGAAATGTCTATGTTTGGAGAGATTAAGTTCTTTCTAGGCTTACAAGTGATTCAACAAGATGATGATATATTCATCACACAATCCAAATATATCAAGGAAGTACTAAGAACATTTGGCATGGAAGATGCTAAACTTTTCAGAACACCAATGGTCACAGGCTATAGACTGACTAAGGAGGATGAAACTATAGAGGTAAACTAGATACTGTACCGATCTATGATTGGTAAGTTAATGTATGTAGTGCATAGTAGACTAGATATAGCACATGTTGTGGGGATAGTTGCTAGATTTTTTGCAAACCATAGGGAGTCACACATGGTTGCTACAAAAAAATCTTAAGATACCTAAAGAAAACAAAAGATTATGGATTATGGTATCCTAAGGAAGGAAAATTTGAACTTAGAGTCTACACCGATGCTGATTGGGCTAGAAATGTGGATGATAGAAAGAGTACCACTTGAGGAGCATTTTTATTTGGTGAAAAACTTGTAACATGGACAAGTAAGAAGTAGTCCTGCATTTCTCAGTCTACTACCAAAGCAGAGTATGTTGTTGCTGTAACAAATTGTTCAAATGTTGCATATATCAAGCAAGTGTTGGAAGGAATGAATGAGGTAATCACTGAGCCGGTGATTATATATTGTGACAACACTAGTGCAATTAATATTTCAAAGAATCTAGTGATGAACTAAAAAAAAGAGCACATATCTATTAAATATCACTACTTAAGAGAACAAGTATAGGAGAAGCAAGTGAAGCTAGAATTTGTTACATCTAAAGAACAACTTGCAGACATATTTACAAAGCCTCTACCGAAGGATACATTTGAATACTTGAGGACTAGACTTGGGGTCCATCCCCTATCTACCGATCATTAAGGTCATCTGGAGGTTTCATCAGCCTAATCTTATCAGAAGATCACTCATGTTGATGCAACATAGTTCACACTTTGGATTTTCTATCTAAGGTTGTGAAAGTTTGAAGAACTAGAATTGATTTGCATTGTTTCCCCACTTTTGTTTTCAAGGGTGAAAACAAAGGTGGATACCTTGTGTTAGATTAAGTCATGAATTTTGAGGTATTTAAACTAGAGTCTAAGTCTAGACCTCCCCTAGGTTAGGTGGTCTTTATCAAATACCCCCTTCATACCTCTTTCTAATTTTAAGCTGGGATGGTGTTTGACTTCATCTTAGGGATGGGTAAGTTATAGTTCCTAATTCGATAAAGAATTTATTCCTTTAGTCCTACTGATGGAATTCATATGGATGAGAAGCTTAAAATTGAAATCTCTTCTCTTTGTCGGGAAATTGAAATTCACCTTCTCCTCGGCAGATTTTGGCCCATGAAGGTAATTTTAAGAACAAATTGGGTCCAGAAAAGTAGCTCGATGGAGAAGCTGTAATGAACTTCCTCGCTTGTGGGTTTTCTCCTACAGAGGTTATTTTCTAGAGGATAGTGGAAAGTGTATCAAATATTCTAGAAAGCTATAAGTATAGATTTTGAGGGAATAAGATCAAGCCCCTGCTACAGATAAAATAGTCTAAGAATATGAGGATGCAAGTAAATGCCCCTTTTCAGAGAATTGGCTGTTAAATTCTCCCTTATCGAAGAATCACCTGAGAAGGTCAATTTCTGAGAAGCAAAAACTTGTGAAGAAATAAGCACAAGAAGTCACAAGGATTGAATGATGTGGTATGATGAAGATAGTCCACTTTGATATTTAGAAAGAATTGATAAAGAAACAGATCAATTGCAGAGTTTTAGAAAATCACTTCCCAACTTCTCCACAGTTGGGTTTCTACCTTCGAAGTGTGTTTTTTGACAAAGGCATTAAATGAAGAGAAGCAGAAAAGTAAAAAGTATGCTATGCCAATTAAGTTACCATTGTATCTACCCAAAATGGGTTAAAGTGATTTCTTAAGGCTGTTAATAAGGTACATTTAATTCATATCTTAACATTAGAACTTTAATGGATATTTTTGAAAATCTATCACTTGTGTGGCATGAGATATGGAAAGCAACGGGAAGGAGGCAAGCTATTTATAAAAGAATCAAACAATCAAGTAGAAATTACCATTTGTTCACATCTTTTTCATATGCCCTTGATTTCCCACAACTTTTCAAATCATCTCACAACATTCTCCAAAGCTTTTAGTAGTAAATCAAAGGCATAATTAGAAGCTATGGCCACCGGATTCATGGGTTTCAAGGGATTGAATGGGATTAAATATGAATAGAAAAATTTGATAGATACATCCCTTAGATTCTATGATCTGGGAAACCTACACAAAAGATTGAATGAGGAGAACATCCATCCCATGACGCAGAAGCTCAAAAGTAGCGGCTTGGTTGAAGCTACTGATTTCTTGTTGCAGTGCAAGCTCCCGAGCTTATCCAGGAATGTATAACTAGATTCAACCCAGATACAAAAAAGATTTTTCTGCTGGATGACACAGTTCTCATCTCCATTGATAGAGAGTCTATGTAGAACAGTCTTCATATCCCAGAGTGAGTGGAGTTTTCAAATATGAACTTCTCGATTGCAACATTAGAATACAATGAGAAGGAGATGAGGTGGAGAAAGGAGATCATGAACTTGTGGTTTTGAAATACCAAAAGCATAAAGGGGAAAGTACCGAAGATGCTTTTCATGATAGATCTAAAAGATGAGATCATCGACATCTTGGTACTCCTTCACAGGATAAAAGGTGAAAGTGACACACTGAACATCATAGAAAATTACTTCTTCTTGGTCTAGGTAATATGTGCCGAGCACCATTATATAGACTGGGCTCAAGTGGTAAGTGAAAATCTATCCAATGCTCTAAATCTCACCAAGTACCAGAACATTTTCTATATGTCTTCCTATTTGATATATGTTTTAGCTACATTGCAAGTTTGGGCAGGACTCCCTAGGCTAGAAGAATATGAAGATGATGTGAAAATTTATGATTTCTTTCCCCATTTGAAGTTACAAAATAGCTATGCCAAGTTCATTAGAGTTAATGAATCATTTACAATGAGGTTGTGCAGAGAATTGCAAGGATGCCCAGAGTGGAGGTTCTTGATAGAGGATATGGAATTCATCACCCAATTTGGGAGCTTCTTCATCTAATTTTCTAGTTTGTCATACCTTCATCTTGTAGGTTTTGATGATTTCCCCATGAAGCTGCCAAGGTACCCTGATGGCATGATCATGCTCATGGAGGTGATCCAATAGATGTTGCAAGTGAACTTGATCAGTGTGGGAATTAAGAAGAAAGGCTATGAATTCCTAGTTACCGTTGGAGCCTACAACTACACATCAAGATCAAATGCTAAGAACATGATAAAGGCATTCAAGAGAAGATATAAGCTAGAGAAATATGAGGTGCTAAGGCCATAGTTTGATCCAATGAGTTATGCCAGAGATCATCTATAGATCGGTTATGTGATTAGGCATGTCCTTGAAATTGAAGATTATTGGGCTAATTGCAGAGATGATCTAGAGAGCTGAGAGAGGTTCTACTCCAGATTGACCATTGAAAAAATCAAACTATTCAATATCAACATTAATGTTGAGGTCATCATTGATGATGGTGGATGCATGTACCCTGATACATACCAGGACTAGATCAAGCCCCGTGCTGTGAGCTTTGAGCTAGTTTGAGGTCAAGCCATAGAAGAGTTGGAGACCTTAACAACTAAAGTCATCAAGAGAACTAACAAGTGGGCCCAATGGATGATGGAAAGGAAAAAGAGATTTGGGAAGCCCAACCCTCAATGGGATCCTCCATTCGAGCCAGTGAGTGCTCCCGCATCCTACTCTTTTCCAGCTTTGTCTATAGCAAAGGGACCAGCTCAGCTAGTGGGTGGAGATGATCAACCACCTAAAAAGGAGATTCCACTGGAGAAGACTTGTGGAGAAGGATCATATCTAGTCATTAGCTCTAATGAGGAAGCTGAAGTTGATAAATCTGACAAACCAATAGAAGAGGCTGTTGGAGCCATGGAACCAGAGTAGCAAGCCCAAGGAGGAACCATGTAAATGATAGGTGATACTCCTAGCCAATAGGTCCCTCTCATTTTTGAGATTGGTGATGATAGTAGAAGTTTGGAAATTGATGAGATAAATGAGCACCTGGGTTCTCCTCAAAAGGAGAGGAGCATTTCTTCTCTGAAAGTTAATCCTTTCGCTTCCAAGCCTAAAGCTTCTCCTTTCGTTATAAGGAAGTTATTCATAGAAGACTTACTTTTTGTGACAAAGGTCACAAGTGTAGAATCATGGATTGATAACACTTTGGAGTGGAAGAGAAAGAGAGCCAAGCTAGGCACCCCTAGTGGCAAAATGATTTCACAAGCAATACAGTTAGGTCCATCCATAAGCAAGACCAAGAAGACTAGAAATCTGACCACTCTTGGTCGAGATCCAGATACAGGTCACCTGACCATGGAAATAGCCAAGCCACTAAAAGATGGTAGAATTGAAGATCTTACTACCTCAAATTTTGCACTCCAGTCCTTAGACATGGGACTCACCCATCATGACACGAAAGTGGACCTGTGGAAGTCTAGCAACATCTTGATCGAAGAAGAGCTCGAAGAGCTCAAAATTAAAAATACTTGACTCAAGGTGGAGATCAAAGAAATGAATAGCTTCATTAAGTAGTTGGTCACTCCTGTAGCAAGCCTACCTAGTTCTCTGACAATATTTAATCCTACTGTAGTTGAGAACCAAGTGATACTCGCTAAGTTGTAGGAAGATAGGCATTTTAGGCATATTGGCAGGAGGTGGATTGCATGGTTCAAATCCAAAGGTCTAGTAGCCATTGAGAAGCTCAAAAATGTCATCTTACAGTTAGAAGCAGAGAAAGATTCTCTTAAAGGAGATATACTGACACTCACAATAGAAAGGTTGAGATGTGAAGAGCGTATGGTGCTAATGCATTGGTTAGTCACCATGAAGACTAAGGATTCCATCAAGGCTAACATATTGTAGAAAGGAGATGAACCTCTAATTGAGTGGCTCCAAGGAGTAGAATTCAAAATGGAGATGATAATCAAAGCAGAGATGGGGATGAAGGCAACCAAAGAGGAAATTGACAAAGAGGAAAGTAAAATATTTATATATTTGATTAGTCTTCATTATGAGTCTCAGGCTAGTAGGGATGGAAAGAGCCCAATTGGTATAACCAGTATGCAAAAGTCATTCTCTGACTACTTAGACCAGCTTACAGAGTCATTTGGGTCTCACCTTGATAGAATACTAGGTCTCTAGCAACTTGGTAGATGCATATACAAAGCCATGATGAAGATGCAATCTTGAAAGGATGCTGCAAAATGTATAGAGAAGGATCATGCCTACTAGCTCATAAGATTGAAGAATGTGTACATTCTAGATTTTGAAAAGATGATTCTAATTCTTGCGGCCGCCAAAGCTCATAAGTCTAAGCTGGAGAAGGTGAAGAAGCCAACAAAGAGAAAATAACTTTCCCCCCTTTCTTTTTGATACACATTGTATAATTGGTAAATGGCCACTTGTCATTTACTGACTCTGTAGAATATGAATCGATTCAGTTGGTTTTGTAACAGGTTAACTCTTGAAGCCTATATGTAACACTTTGAAAATCAATGAAAAGGTTGGCTAATTTTTGGTGTGAAATACATCTTGTTGTAGAGTTAATTTGGAATGTGTTTTGTGCCATTTATTTACTATTCCATGCATTTATAAGTTTGATTATTTGTTTTCCTTAAGCTGGATTGAAATTAGCAAATAGACAAAGTTCTGTTTCTCTTCTTTAATACAACTAATCGATAGTAATCAGAGTATTACTTGAAGGTTGGGAGAATACACATATGTCTTATTTAGATTAGATTCATCCATGTTGTTTTACCACATTTCATAAATTCAAGTAGAGTTCATTGATGCATCACCGCTGGTGTGAATTCATAAGCACTATGAAATCACATAGTTGGTTAAAGTTTAGAATCAAATTCTTCACTTGGATTAGTTTCTCTTTTAGGGCTAGTTTGGCTACCTCTCCTGTTCTCTAGTCAAGAACATACCCCTTTAGGATTTAGAAACAAACAAAATTCATTGCATATCTTTCACATAAGGGAGCTGTACCTGTTAAAATTTAGAGGTAAGTTAGTTGAAAGAATAACAACTTTCCAAGCATTTGTATTCATATTGTCTCTCAAAGGATTTTGGGCAAACAAAGAGTTAAATCTAAGAAAGAACAATCTGTTTACCAACATGCATAATAGTATATAGAGATACAATGAATGCACCAGACAACAAAGAGTTACATGGCTACTATAGAGCTTTATGTTTATGTGTTTCTTTGGCATTGTTGCCAAAGGGAGAGATAAACAATATTAATAACTGAGGAGAACATTGAAAGATCTATCTAAAAGAGAGATCTGAATGAAAGGGAGAGCATTGAAGATTCAGTTACTAAGAATAGATGAATGCAGAAGAAGGTCTACACTTATAATGCTATTAAGTAACGTAGTGATTGAACATATTAAGCTAGGGAGAGCTTACCGAGTTACAACATTGCTTATACTTATAGAGTTGTAGAATACATGTTTGGTATGTGTATGGTATACTTCATATTTCTTGAGTTGCCATCAATGCCAAAGGGAGAGATTTATGAACTACAACTGATTGAGAACCTCATTGAATAAATCCAAGTGACTGATGGTCACTTACCGAGCACTAAACTATTATGTAAGATAATTGAATTAGTTTTATGTTGTCATTGATGTCAACTAGTTTTGACAACACTTATCATGGAGTTGCAAACATCTAACACATCTATAGAAGAGAAGAGGAAGATGAAGAACATAATTATCTACATTGAGGAAGATGGATAAGGAAAGATGAGGATAAGGAATACTTTTGGTAACTTATTGATGAGTCTATGACTTCATACTATTGACTTGATTATGTTACATTAATCTATTATGAAGTTGGAAGCTTTTTGTTACAAAGCAGTGTGGTCAGTTAATGAAGCATTCCAGTATACATAGAGCAGTGTAGTGTATACTAAGAGATAGTATAAACCAAGCTTGTGTTCACCGACACATTTCTTTGTTAATCAAGGAGAAATAAAGGAACTAAATGATCAATTTAGCCGACAAGAATTGATGAGCTGTAAAGTGTTATGATTTTGAGATAAAAGATAAAGTTTATTACAAAGATCAACGGCTAACAAAATTCAAAGGAAATGTAAAGGATTGAAATAAAACATGTTACTGACACATCAATCGAAGAAGTTTTAAGCGGCAAAATGAACGAATGAGAATAAGCGGCAAAATATGATGGATGAGAAGAAAATGATTTACATGTCTATTTAAGAGACTAGGGTTTCACTATGAAACATGCTAGAAGAAGGAGACTATAGAAATATCACGTGAAAATTGTTTCATACATGCCTGATCAAACTAGTTAAAGGAGAACCGAATTGCAGAGAATATTGAGTGTGAGAAAGCTATAACCGAAAGACAGTAAGTTGTTGAATATTGATTGAAATAGAATTGATATATTGATCAGAGGATTTTAATGAGCATAATATAGATTTGAATATCTGCAATAGAAGTTGTATTGTAATCAGATCATCTAATGTTACAATTTAACCATTGTAATCAGATAAATCTCTTAACCGAGTGGACTTGAAAGTCTTGTAATGTCATTCATAGAATGTACATTTTTTATCTTGTCAACCCCATAGTGAATGCTGGTGGGATGATAATGGTTAGTGTTAAATCCTCTAACAAGGTCACACCTTATAGTGTGTTTTGTAACCTTTAACAGGGTTGGGTCTTCACTGACCTCGCTTCAAAAGAGTGAACAATTTTGGGTTGCCAGTCCCAAGTGGTTTTTCCCTTTATAGGGTTTCCACATTAAATCTCATGTTATATGTTCATTGTGGTGATTGTTTGATTGTCATACTTTACATGTTGCATATTGGATTTGATTGGTAATTACTATAAGTTATTAACTGGGAATCGGTAAAAGCACAGATAGTTTACTATTTTATGTTATCGAGCTACAAAAGTTTTATGAAAATTGTTTTGGATATACATTTTGTATTTGGGACCAAGGATAACTGATTCACCCCCCTCTTAGTTATTCTAACAAAAAGGTGCAATAGGATAACAAGGTAAGACTTACTCAACCAGAGACAACCAACACACATAGGAAACCTAAGATGCATAAAGGGAAGTGTCATCACTCGAGCCAAGTCTAAGGTTATCTTGGTAGTCTCTCGAGAACCTGATGCCCTAGTGACTCTATGTGGTATCAGTGACCTCTCATGTAGATGAGGTACCAACTATGCTATATCCAGCCCACGTAGGCAACAAACATCTTCCTACTCCCATCCTAGTCAAACTCAATCGGGAACTAAGGCATGGGAGAGGCACATAATATCTTATTAATTCATTTAAAACTCTCAATGTCATTTAATTATCACTTGTTAAGACACTTGCAATAGGATATCCTAGCAGCCACTTTCCACCTATACACTTAGTTAAACTACCTAGCTTTACAAACTGAAAAACATCCAAATACCTCAATAAAGTCCTCACAATGGTTCAACAAAATCATAAGGAACATGCACTGATCATAAATCATAATACCACAAGACCATTCCCAAGTGTCCATGTAAACCATAACAATCAGGCTATATCACATCACATAATCACACATCCTGAGTCTTTGGTATCCATTCCCAAAAAGTCTACTAAAAAACCCCCCAATAACAATTAAAATAACTTGTCCAAATAATGATTAAAAAAATCCATCAACAACACAAGTCTATACATTAAAATAGCTTATCCAAGACAAAATAAAATCATTAATTAAATAACCATGAAACTTAATTATCCATTAATAATATAAACTAATATTATTAATTATAAATAAAGCAGGAATTATTTATGTCCTAGGAATCATGACGAGCAAAAAAATGAGGAGAAAAAAAATCCAGCAGGAGCAAAAGAATGTGCGACAAGGACAGTAGGAGCAGAAGAATGAGCGACAAGGGCACAATATTTGGAATGATCAAAAGGGGCACAATTTGAAAGATAAGTGTAGGGCACCAAATGGCCGATATCACCAACCTTCATTGACAGCCGGGGATTCTCAATCTCGGCACATCAATGGTTCAGGTTACCACTGGTGAAATAATGGTAACCCTCAAATTCAATCTGGTAGATTTTCAAACAATGCCCTTTTAAATAGATCTAGTGGAAGGAAATTTTTCCCTCCTCCTTGTTATCTCTATTGGGCATTAAAGGTTGTCATTAGTATCAGAGGTTATCAAAGATATCAGTTAGTTACTTATATTGAGCTAGTCGATAACTAGAAGCAAATAGACCAGTTAGTTAAAGCTTGTACATTGAGCATCAGATAGTTTATCGAGCATCAGCAGACACTGACACCGAGCGACAGTAAACACCGAGCACCAATATACACCGAGTAGTTTATACAGTGTTTACCGAGGATCATAGGAAACAACATAGTAATTAGGAATGACACATTCTTCTATGCAAATGGTTACAATAGATCAGAAAATGTTTTACCAAGATCAAGGAATATTTATTGTTATGATATTCATTAATTGTAATGAAGATCTTATGTAATATTTGATCTAGACTATTTTTGTACCCTATAGATCTTAGGGTTTTGTATAAGATTTGTAACCTAATTTTGTTAAAGTGGCATAATGCAGTATGATATATAAATGTATGTTTGTATCATTAGTGGTGTGAATTGATGTATGAATTGGGGAGCACTTGAAGCACTTGCCTAACTTCAAGATTATCAGTTGACAGAGCAGAACAATATATAGAGAAGATCAGATTAAGTAGAATTAGAGCAGGCTAACCGAGTAGTTCAGAGAAGAGATTCATCATAGTAAAGGTGAAATATATTTAGTACTTATTGTTCTATATCAGATAATTAAGTTGTCAATTTGCAGATAATTGCCTATTGCTTTCTAACAATTGTAATAGAGTTTTTGGCTAAATCTCTTAATAGAGTAGACTTGACAGTCTTATGTAAATCTCTTAACTGAGTGCACACTTCATTGGTGTTGCCAAAATCCTATAACTAGGTAGATCTAGCTGATCTAATATTTTACTCCTAACAGGGTAAGATCACCAGAAGTGATCAAAACTTGTAGCCCTAACATGCAAACCTTTTCTATCTACAGTAGTGAAGAATTTGTGGGTGTCATCCCCACCATAATTTTTACCTTCTAACAATTGTTTTTGCATTACCAAAATACTTGTGTTATGTGATTGTTATATTGTTGATTTCATATTGTTTACTTTCATAAGTTATATGGATGAATGATACATGCAACAATTAGATACAAGTTATTTTGCAAGGTTTTTATTGCTTACTATTTTAGATTTGAAAGGTTTACAAGTAAAAGTTTTTGTGGGCACTGATTCACCCCTCCCCTCTCAGTACCCTATCTCTCCTAATTCCAACAATTGGTATCAGAGCTCAGTTCTCTTATTGGACTATTTAACCACTGAAGGGTAAAGATCTAAGTCATGGAGAGATATAATCTAGATAAGACTATTGAGAATCATAAGGTATAGATGCATATGTTCATTGAACAATACAAGCAAGCCAAGGAAGGACTGAAGAAATTACTAGTTGAAAGGAAGAACCTAGCTATTCTACAAAATGAGGTCAGATATCATGAAGAAGTAATTGATGATATATTTGATCATATTGGAGCTAGTTCTGGAAGCATTTTTGATGGATCTGAAAGCATAATGTTTGATTTATCTGAAAAGAATTAACATCTATTTGAACAAGTGAAATCACTTCAAATCGGTCAAGAGTCTTAGATGGTAAGAATGGTAGAGATAATGAACAATGCTAGACATGCTAAACAATAAAGTAATTTGGCTATTGAAGACTGAAGACAAATGATTGAACAACTCCAAGCTAAAGAAAGTGAAATACAAAGACTTACCGATCATCACTTTCAAGTATCTAATCAGATGATGACTGTGAATCAAGAGGTTAACAGAGTGAATGGAGAATTGCCAAGAAGACTTGAAGATGTTACAATACTCAGAGAAGAGAATGAAAAACTAAGAAATGAAATAAATATACAAAAACAACATAATGAAATGATGAAACTAGCTGAGAACAATTCTAAGAAGATTGATGATTTCCTAATTAATCAACGAAGATTTGGAAGCAAAGCTGGACTAGACTACACCAGTGAAGGAGAATCATCACAACATACTAAACAGGTCAACAAAAATCAACATCAGAGACCTAAAGTGTTGACATGTTATCACTGTGGAAAACTTAGACACACTTCCAATGTTTGTAGAAGCAGAGCACAAGGTAAACCTCCTATTATTCCCAAATTCAATGGATGTTTCTATTACTATGGAAATTATGGACATCAAGCTTATGAATGTAGAGCTAAGTTGAATGCTAACAATACTACTATGGAGAAACTATGTTACACCTATAATAAGCATGGACACACTACATGAGAATGTAAGGCAAAAATGAAGTAAGTATGGACTCCTAAGCAGTAGACACAACACAAGCCTTATCAACCGAAGAAACAAGGTAACTCTTACATTTGGGATTATAACACATGGGATAACTATGTTGCATGTGGTAGATATGGGAACATTGCAGTGAATTGTAGAAGGAAAAGATGGGCTGGACAATCGAGAAGCTGGAAAAACACTAGAATGGCATGTATGCATTGTCACAAGGTTGGTCATTTAAGAAAGAATTGCAGAGACTGAGCACTAGAGGAAAATCATGTATTTGAGAGTGGAAACACTATTGCAGATATCATGAGAATCAGGAACACTATATGGAGGAAGGCATCTAATGAGAATGTTGAGTCAAGTAATGCTATCTATGAAACCTCATCCACTGGATTGCGTGACATCGGTACTTCCACCTAAGGTGATATAGGTATGTATGGGACTAATATTTCAAAATGATTATATCTTACATATAGTTCCTTATATATGATGGTCACATACCCAATCTACATGAATAAAGATGCATTGTGGTACATATGTTTAGAGCTAGAAAAGTTACATAGTCAGTAAAAGGTAGACCGAGAGTTGGTTACCCATCGGTAATCACTATTGAAGGTTAACCGAGCACATGTATCAACTGACGAAGGATTTGTGTGTTAAATGAGCTGTTGATATCCTATAGTCTTTGCTGAGTAGATAAATGTGTTGAACTGAGAGATAGGTCAAGCATTTAATGCATAAAAGTTTAAGTGGGAATATCAAAAAGTCTATAAATACACGGGAAATAGAGTTCATTATTACATTGCGATTTCAAAGAATGAAGATTTCACAAAAAAGAGTTCAAGCTAGAATATTTTCAGAAGGATTCAAGGCTACCTTAGATTGAACCGGCATCACTCTTTGACAATTACGAGTAAGTACATTTGCTACCAATCACTTTATTAACCTATTGCTTGCTGAAACCCTAAATCAATTTATGGCATCTACATCATCCACAAGAAAATCACACAGTGTTGAGGAAGAAGTAAATATGATTGTTACAACAAATTTTGATGTACCTAAGTACAAACCACACCCCAAAATTGCATCACAAATGGATTTAATGGGCACTTTCTCAAGCATCCCACCTAGGGTTTTGTTGACAGAAGACATACGATCATTCATTCATTCCAAGATTGGAGAAGTAGGAGACATTGAAACTATGGTTGCATATCAACAATTGTGTGGCACCGATGGAAAATTGAAACTAGAATACAACTAGATTGTGAAATCAAGAATATCGTGCAACATACTTTTTCCATAGAAGTTCAAAATAGAATGGATAAGGATAGTACTGAGCTGGTACCATGATAAGAAATTTTGGTTGGATAAACTAGTAGAGGTCACAAAGAAAATGCTAAGTAGGGTTACTAGCTAGCCTACAACTGACAAGGCAAAAGGATTTAGAAGCTCATCCTGAGCTGATGTAGAGAAGAACACCAGAGCTACATGGGATGGCCGAGCATTGAAGATTTCAACAATCAAAGACCCAGTAGTAAAATTTGTGTCTCATATAATCGGGTACAAGATATTTCAATCAAGTAGACTAAACAACATACCCTATAGTGCTGTCGACATGGCTTATAAATTTGTGAAGAAAGATCACCAGGTTGATCTTGTAGAAGTTTTGATGACATAGTTGAAGGAGAACATGAAGGTAATAAGGTCACAGAAGACAAACACATGTAAGTTTGGTTCACTCGTAGTTTGTGTGTTTTTCTGTCTTCAAAAACATTTCCCTGGAATTTGTAAAGTGAATTGGACAATAGATAAATTGATAACTGTACAGATTATCAAGATGATGAGAAATTTAGGAGATGATTTGAATAAAGTTTTTGATGAGTAGTTTAAAGAATTCAAGGCCAAGATGAATCAAAGAAGTAGAATTCGAAGAGAATTAGTTGAGAAATTTGAGATAGATATATGTTTTCTAGTAGACACTGATCATACCATGATAAAAGCAATTGAACCCAGGAAAAAATGGCTAGCACCTATGGTCTATGAAATGAACTATGATTTTGGTTTGAAATGAATCAAGGCACTACTAGAATTACCGAAGGACATAAAGGCCAAAAGGTTTGGCACCTTTGAAGAAGCAAAGTGGAGAATTAAAATAGGTCATGTCATCGGTAAGATAACTAGGAAAGTAAAGAAGATGAAGAAAGATCTAATTGCTAAATTTGGAGATGTCTTTGACTCATCTGAGGAGTCACCGTTTAAAGCCTCAACCAATGAACAATTGATGTTGGCTGATAAGCCTTATGACAGTGAGGAAATCAAGTCCAAAAAACAAGAAGACCCTACATCAGTTCCTCCCACCAAAAATCAAAAGAAGAGGCAGTTACCAATACAATTTGGTATACGAACAAGATCATCAAATGCAACCTCACCACCACTAAAGAAAGGAGAACGAAAAGTAACAAGACTGAGGGCAGCTACACCAACAAAGACCTATGCTAAGAGAAATGCCAAGGTTGTAGATGAGGCACCAAAGAAAAGGAGAAGATTGATAAGAGGTAAAGAAGACCTTGAGGATGAAGAAAATGAAGATGACATCAGTCAATTCAAAGTGGTCAACAACAAGGTAAGGTCACTAGATGAAATCATTGAAGACATAATTGAGAATTGTGACCTTGCTGATCTGGAACTTAGCAGATTTGAAAAAATGTCAAATGAGGATCAAATAAAGATTGAGGAGGAAGTCATCCAAATGATGATAAAGTTTAAAAGAGTTCCATTAGAGTTTGAACTTTCACTATGGAAGGGGTTGGATGATAGAATAAATAAAAAATGGGCTTATGCACTAGACACCGAGAAGAAAATGAGAGAAAGATCTCTAGTTTGGGCAGCCCCACATCTAAGCCTAGTAGAAATTGATGAACACATGGCTAATTATCAAGCAAGATTCATTGTAAAGAACTGGGCTATGTTGATACTGGATGAGAACATGGAAGATGTTGATGAGACTGGCAATTTCCTATGGAAATCAATTCTTAAGACTAGAGAACAAGTTGAACAAAAGGCATTCTTAAATTTTTCTAAGAAGAGACAATAGGGCAAAGGGAAAGGTATCTACTCTGATGATATTGTAGTTGAGATGACAAAGGACACCGGTACATCATTTACCAAGGTGAGTGATATTACTTAAGAAAAGGAAGATAAATGTTTCACAGGATGCACCGAATCTTGTAGAGATCCAAATGAAGAAGAAAACTGATGATGATGTACTCATTGAGGACATAAAAAATGGTGATCCTAATGACAAGGATGATGAGGATATAAATACTGCACCTTCATACACTCAAGTTGAAGCACAAGTCACTGAATGTGCATTTACATCATTATCGGGTGAACTTCTTGTACTTGTAGAAGCAATAGAAATTCTTTCACAGGAGCAACCCAAAGGCTCAGACCCTGAGCAACAAAAAGATACAATAGGGGAACAAGACACTAAACACCTACAAAGACAAATAAGCCTAAAGTAATAGAGGCAACTACTACAGAAACAAAGGCACACGATGAGCCTAAGGCAACTGAGGTGACCCCAACCGACACCACATATAAAGCTCTAACCGACACACAAGTTATCGAGGAGCAGAAGAAGGAAGATAGTGTGTCAATCGGGAAGGATACTACAAAGGTAGAAGACAAGGCTCTTGTCACCATTGTGAAGAAGTCACCCCTTGCACCAGAGAAGAAGAAGAAAAAGAAAGGAAAAGTGCTGGTCACTCTAGATGAAGTTATAGTAATACCCAGGTGTGACCCGAGGACCCTTAGCCCCGAAGAACTCAGAAAATCTGGGGAGTTATGCACGAGGAAAGAAACACAAGAAAAATTGAGGCAAGAGAGTAAGAGCAAGGAAATATTGGAAAATGTAAGAGACATCTTACAACAGGTCGTACCTGAAGTCCATATAGATGAAGACACACACATAATGGACCAACTTACCACTCTTACCGAAGGAATCAATTCCCTAGATGTGGACATCAAAAAGAGAATTGAAGAAAGGGTAGAATCAAGGATTCAACATAAACTGGAAGAAATAATCAGTCAAGAAGTGGCAATAAACAAGATCAAATTATCTGAGGTAATAATCAAGATAAAATCTATAACCCAGTTAATTTGTCAATTCTTACTAAAGCTATGCACTGTGGAAACCTTCACTACTGAGATTAGTGAAAAGATCAAAGGTCTGGAAGATTGAATCAAGTCTAGTGCACATGCAACTACAAATGAGCCTTAAGTTTTTTCAAAGCATATTCACTAAGTTCAGGAACTCCAGTGGTTGATAGCAGATCTCAAGAAACAAGAAGAGAAAATCACATATTAGGTCATAGAGTTACAAAAAGAACTCCTTCCATACTTGAAAATTTTTGAGAAACACATTGTCAAAGCGAAACAACTTGTTGCAACACCAGAAATCTCTATATTGGATAACATCTTTGACATGCATGCACAAGTCAATCTTGAGAACATTGCTCTCACCAACTTGAAAGAGGAATGGGAAAATCTCTTGGAGTCTGTGAAGAAAACCCATCAACACATTTTTGACAAGATGTAAGTATACCATTTTTGTATTTGGCATTAATATCAAAAAGGGGGAAATCAATGTATATGGAAAATATGTACATAGATGCTAAGTATACTACATACTACTAGGAGCATGCACTGAGGGGGAGTAATAGAGTAATAGAGTTATAGTGCTATATGTATATGGTGGAGATATAATTTTTGAGACATAAATTCTATATATATACATTCAAGTCATGATACTAATGCAAAAGGGGGAGATTGTTATCTCTATTGGGCATTAAAGGTTGTCATTAGTATCAAAGGTTATCAAAGATATTGATTGGTTACTTATATTGAGATAGTCAGTAACTAGAAGCAAATAGACCAGTCGGTTAAAGCTTGTACACTGAGCATCTGACAATTTACTGAGCATCAAAAAACAATGACACTGAGGGATAGTAAACACCAAGCACCAATATACACCGAGTAGTTTATACAGTGTTTAGCGAGGATCATAGGAAATGGCATAGTAATCAGGAATGACACATTCTTCTATGCAAATGGTTACAATAGATCAAAAAATGTTTTACCAAGATCGAGGAATATTTATTGTTATGATATTCATTAATTGTAATGAAGATCTTATGTAATATTCAATCTAGACTATTTTTGTACACCGTAGATCTTAGGGTTTTGTATAAGATTTGTAACCTAATTTTGTTAAAGCGACATAATGCAGGTGTATCATATTAAAATGGAAGCACTTCCATGATAAGAGAATTTAGCCCTTTGATTAAGTGGTCTAGGGTCATGTTAAGTGCCTTGATTGGGTCTTTGCATGTATTTGGTTTTCTCCTCGCTTCCCACTTCTTTTCTGCTTCGTTCTAGGTGAAATTAGGGTTAGGATCTCAAGGATTCTCCTTAGTTTCCCTCTTCCATGGCTCTATTTTCTAGGTAGGACTTAGAAGTAGGTCCTCCTAGCCTTCATCACAATCATCATAGGATTTTATGCCTATCCCTCGCATTATGTCCCTTTCTGGTATCATTTCTAGGTCTCTAGGCATCCCCAGGATCTCCTATCCTAATTTTGGCTGGATCTAGGCCCACAGGGTCAGAATCAAGGTTGATCCTGACTAGGTCAGAATCAAGCTCAATCTTGACTAGGTTAGAATCAAGCTCGATCTTGACTAGGTCAGTTATAAGCTAAACTTTTCCCTCGTTCAAATTTCCAAATTTCTTGATTTTTGGGTATCGGGTTTTGGGGATATTTGTTTTCCTACCTCGGGGTTGGCCATTTCAGGTTTTGAAATGGTAAATCCTTAAATTTCATTTAATCTAGGTATATTTTTTAAAGGTTAGGACCTAATTGGGATTTAATTCTCCAAGGTGGCCCCTCTAGAGGATTGTGCCCTAGTTCACTATAAAAGGAGGCCTTCCTCTCTCATTTTCTCCATCCACAATCAAGCAATTGTAATCCATTATCACTAAGAAAGCTCTCAAGTGCAAGAAAGAATTCAAGCATTCAAGAAATCCTTCAAGCATTCAAGTGTTCAAGCATTCATCTATCAAGGAGATCCATTGTTAGCCATTGAAGGATTCAATCTTTTTGGAGCCCCCTTGAAGATCCATCCTTCTACATTCATTCAAGCCTTCTCATATGCAAAGACCAAGTTAAGATTGGTATTGAAGATCAAATGCCATTGATTGGAGACATCCTACATTCATTCTACATCCATTGAAGCACTTCTATTTATGGATTTAAGGATTCGAATCCTCTACAAGGACTTCAACATAAGCGAGGTGATTTGTTTCAATTACTTTGTTTATGCATACTAAATTTCAATTCAATTTCAAGGTTAATTCCTAAATTGGGGTTTGACCAAGGCAAACCCCCCATACAACAAAAACCCCTATTTTATTGTAGGTATAGGTGCGGGATTTAAGATCTAAGAGTGGATTTGGATACCCTTTTCGGTGAACTTCTGAGATCTGCGAACAAAGTTAGAATCGACCTTCAAATAAAGAATCTAACCTTTGACCTTTTATGAGGGTCAAAGTTGACCTGAGCTCATCTTGGAAAGAGATTTTTGGGTTTTCTTTGTCTCGACATTTCCAGTCCAGAACAAGTTGCAGAATTGCCCAAAAGTACACACAAACATTAGAAATTGGCATTTTCTAGATCTGCCTTAATTTGAGGTTAGTATTTATGTTTCAATTATTTTAGATTTCAAGTATAACTCCTTTATAGGGAAACATTGGAGTTTCTCTCTCCTTCATATTCTTCATAGATTGATTTGATTGCGCATTAATCTCTTGATTGATCAAATTGGATCTCTCTTTTGAGAATTTGGATTTGGGAGTAGATCTCATATTCCCCCACACATCTATCATCATAGACACATATACATTTGAATAGTGGTGATGCCATTTTACCCCTATTCATTTTGGTGAACCCGACTAGCTTACTCTCTTTCTTTTTGGTGTTAGATTTCCCTTTGTCTTATTGTGTGTGTTCACCTTCACTATTCATTTTGCTGAACTTGACTAGCTTACCCTCTTTCTTTTTGGTGTTAGATTTCCCTTTGTCTTATTGTGTGTGTTCACCTTCACTATTCATTTTGGTGAACCTGACATATTTACTCTCCTTTTCTTTTGTGGAATTAGATGACCTATTGTGCTTTCCTTTTTATCTTGTTACTATTAGATTTTTCCTTTGTGTTAGATCTTGCATGCTAATTGGATTTCAAAAATATAAACATATTCATGCTTTATGTGTTCTTAGTTTAGTTCATTTGCATTATATTGGTTTATGAGCTTTACCACTACTAGTCCTACTTATAACATTCCAGTTAGAAGAAGTTGTAGACTCATGGGTGCCTTTGATCCAGAATCTTCCTATCCTTTCCTTAGGATCCTGGATGATAACTTGATTCTTCATGATTCCAACCCTACAATGGAGCCAAACTCTTCTCACTCATCTCATGATGAAGATGATGCTTTAAGAGTTCCTCCTGAACAAGTCCAAAAAATTTCCACTGAACTTGATAAAATGGGTAATTGGCTTATTCAAGAGAACCATAATCAAGATTCCATTCAAGCTATAGAGGCTCTTAAGAAAGTTCTCTGTGATAGTGATCAAGGTGTTAACCTCTTGCATGGTATTACTCACCTTGTGCATTCAAATGTTAAACCTTTAGTTCAAGAAGCTCAAGATTTAGGGTTGATTCCTCCTATCACTAGTGTTGAACCTCCTTCTAATCCTTTACCTAGTATTCCTACCTATACTCCTTCTTTGGTGACTATGACGGTTCCCTCTATTCCTATGAGTGTTCCTCCTGTGTCCCTTCATACCTCACAACCTTCATATCATAATGTTCCTTTTACTTATTCCAATCCACTTCCAACTGTAGTTCCTAGTGTTCCTCTAGTTGTGTCTTCTATTCCTGCAACTTCTTACACCTTACCTAGTGTGTCTAATGTTGCTACTCCTCCTATTACCTCTAATGATTCAACAATCATTAGTTTGGCTCAAACTGTGTCATCCTTACAACAACAACTTGCCTCCTTAACTCAAAACAAGTTTAGTATTCCTACATGTGACATGGGAAGTCCCTTGTCCTAAGGCATTATTCGAACTCCTATTCCTCAGCAAGGTGAGATGCCTCATCTTGAGAATTATAATGGAAAAGGAGATCCCATTCATCATGTTAAAACATTCCAAATCCTTTGTAGTGATTATGCTCATGACCATAGGATTTTAGCCAAACTATTTGCTAAAACCTTCCGTGACAAGGCCTTACAATGGTATTGTTCCTTGCCTCCTTATTCTATTGATTCTTTTCCACAACTTGCTAATGCCTTTATTCAACAATTTCAAAACAAAATTGGCCCGCAAGTGTCTTTGACTTATTTGATGCATTGTAAACAAAGTGCTAGAGAAAAGTTAACTGAATTTATTGGTATATTTAATCATTTGCATGCTCAAATTTCTTGTCCTATTCCTAATATTGATATTCAACGTATGTTTATTTCAAATTTGCAAAAGGATATTAGAGATAAGATTCTGCTTACTGAATTTACCTCTTTTCAACAACTTTGTGCAGTGCTTCATCATTATCAATTACAAGTGAGTCAATTTGAGAGAAACACTCCAATGGATCTTGTTCCAGTTGATAAGAGTGATGCTGCTCCTAATCCAAACAAATTTTAAAAATTCAACAACTATGTCAAGATAAACAAACAAGAGAATGTAGTTGCTGATCAAGTTGTTGTTGCATCTCACAATGCCACTTCTGCATCCACTACTTTTCAATTAATTTGTATGCTTACTCCTATTTATGAATCTTTACATGCTATTATAAATAGGTTGTTAACTACAAAAATGATTACTTTGCCTCCTATTCGACCTTTTTTACCTATTAAGATTGCATCTAAATATTTGGATCAAAATGCTTTTTGTCAATATCATCGTTAGAATGGTCATGATACTGAGAAATGTTATTTTTTAAAACATAAGGTTCAAGATTTAATTGACTCTAATGCCTTATTTGTTGATAATCTTGATGGTAGTGGGAACAAATCTATCTCTCCTCCTAATCAAAACCTTCAAATCTATATGAATCCTTTACCTACGCATGATAATAATACAATTTTTTAGCCATCTGCTATGGAAATTATGTATGATTCAAAGATGGATGATCTCAATCATGTTGTTAATCAAGTGGAGAATGTTGGTCAATCTATATCTCAACCTCAACCTCAACCTTAGATTCAACTTCAAGTTCAATCTCAACCTCAACCAAAACCTAAACCTAAATTGAAAAATCAACCTAAACCTCAGCAACAACCTAAGCATAAAAGACCTCAGGAACTGTTGATTACCTTTGATGACTCTGAGACTATTAAAGCTCCTGATGGTCCCCTTTACATTGCTGCTAGGATTGCTGAGAAACCTACTCGTGGTTGTCTTGTTGATCCTACATCCTTAGTCAATGTTATTACTGAAGAAAATCTTTTTATGAAAAGCTTACAACATGACTTTTATGATACATTGGATGTATGGATTCAAACTTGTAATGGTTTTCTTTATCCATCATTTGGTTCTATTACTTTACTGGTTGAACTTTGTGGACAAATTGTGAACACCACTTTTGTTGTTGTTCTTACTTCCGATCAATTTCAAGTTAAGCTAGGTTTTCCTTGGTTGACTGCCATGCATGCTGTTGCTTCACCTATCCATAAGTGTCTTAATTTTATTCATGATGAAGAAGTGAAGAAGATTAATCATAGTTTATATCAACCTTTTAGGCTTAGAGATTGTGCTGCTCTTGATTTCTTTTGGCCTTCATTACCTAATTCATGTCCTCCTTGATGTGATAATCTTTTTAGATCATATCAAGCCTATAAACATCATAAGATTCTTGAATTAAGCTCACCTCCTATGGATCTTAATCATGGTCTTTTGCCTACACCTTCTATACCTCCTTTAACTATGGCTTCTAGTTCTGTTAATCATGTTCCTTCTATTGAACCTATCAAAGATCCTACGATTGTTCCTCCTATGGTTACTAATCCTATTGATCTTCCTAAAGAACCTATGAAGGATCATAAATTTTTTCCTCCTAGTTCTCAACCTATTTCAAATAAATCAAAATGTAATCGATCTACCAATGAATGTTGTAAAAAGTGTCGTGCTCATGCTAAAGCTCAAAGATCTCTACCTTTTTTGGATAAGCCTATGCATGATGTGTTAGAAAAATTTGTTACTAATAATGATGTTAAGATGCATGATTATGATGATTCTATTTGTATCTTAAATCCTATTTTGATTAATTTGGATGAAGAAGATAGTTTTGATGATACTAATGATGTTAATGATGAATATGAGACTATTGACATTGACATTGATTTACCTAATATGCTTTCATCACAATTAACTCTTACACCTAGTGTCGAACATTGTGATTCTCAAGAGGATCCTTGTTTGGAACTGGCTATTATTCCTACTATGTTGGATATAGTCCCTCTTGTGAGTTACCCACCTTCCCTAAATGATATACAATGAGATGGGGAGAGTAGGTGACATGCTTGATTGGCTTGTCCTTCATGGTAAATTTGTTGTGTGTTTTCCTATTGTGCTATGTTTCTCCCATAATGTGTTTGCTAAATGTTGTTAGATTCTTTTATACGATCCTTGTTACTTAGTTGGTGCAAGGTGATAAAGGAATCAAAATTGTTGCTCAAATTCTTCTATAGTATCTCAATTCTTCTATGTGTTGTTCAATATTATGTCATACTTATACTATTGTTCGTAAATGTTTCCTTGTGTAATCTGCTTGGATTTGAGATATGGTAGTTTGGTCTCCATGTCACGGTCTGAAAAGATTCTCCTTCGTATATCTTATGTGATCTTTCCTCCTTTGTGATCGTAGTTCTACTTTCCTTGGGGAATGATGTCAATTAATTTGCAATAATATCATATATATATTATCTTATGATCATACTAACCACATGGTAGGTAGATCCCTTCTGTGTTCTTTGTATGTTTCTATGATATTTCCCTTGATTTGTCTTGGTCTGGGGGCATCTGACCATGGAAATATAATCAGTGGAGTTGTTTATGTTTCTGTTAAAGCCATTGCTCCTGTTAAAGTGTCAGCAATGAATTTAACATGGGGGCATATGCTCTGCTCACTTATTTCACTCACACACTTTTTGATATGTACATATTTTTCAAGATACTTTTCTCCCTTTTTGGATTAGTAACTAATCCTTAAAGCATGGATTTATATTTTAGGATCTCTTGATCCCTCTAGTTTCAAATATGCATATATTTTGATACCTTAAGGTTGAAGGTGTCCTTAAGACTGGATCTCTTTGGTTTTATTCTTATGGAATAGAATATTCCTAAGGATGAATCCTTGATGGGTTGACTAGTGAATAGCCACATTCACTAGGCAGTTCAATTCCATCTTTCCAATTGCGCCATTCTCTTGTGTGATTCACAATGAGACATAAGCTCTCATTGGGTGAGGTAATCACACTCTTTCTTTCTCTCTCTAGAGATCTCTCTCTTATTGTGATCTAGGAGTTGATGAAGACTTGATTCCCTGGGGGCTTAAGGTTTCTATTTGTCTCTTAGATTATGATAAGATTATCTTTTCATTCTGATCTCCTTTACCAAGAGTTTGCATCAAGTCCATACTCTTGCTAAAGTGGGGGCTTAATGTATCATCTTAAAATGGAAGCACTTCCATGATAAGAGAATTTAGCCCTCTGAGTAAGTGGTCTAGGGTCATGTTAAGCACCTTGATTGGGTCTTTGCATGTATTTAGTTTTCTCCCCACTTCCCACTTCTTTTCTACTTCGTTCTAGGTGAAATTAGGGTTAGGATCTCAAGGATTCTCCTTAATTTCCCTCTTCCATGGCTCTATTTTCTAGGTAGGACTTAGAATTAGGTCCTATTGGCCTTCATCATAGTCATCATAGGATTTTATGCCTATCCTTGGCATTCTTTCCCTTTCTGGTATCATTTCTAGGTCTCTAGGCATCCCCGGGACCTCCTGTCCTGATTCTGGCTGGATCTAGGCCCACAGGGTCAGAATCGAGGTTGATCCTAACTAGATCAGAATCAAGCTCTATCCTAACTAGGTTAGTTACAAGATTGATTTTTCCCCCCTCTTTCAAATTTCCAAATTCCTTGATTTCTAATTATCGGGTTTCGGGGATATTTGTTTTCCCACCTCCGGGTTGGCCATTTTGGGTTTTGGAATGGTAAATCCTTAAATTGCATTTAATCTAGGTATATTTTCTAAAGGTTAGGACCTAATTGGGATTTAATTCTCCAAGGTGGCCCCTCTAGAGGATTGTGCCCTAGTTCACTATAAAAGGAGGCCTTCCTCTCTCATTTTCTCCATCCACAATCAAGCAATTGTAATCCATTATCACCAAGAAAGCTCTCAAGTGCAAGCAAGAATTCAAGCATTCAAGCAAGCCTTCAAGCATTCAAGTGTTAAAGCATTCATCTATCAAGGAGATCCATTTTTAGCCATTGAAGGATTCAATCTCTTTGGAGCCCCCTTGAAGATCCATCCTTCTACATTCATTCAAGCCTTCTCATGTGCAAAAACCAAGTCAAGATTGGTATTGAAGATAAAATGCCATTGATCAGAGACATCCTACATTCATTCTACATCCATTGAAGTACTTTTATTTATGGATTTGAGGATTCGAATCCTCTACAAGGACTTCAACATAAGTGAGGTGATTTGTTTCAATTACTTTGTTTATGCATACTACATTTCAATTCAATTTCAAGGTTAATTCCTAAATTGAGGTTTGACCAAGGCAAACTCCCCATACAAAAAAAACCCCCATTTTCTTACAGGTATAGGTGCGGGAATTTGGATCTGAGAGCGGATTTGGATACCCTTTTTGGTGAAGTTCTGAGATCTATGAACAAAGTCAGAATCGACCTTCAAATAAAGAATCTAGCCTTTGACCTTTTATGAGGGTCAAAGTCGACCTGAGCTCATCTTGGAAAGAGATTTTTGGGTTTTCTTCATCTCAGCATTTCTAGTCCAAAATAGGTAGCAAAATTGCTCGAAAGTACACACAGACATCAGAAATAGACATTTTCTAGATTTGCCCTAATTTGAGGTTAGTATTTGTGTTTCAATTATTTTAGATTTCAAGTATAACTCCTTTATAGGGAAACATTGGATTTTCTCTCTCCTTCATATTCTTCATAGATTGATTCGATTGTGCATTAATCTCTTGATTGATCAAATTGGATCTCTCCTTCGATAATTTGGATTTGGGAATAGATCTCATATTTCCCCCACACATCTATCATCATACACATATATACATTTGAATAGTGGTGATGCCATTTTACCCCTATTCAACATTATGCTATATAAATGTATGTTTGCATCATTTGTGGTGTGAACTGATGTATGAATTAAGGAGCACTTGAAGCACTTGCCTAACTTCAAGATTATCAGTTGACAGAGCAGGACAATATATAGAGAAGATCAAATTAAGTAGAATCAGAGCAGGCTAACCGACTAGTTTAGAGTAGAGATTCATCATAGTAAAGGTGAAATATATTCAGTACTTATTGATCTGTATCAGAAAATTTTGTTGTCAATGTGAAGATAATTGATTATTGCTTTCTAACAATTGTAATAGAGTTTTTGGCTAAATCTCTTAATAGAGTAGACTTGACAGTCTTATGTAAATCTCTTAATCGAGTGCACACTTCATTGGTGTTGCCAAAATCCTATAACTAGGTAGATCTAGCTGATCTGACATTTTACTCCTAACAGGGTAAGATCACCAAAAGTGATCAAAACTTGTAGCCCTAATAGGCAAACCTTTTCTATCTGCAATAGTGAAGAATTTGTGGGTGTCATCCGCACTGCAATTTTTACCTTCTAACAAGGTTTTTTGTGTTACCAAAATACTTGTGTTATGTGATTGTTATATTGTTGATTTCATGTTGTTTACTTTCATAAGTTATATGGATGAATGATACATGCAACAATTAGATACAAGTTATTTTGCAAGGTTTTTATTGCTTACTATTTTAGATCTGAAAGGTTTACAAGTAAAAGTTTTTGTGGGCACTGATTCACCCCTCCCCTCTCAGTACCCTATCTCTCCAAATTCCAACACTCTATTTCACCAACCTCGCATTCAACCCTCTATCGACATTTACCAATGCCTATCACTGATAATAATGGTGTTTGCATTGGGAATTTTGACCCTAATGCCCCTTCCTTTGTCTCTTGGCCTAATTCATTGATGGTTCAACCTCAGTCTTTTGTTTCTTCCCCAAACAAAATTCCTATTCAACCACATCAGTTCCCTTCTCATAACTGGCCTCCTTAGTTTAAACCTAGGGTTTTTCCATCTCAACCACTTCATAATCAGTTTCATCAAGGCATTTTGGATATTCCTATTTACCCTACTTCTAGGGTTCGTGACTCTTTCAATACACAACTGATGCATACTCAGAACCCTCATGGAGCTGGTTCATTTCTCTTAGGTCAATGCACAGATACTTCTTCCCAGGTATGTAATCCTGAAGTGGTACTCTTTTTGGAAGATGGTTTATTAGCGCCTTAGGTTTCGCACATGCAAGAGTATGCCCTTATTGGTAAGATCTATTCATTTATTCCCATTTCAGATTTTCATTCTTGGGCTTTCACGAATTAGGTTAGTTTACTTGATTTATTTTATATGGATCATGCTACTAATTTCTTTATTGCTATTTTTAATTCATCTACTGCTCATAATAATGTTCTCTGTAGTAAATTATGGTTCTGTAATGGTTTGGCTATTTCTTTGGTATCATGGACTCCTAACTTTAAGATGAATGAATCTGCATGTGCCCTAATCCCTTTTTGGATTGAGATGCCAGACTTACCAATTGAATATAGGGATATTGATATTATTGAAGCTATTGCAAATAAGATTGGATTATTTATTTGTCATGATTTACTTCCCTTTGAAGAGCTTCATCGATCCATCTGAGTTTGTCTTTTGTTGAATACTTCTAAAGCCCTTCCCAAAACTATTGAATTACAATCTAAATGGGGCTCTTAGCATCAACACATTACTATTCAGGATGCGCAAACCATATCTCATTATGCTAACCTATTGGGCCATTTTACAAATCAATGTAAAGATCTAAATTGCTCAAATTTAATTGTTTGTAAAGATCACACTACTTTCCCTGAAAAATGTTTAATGGTGGTCCAAAATGAACATTCAGCTCTGAACGCGCCTAGTACTAATGAATCTTCACATTTTGAGGAGGTCCCCCAACCAAAAGTATATGATTTGACCACTTCTAATAAGATAGATGAACAATCAGATATCCTACATAATTAGGTCCTATATTCAGATCTGCAAGTGCTTCAACTAGATCAATCTTCTTTTTTTTCTTTCTCTTTTGTTCACTCTTTTGTTAGCATGCTAAGGCTGTATCTTACAGTGATTGCCTCTATCTTCAAAGGTGTCAATTTTTCACATGCACTAATTCAGACAACCCCACTTCCATTTCCCAAGTTAGACTCCAAGTGTTTGGATCCATCAATGATGGATTCGATTGTTAACAAATTAATGTTTTCTGGGGATCCACTTAAGTTTTGCAAGTTAACTTTTGAACATGCTAATCTTATGGCTGCAGAGGTTATATCAACTATTAACTTTTAGAATAATCTTCAGATAGATAAAGACTCTATTGGCTTAATATCTCCCTATTCCTTTTTAGATTATCTAGTTGATCAAGCTGATTCTCTTTTTTTTTTCCTACTGGTCAAGCTAATCAAGCTGATCCTATCATTTCCCCTACTACTACTGTAAATCCTCCTTTTGGATTTGTTCCATCTAATGAGGATGACTTACTAGAATTTCAGGAGATCCCCTCTGCCAATATCCAAGTCATTGATGCCTGTTCTTTAGTTAAGGATTCTAATCTTCATTCTGAATCTTCTCTTTATATTGAGAAAAAGGATTCCCTAAGAAAACAAATGGATAAAGCATCTATTGTTGAAACCCTTTTATCTCCCAAGATTAAAGTTCCTACACCTAAAACTAGAGGCAAGAAGTCTAGAGAAGCTAAGGATTTAGAATAAATAGAGGCTGGTGTTCATTCAACCTTGGATGGAAATTTTTTTTACTTCAAAGAGATGTTCGACAAGGAGAACTAAGGGTTCTCCTTATCCACAATGAGGATTTTTTCATGGAATGTCAGAGGCATTAATGCCTCTGACAAGAGAAATAGAATCAAGCAAAGGCTTGATTCTTCTCAAAGTGATATTATTCTCCTTGAAGAAACCAAATTGTCTACTGATAATTTTAATGCTTTAGTGGGTAGATGGGGTATTTGGAAGAGCTCCTCTATCCCTGCTAATGGTGCTTTAGGTGGTCTGACTATTTTGTGGAATGCTAAGAAAGTCTCATTATTTCCCCTTCAAGCAAGATCTAATTGGCGATTAGTTAGTGTCAATTATTTTTACCTATCCTTCTTCATAATTAACCTCTATGGGACCACGCCATCATCTCCTAAATTTCTCCTCTGGCAATCTCTAACTGCTATTATCCAACAATTCCCAAATTCCAAATTTCTTTTAGCTGGGGATTTTAATGCTACATTGGGTCCAAATGAAAAGAAAAGGAGAATAAATCCTCCTACTCATGTGGTGTTCAATTTCAATAATTTTATTCTGGATAATGACCTCTTTGACATCATGCCTTCAAATGGTTCCTACACTTGGAGTAATCATAGATCGAGTTTTTTGCAAATAGCAACCAGGTTGGATAGATTTCTTTGTTCCCAACTTTGGAAGCTAGAAAACTTTTCCTTATCATTGGATATTTTTCCATTTTATGATTCAGATAATTTCCCTATTTAGTTACAGACTGAATCTTCTAATCTATCTACCTCAAGTCTTGGTAAATCCTCTTTTAAATTTGAATCAGTTTGGTTCAGACATCCTCTCTTTCACTCTCTTTTAAAGAAATGGTGGCAGTCTACTCCTCGGGAGAATGGGACTATGATGTTTCAATTCTTTAAAAAAATACAATTCATCAAAAACTTGATCAAGGCTTGGAATGTTAATGTTTTTGAAAACATCTTTGAGAAAAATTCAAAAGTGAAGGAGCTATCTGAAATTAACCAACACATTATAGCCAATGGGTTAGATCCTCAATCTTTTGAATCATAGAAAACCCTTTAGATTGAGTGGGCTGAACTATGTGCTAGAGAAGAAGAATATTGGAGACAAAAGTCTTGTGAGCTATGGCTGCAATCAGGTGATCAGAACACCAAGTTTTTTCATGCCTCAGCCAAGCATAAGAAAGCAGTCAAATCTATTTTTTCTATTAAAGATGAATATGGGAATGTATTTTTTGATATTGAGGACATTAAACATCAAGGAGTTAGGATTTTTTCCAATTTGTTATCTCACCCTCCATCCCTTTAGTTTGATGACAATATTTTTGATGATATTCTTGATGAAATCACCCCTTCTATTACAACCTAGGACAATCTAATTCTAATGGCTTCTTTTACCCTGTCAGAAGTTAGAAATGTAGTGTTTTCATTATCCCCTGACAAGGCCCCTGGCCTGGATGGTTTTACAGGACTCTTCTTCCAAAAGACTTGGGATGTTATATGCTTTGACCTATTGGCTATTCTAGAGGAGTCCAAGAAGAACTCAACTATGTTGAAATGCTTTAATGCTACAAACCTTGTCCTTATCCCTAAAAATAGTGACCCTCAAACCTTCACTGATTTTCATCCAATTTCTCTTTGTAACACAATTTATAAAATAATCAATAAAGCCATTTACTTGCATCTCCAGCATATCATCCCAAGGATTATTTCTCATGAACAAGGTGGCTTTGTGATGCAGGAGCATCTTGGGTGTAAGAGCAATCTTGCATCACCCCAAAATATTTCTATTTTTGTATTCAATAAGGGCTATCTTGTGTAGAGCTACTATTTATGGAAACTTGCTATTTTTAAAATGGTCTTACGATCTCAGAATGTTCTGATTTTACATGTGGAGGTTCATCTTAGTCATATCAGCCTGCCAGCAAAGTTTCATGCTTAGATCAGGTCTAGTTTTGAAGATATTGAAGATTTTCGGTATTGGCAGCAGGGTACAGAAACTTTGAACTCAATTTTTAACACTTTAGAGGACCCAAATGAGGTCAAAAATTTGGGTGACAAGTGCTTGTGCCAATCAAGCCTGTAGAGTGCTTCATGGTGTTTTTGAAATGGGGTTATAATAGTCAATCGGGTCAACTGGTGATGACTTATGATCTCTGAAAGTCGGGCCACCTGAAATGGTGAAAAATAATTTTCCTTCAAAATTTTTGTTCAGGTTACAAAAGTTATTTTGAGCCGACTTTGATGTAATAAATTGAAAAATAAAATAATTCTAAGTTTTGTCGGCCCTTAGGGCTAAATTTTTGGAACCTTCTCGGGCGATGGAAAATGCCTATATAAAGAAGGCCCGTATTATTGTCTAGGGTAGTTCTGGGTATTGATTTGAGGCTTTGTCCTATAGAATATTGTAAGGGAATGCCCATGTGGCTTTGCATATTGTAATTTTGAAAGTTTGTAATTCCACATTTGTGGAGATAATAAGAAGCCAATTTTCTATTCTTGCATATTGTTGTTGTTTCTCTGTTTCTATTATGTGTTTGTGGTATTAAGGGGAGCACCCTTCATCAAGTGGTATCAGAGTAGGAGTTCTTGAGTGTGTAAAAAGATCACCGACTGTGAGGCAGTTTGCACTAGGATCATGATTAGGGTTTCAGCACGCATCACGAAAATGCCTCCATGAAGGGAATGTGATAGAAGAGTTGGTGTTGTAACACTTGAGGTTAGAGCACTCCAAAGACAAGTGCAAGCATTGCAAGAGGAGATTCACAGAGGAATGAATCTTAATGTCAGAGACAAAAGCGAGGATGAAGCCGAAGAAGAAGATCCAGAAGGAGAAGTCAAAGTTGTGAACCAGGAGGAAGAAAGACTTTTTCGAGCCATTTCCAAGATTGAAAAAAGACCTAAGATTGAGGTTCCTGCATTTTCAAGAAATCTTAACCCAGAAGAATTGATCGACTCGATCAATGAATGTGAAGAATATTTTGAGTATGAAGATATTGAGGATCCTGATAGGGTCAAATTCATGAAGGCCAGATTGAAAGGTCATGCAAAGATCTGGTGGCAAGAGATTCAATTGGAGTGAAATAGAAGAGGGAAAGATAAAATCACAAGATGGGATTAGATGGTGGATAAATTGAAGTGATAGTTCATCCCTATTGATTATGAGTTTGACCTACTAAAGAAAATGCAAAGTTTGAAGCAAGCGAGATGATCTATTCAGGAGTATACAGAGGAGTTCTATCGAATCTTCATCAGAATAGGCCATGTGGAAGCTGATAAGGAGAAAGTTGCTCATTACCTTAATGGGTTGAGGCCCAACATTTAGGAGGAGCTATTACACAAAATGACACCAGCAGAAAGTGAAGAGTTGAACAAACAAGTACACAAGTTATTACAGAAGGGGTTGATTCGAGAGAGTCTGAGTCCCTATGTTGTACCAACAGTATTAGCACCAAAGTGTGTTTGTGAAAATTGTACCTGATCTATAGACACAACACTTCAGTAAAACATTAGAGGTTAGCAAAAATTGAAATTGTGCAATAAATGAATGCTAAACTAACCAGGTGATTTACTGCCTTCTAATAGGTGCGAGTATGATGTTCTCAGATTGTTATCGAGATCAGTGACCTTGATGACACCTAAATGAAGGATTTGAATGCAAAAATGATATGAAATATGAATGCAATTAATCTATTTTTTTGATTTTTTATGTAATGATATGTAAAAAAAAAACTGATATGCTATGATGATCTAACAACGATATGAAAATGAATCTAAATGAATGTAAAAACCAAATTGATCTCACAATAGCCTTGATTCGGAATAAGCTTTGATTCTCCATCCTCCAATTCGATAGCGTGAGGATGCAAAAATATGAGATGATTTGAGATGGGCTAAAGCCTTAATTTATAGAAATCCAGGGCTTTGGAGGTGCATGAAAGAAAGGCATAAATCACTCAGATAAACTCAACTTGATTTTTGAGTTATCTGAAAATAAAGATAATTTAATTCACAAAAACATGCAAATCATGCAAAAATAGCCTTTTAATTCAAATTAGAAGTTTAGATCAACTTTAAAACTTGAAAATGATGTTGAGTTCCAAAAAGTCAATAACTTGCTTTGATTTTTTGATTTGGAGTTTAACTGCTCTTTGATTGTGCACAAGGATAATTATGAATTAATAAATAAATAAAGTGATTTATTCTCCACTTAACTGATTTTTGAAATAAAACAATTGATTTATGGGTTAATCAATCATTTAATCAAACTTTTATTCAAAATTACAATATTAAAAATTGACAAAATGATTTAATTAATTAAATAAAATATTTAATCAATTATTTGTAAGATTTTGGATTTATTGTCAAAATTAAATATCATAATTAGGAATAATGGAATTAAATTCAATTAAATAATTAAGTGGCCAAATTAAATCTAATTAATTAAATATTGAGAATATTCAATTAATCAAACTTTAGGATAAATGTGATTTATCGCCAAATAATCATTAAATTAAAGATAATTAAGATGATTAGGAATATTACTAGAAATATTCTTCGATGTAGAATTTAAGATAATCAATTAGGATTTGTTGATGTTCAGATGTGCCTTTGGTTAGGACTTTGATGTCAATTTCATTCAATATGTTGATATAGGAGGTTAATGAACTTATAGCCCATTTTTGGGGTATTACATTTTGCCCCTCTTTGAATTACTGTGCCAAGCGCAGTGGTTCAAAGATAATCTGTGTATGATATTGAAATTGATGTTTGAAATTGATATTGATATTGAGATAGAAGCTGATTGAAAGATTTGATATGAAGATAATAGGTCCTGAATGACCAAAGATAATAGCAATTAACTATTCTTGTTCATGTGCAAGGTTGCTTTGCCCCTTGCTCATTGTTTGAACACAACTGCTTGCTTGAACTCCTTGATTGCTGTCTTATGTGCTTGATCCATGATAAAAATCTGTCGATATACTTACTTGATCTTTTAAAACACTTCAAACTGATATTTTTATGTTCGTTGGTCATAGAGTCGTACGACTCTGCAAAAGTGTCACCCCACTTACTGGAAACTATCATCTGGCTTAAGGTGAAGTATCACCCTGTTTGCCTGAGAACTATCACCTGGGTCATTTCTGTTGTCCTATCATTGTTGCAATCCGGAGCTGCTAAACTTGCATTTTAACCTGTCGTAGAGTGTCCTTTTCTATTCTTATCTGAAGCTAGTTTTTTATCTACATGCTTAGATTTGTTTTAGACTGAAACAAATGAGCTAAAATTATTGGATTTGAGCTTAACGAATGCTACTCTTGATCACTTGTCACATCACAGTTACCTCTCTAGCTACTTGCTTATTGAGCTTCTTGCTCGCTGCTCGGCTTTAGTTAATTGATTTCTGTAAGTGCTTGAGCACTTTTGACGAGCCATCTCTCTATTGTTCTACTTTGACAAGTGATCTTTATTAGCTTTGCTTATCTCATATCTGAGAAACTTTGTCTCATTCTATTAGTCAACCAACATCTCTTTTCATGCCGGTTACAACTCGATCTCAATTTGAGCAGGAGAATCACCCTCCGTTTAATTATACACAGTTACCTTCTCCAACTAGACGCTCATGAGCGCCCGCTAGCAATGACAGTTCTAGTTCTGACCAATCTAAGGATTCTAAGGCTACTCCATGGTACAAAGGAGGTTTCCTCTTTTCTGCATTCAAGACCCCCAAAAACACAGACAGTGTCTCACTCACTTTGACTGAACAAGAAAAATTTCAACAGTTGCAAGCACACTTTAAGCACAAAGATAACCAAGCATGCTTAGACAAAGAAAACAATCAACAAAGAATGGATGCTACTAGGTGCATGGCTTATAGAGGGACATTTCATGAGCAACCTGAGACTATTAATCATGAGCATAGACCTCTTTTTACCAATGGAAACAATGGCAACAATACGCCACCAAGATCTCCTCTAAGACCTACTTTTGGTGTGCCTTCTTCACCTCCTAGACCTCCTCCCTCTCAACATGAGGCAGAGGAAGATGATGAGATTTCTAGTGAGGATCTTATGAGATTTGAACAAGATGTGGTCTCCCAACGAATAATGCATAAGCTTTTAGACCGTAATGGCAATCAATATTTTCAATATATGACTTCTAGAGGATACAAGCTTCCTCCTGGCTATGATGTTAGACAAATTGTCCAACAAAGAGTACCAACTGAATTGGAAGTCCTTCAGGAAGAACTGCGTTGGACAAATCAATGCATTACCCAAATGGCAATAGAAAGAGAGCCTCCAAAGGTCTCTTTTGTAGAATCAATTTGTACTCTTCCTTTTGATAAAAATCTATACATGGTCCCATTTCCTAGGGATATTGAGGTTCCCAAATATGACAAGTATGATGGAAATGGTGATCCCCATGATCATGTACATCACTTTTATGCTCTTAGTATGGACTTTCTTCATAAAGACACATATCTTCTACGATTATTCCCTTGAAGCTTAAGAGGACAAGCTTTAGAATGGTTTGCAAAGTTGACACCTCCTTTGAAGACTTTTGATGAGTTAGCTATGCGCTTCACACAACACTATTCATACAACATCCAACAACCTGTCACCATGATAGATATTGGTAATCTAAGACAACATCAAGGTGAGCCATTTGCAACTTACTTACAACATTGGAGGTCATTGTATTCTCGATATCCTCGTCAGCTACCCGAGAGAGAAAAGATTGACATTTTTGTCAACACTCTGGTGCCTGAGCTATATTATGATCTAAGGAAACAACTATTCCCTTCTTTCAATGACATGGTTGAAAGTGCATATCGAATTGAGGATGTAGCTATAAGAAAAGGGGATATTGTTATTAATAAAGATGTTAAAGGCAATGGAAAAGATAAGAACAAACCTTGGAATAAGAACAAGTATGTTGTTAATGATGGGGTTGTTGACGCTCCTAAAGTTAAAGAGCCTGCTTTCAATCTCTCCAATGCTATCTATGCAGCAAAACAACAAGAAGCTGCCAACACTCGCAGTGCTCCTAAACCTCAGTATGCAGATAAGCCTAAGAAGTCATTTCGAAAGTGAGTCTATACCAAGTTGGCAGAACCTTATGATGTGATCCTTAAGACTTTGGTTGACAATGGATATCTTACGCTTCCTGATAAACCTGGTAACTGGGATCTGATAAATAAGCCTGATTGGTGGAGAGAGGATCATTACTGCCATTATCACAGAAACAAGGGACATCCAAAAGACAATTGTTTTAGGCTTAAGGATGATATTCAGGATCTTATTGAGAATGGCACAATCTCCACTGATGGCTTAACTAAAAATTCTGATCACAGAGCTTTCAAAGATCCTCTACCTAAGCATGATAAGGGGGAAACCTCTCAAGCACATAAGAAGAATCATGATGCTAAGATCAATTACACGTATCCTTCTAATACACCTGTGATCAACATGGTAGAGCCCATTGAGAGTGTTCTTATGGTAAGATCTCAAGATGATAATAAAGCCAATCATGGTAAGCCAAAATTGGTCTTGCAAACACGTGGTAGTTCATCTTCCCAAAGTGAGACACTGAATGCTGTTACTAGGGGGCAAGCCAAGATTGTCCTTAAAACTACGCAAGATCCCAAGCAGGCTTTGCCTTCCAAACAAGCGGCTCCTTCAACCACCCCTAGCTATGATCTTGTCCAACATTTGCAAAAGATGCCAGCCCAAATATCCATCTTTGAGTTGCTTCAGTTATCCCCTTCGCATAGAGAAATCCTTGAGAAAGCTTTACATACAGCAAATGTCCCCAAAGACATTGATCTAGATCAATTTCAGGCTATGGTCAACCACATTTCATCTCCACTATCTCTCTCCTTTTCTGTAGAAGATGACATATCTATTGCTCACCCTCATAATTTGGCTTTACACATTGAAGTTCTAGTCTACAACACTCGAGTCCACCGAGTCCTGATAGACAATGGTGCAGGGTTAAATATTGTTTCTTTCAATGTCATACAATAGTTGGGTTTGTCAGAATTTGCTGTGGATTCCAAGAAGAAGATTACTATAAAAGCTTACGATGAAGAGGAAAGATCTTCCAAAGGTCTCGTCACACTGCCTGTCCGAGTGGGTCCTATCACAAAAGATATTAGCTTCCAAGTATTGGACATCCCACTCGCATATAACATTCTTTTGGGTCATCCTTGGATCCATGACATGCAGGCTGTTCCTTCCACTTTTCATCAGTGCGTCAAATTTCCATACAATGGCACTGAAGTTGTGATTCTTGGAGACCATACTATTGCTATTAATGCTCTGGCTGCTGCTGAAAAATTTGTTCCTCATAATGAACCCTCTGTTGATCCTAGTACGTCTCTAGTTGCTGCTGAGAAATCACTTAAGATGATGAGCCTTGGTATGGGTGAATATACGCTAGATTCATTTGCTTCTATACCTGTTTCTCCTAGGTCATATGGGAAACCTTCTGATACAATGAAGCCTTCCACTTCTACTATGGTGATCTTTGATACTTTCATTCCTTCATCCATTCCTTTAGAAGAAGAAAGAGAAGAACAAGCTATTCAAGAATGGATCTATAGAGAAGATTCCAGAAATACTCCCATGCTCAGTAATTCAGACACAGATACAGATGAGTCACCACTACACACTATGGCTCACATGGGAGATGATCTTCCTTCTACTTCACTTCTTTGGGGGGAAGCATGTATGCCTACTGATGATATTGCTGAGTCTTCTATGTCTAGAACCTATGTTCCTAAAGAATCATTGCACTATGATAGACAACGTCACAACATTGAGCGACTGCTACAAAGAGGTGATCTATCACATAACGACATGAATGTTTCTACTTCTCAGCATATTAAGCCTCTTCCAGAAGATTCTTCCATGACAGATATGGATGTGGATGTAGTTCATATTTCTCGTAACCCACCCGACGTAGTTGATGAGTCTTGTGTTGGATCTGATGAGTTTGTTCCCCGTATTTCCTTAGTGGACTACGTTGGTCCTCCTATGATGAATCTAGATCTAGCTACTTTTGGAGCCTACCCTATAGGCTCAACCTCTCTTATTACCAGAGATGACATCCCTCACATAAATGCTATTGAACCAGTCACTCCATTTCATCTCGCATCAACACCTGTTACTTCTTCCACCAGCGAACTAGCAACAAAAAAGATTGAATCAGAAATCAAGCATCACAGTCATCAAGTCAAAAGAAAAGAGCAATGGTCGGATGGCGAAAACCACATTGTGGTGGTATCCGAACCTAAGAAAAGTAAAGATAAAAATTTGCTCAAAAATAATGACTCCAAAATAAAAGATGAGAAGCTGATTCTCTACAAACAAATGGTGCATTACTTCAAGCATGATCTCATAACTGTTATACTTCAGCCCATTCCTAAAGCTGAGAAAAGAGTTGCTAATGCCTTGGTTACTTTGATATCCATCTAACAAATGAAAAAGCATAAATCTCACTTCAAGTTCCTGGTGGATGAATTACGCTATCCTGCTCACAAATCTTACAATCCTACCATCTTTCCATGTCTTCCACCTCATACTCCTCCATGCCATTCTTTCCGCCATCCCTTACACTTTGCCTTTGTCTCTGGTGGCTTGTATAGGAAGGGTCTAGATGGAACTCTCCTTAGGTGTCTAGAAATAGAGGAGTTAGAAAAAGTACTAGCTAAAATCCATGATGGCATATGTGGATCACATTCTAATGATCCTCCACTAACTCAAACATTGCTTAGGGCTAGTTATTATTGGTCAAACTGGTTGAGACCTCCTATCATCACAGCTGTAGCATTTGGGCCTGGGGCCTATCAATTCTCTACATCAGAGGAAGCAGATTCTTGATGCCCGTTTCTATCTGGGGCATTCTTTGTACATATTTATTGATCCTGAAAAACTCCAAAAAAATTCATATATGATGCTAAAAAAAATCCTAAAAATCATAAAAAGTACTGAAAAAATGAGCATCCTAGTGAAAACCTAGCAATAGGCGCTTTGATGTCTCACCCAAAAAAATCAAAAAATTCAAAAAATTGAAAAAATTGAAAAAATGCCTTGGTGAAAACTTGGAAACAGGTGCCTTGGTAGCAAAAATACAAAAAAATTATAAAAAGTCCTAAAAAAATTACAATAAATCTATCAAGTGGTGAAAACCTGGAAACAGGCGCTACTTGAGACCCTCTACACCTATGTCTATCAGTCTTGTGTGGCACTCCTTTGCTCCACTTCTCACTTTGTCTCTCCTAGCCTGGAATTGATTCTTGTCTTAGTCTAGGGGGCATACGTTGTTTTAAGCTTATCTTGGGTCTCTTTGTGCATCTGGGTTTCTTAGGCACCTCGCAAATGGTGTTTTTCAACACCACCCCAACTGTGTTTTTCAACACTTCCCCTTGCGTCGAGTGTTTCTCAACACTTATCAGATGTCCTACCCGTAGTCTAGATGATGCAATATTTCTCACTAGTAGATGTGATACTCAAAGTTTGACTCTATGACCTACACACACGCACTTGACTCACTGAGATTTGTTTGACTTTATTTCTTTGCATGTTGTCTATGATGATTTCTTTGCTAAGTGGTCTCTCCCTGAGAAGTTTTCGATGATGCATAGCTAGAAGATTGAGGGTATGAGAACATGTTTTATTTCTTTTTTTGCTTGTGGGTATATTTTGTTGGTCCTAACTGTCATGAGCATTTATGCTAGTCTTACTTGACACTATGGACCTACAAGGTATTATCCTTGACTATTTTGCAAGTGCATGCTTATAGTCATCTTGACTTTCTTGTGTCTCGATGCTAGCATAATCTTGCTATATCAAACTTAGGTAATTTCACTGCACTAGTCATCTTGACCTACATGTCTCTGATGCCTAGGTGGGATTTCCACATTTCTATCTGATATAGATCATATTCAGATCCACATAGTTATGCTAGTGTGTATTGTATGATCTTGCAATGCTACCAATAATGCTCAATGATGAATATTAGATGTCTATTGGCTTTGTGACCTTGCAAGTAAACCACTTTTCATGTAGCTTGCATTCTTAAGTTCATGTTAGTTTAGTTTTGCATCTTGCATATGGAGAGAGCTCTCCTTTTCATCTTACGTGGACTTGTTAATCAACTACACTCACCTTTCGCTTCTTCTTGATCATGTCTTTCACTTCTTGTCTTTCATATTACATCATTTTCCTTTCATTTTGGGATTGAAACTGAAATCCAAGTTCACCTTGATCATCTAAATCACCTTTTCCCCCTCTTTCACGCAGTTGGCTGACCTTTTGAGGCCTGATCCTTCAATCTTTGCTGGGGCATTCCTCACCTCTTCATCTCCATCTCTTTCAAACTTCTAGTCTTTCATTCACTTTCAATCTCAAGTTCAAATTCTTCCCCCTCTCCATGGTGTTTTTGGGTTGAGGGACTGCTTGGTTCGTGCCCCATGTCCCATGTGTGGGGCATACCTTCACTACTTGATGGTTGTTCTATTCTCTTCAGCTTCGATTATGATTTCTAGTGATTTGATCATGCTGCTCTTGCTTCTGCTTTCCCTCTACTTGGATTTCACTTTCGATCCCAAGGGGGTAGACACATCATATCTTATTGGCTATCTCTTTCCTAAGTGTTCAGTACTATCACTACCAGGCTGACCATGCAGGATTTGCTATCTCTCTGCACTTCATTCTTTGGAGTCAGATCGCTATTTGCTTGCCTTCTTGGCTATCTCTTGCTTTCTTAGCTGATCTGAGTTGCTTTGTGATCCCAAATCGATCTCACATTTCAACATCATTCTTTGACTGCATGTGTTCCCAGATCGATCACACATTATTCAAAGAGGGGCAAATGTATACACCTAAAAATGGTCACCTAGACTATTAGCCCCTTTTGCTAAATCATAAATTGTTTATTCTTGATCAAATCCTAGTTCTATCATTTATTTGATTATTTTCTATGGGCTAACCATCTTATCCTAAGTTTTTATTTATTTAAAAAGGAATATTCCCTCCCCTTTTAATAAATAAAAAGCCCCCACTTTTCCTCTTATCCTAAGTTGCACAAATAAATCATTATTCTTATTTTATAAAAAGGGAAAAAGCACTTTTTGTCTCATATGGACACAAAAGTCAACTCCTATTTTCTCATTGGAGGATACTTGTGCACATGGATTGCTCCTCTTTTAAGCTCCACCATTGATTAAATCTTTTGCCTCTTAATCTCCATGGTCCATTTCTCCTCATTTCCTATAAAAGGAGAGCTCTCTTCTTCATTCTGGATCCCAACTTTTTATGCTAACTTTATGCTGCAGGTTTTCTAGGTACATTTGGAGCTTTTGAAGATTTGGAGCATTCTTAGTATCTACATCTCATTCTTACATTCTACATCTCATTCTTGCATTCTTAGCTTAGCTTCATATTTATGCTTTCTTAGATTAGCTTCATTTCTATGCTCTAGATTAGCTCACATAGATTAATTAGCTTGGGTTGTAACACTTGCATATTTCTTTCCATAGCTTAGCTTGCATCTTCATTCTTAGCTAGCTTGCATTTCATTGCATTTCATTTGATTCTTGGGGATATTGGCATTCTTGCCCTTGTCTTCATTGAATCTCCCATTGCATAGTTTACTAGCAAGGTTATTGGCTAAATAGCTCTAGCTGAGAGCATTCTTAAAACCCTTGCACTCCATGCCTAGGGAGCTATGGATCGATTTGTGAGGCCTCATTCTTGATTTCCCTTGCATGTAATGATTCATAGAAGTGTGGTCACATTTTCACCATACAGGACCTAGTCACTGATCATGTGTCAATTTGTTATCATCATTGAACTTTTAGGTAACCGGATAAATCAATACAATGCCCACTAGCTATGAAACCATAGACATGAATATCGATTTGTATGTACAAGAATCAATACAACACCCACTGGTTAGGAAACCATGGATATATGAATATTGATTGTGTTTTTGGAGTGTCAAATTAGATATAAGAACCAAGGCATAAATGCCAGGATGACCTAAATATCATGTCCATTTTGATATAGCAATTTGTATAAGCATCAAAACATAAACGTCGTGATGACCAAAATATGCCTTGCGTTAACAAACATATCAAACAGTCAAGAGATCATTCTAAATCCAATGTGAATTACCCGTAGTGACCCTTTATCGTTCACATCCTTAGGTAAGATCCCATTTCATAGTAGGATAAAGGAAATCACTCAAAAAGATAATAGTTAGATCAAAATTTCTTGAATTTTTTGGGTATCAATGGTCAAGGTACGCATGGCCATCCAATTTGAGATAGAGGCTCTTATAGTCGGACACCATTTCAATCCAAAATTTCCAAAGTTGTTAAATTTTCACATACAAGAAGAAAACAAAGAAAAGATTATGCCCCCAGTCATCACTCTTGAAATCCTGTAAAGGACATCATTGAAGAGCTCAAAGAGACACAATATGCAAAAATCTCAATGTGAATCAGTAAGCATACAAGGAGATAAAAGCATGAAAAAGCATAGATTGTTTTCAGTTTGATGTTTGATTGCATTGTTGTAGATGCAAAATCCTTTCTAGAGACAAGATAGAATGATTGACTCAAATGAAGCTTCAAAGGATTCTGGCCAGATATGATACGTCTAAGATACACTGGAGACCATAGGATATGACATTGATTGCCCCCAAGCTTGAACATTGATAGGATACAGACGCTTGAGCTAATTGGTGTACAAACTGACTTATTGAATAACAGGAATGCAGAAACAAACTGGGAGATATGTACAAACTAAAGCAAGACTGAAAGCTGGGAAAGACCAAGATTGCACTGATAGATGGAGCATTTTGAAATAAGTGGCACCCATTTGCCAGGTTTTCACCATCTTGGCAGAGATTCTATTTTTGCTACTAAGGCGCCTATTTCCAAGTTTTTACCAAGGCACTTTTTCTTTTTCTCATTTTTTTTGTATTTTTCATTTTTTTCAATTTTTTTGTACTTTTGATATTTTTCAATTTCTTTGTGAAGCATCAAGGTGCCTATTGCTAGGTTTTCACCAAGATGTTCATTTTTTTAGGACTTTTTCTAATTTTTATAAATTTTTAGGACATTTTACCATAGACTGAATGCCTTAGACGTAGAATTTCTTCAGATGGAGAATGTTGATTGGTTCTTGGAGCTGTTCTCCTTTAGTCATTGAGAGTTGATAGGCACACCAGAGCCAAAAGTAGTAGTGATGACAAAGGGACCCAACCAGTTGGGTTCAAACTTCCCCTTGCGTTCTCGATGTGATTGATTTTTAGGATTTTCTCTCAAGACTAGATCACCAACCTGAAATTCTCTGTGTCTAACTTTCTTGTTGTAGCCTCTAGACATTCTTTTCTGATATACTCTAAGATGATCATATGTTGCTTTTCTGCGCTCATCTAGTAGTTCAAGTTCTTGCAACCTAGACACTTTGTAGTCATCATCAGTTACTAGACCATGCATTCTGATTCTTAGTGATGGGATTTCAACCTCAATAGGTAGTACCACTTCAGACCCATAAACCAAAGCGAAAGGTGTAGCCCCAGTAGGTGTGTGAATACTTGTTCTATAGGCCCAAAGAGCTAGATTGATCATGAGATGCCAATCTCTTCCTATTTTATTAACTATTCGATGCAAGATTTTCAATAGATTCTTGTTAGAAGCTTCTGCTTGTCCATTCCCTTGAGGATAGTAGATAGAAGACCAATGTTGTGTGATCTTGAATTTGGCACATAGATCATCTAGGTCTTTGTTCTTGAATTGTCCACCGTTATTTGTGATTATGGAATGAGGTATCACATATCTGCATATGATATAGTTCAATATGAACATAGATATTTGCTTTCCAGTTGCTTGTGTCAAAGGGACTGCTTCTACCCATTTTGTAAAATAATCTGTAGCTGTGACTATATAGGTATGTCCATTAGAAGAATGAGGATGAATCATCCTGATAAGATCAAATTCCCATTGATGGAAAGGCCATTGTGTTGTAAAGGGGATTAGATCCCTCCTTGGAGCATGAATTATGTTCCCATGCACTTGGCACTTTGGACAATTCTTAGCAAACTTGATAGACTCTTTTTCCATTTCAGGCCAATAGTACCCAACCCTAATAAGTTTTTGAGCTAGTGTTAAAATGTTCGAGTGTGACCCACAAATACCATCATGGACTTCCTCTAACGCACGTTGAGACTCTTCCCATTCTAAACATCTAAGTAGTGTACCATCTAGACCTTGTTTGTAAAGATTTTGACCAATGATGACATATTGGGAGGCATTTTAGATAAGGTATATCTTTTCATGGCAGTTGAAAGTATCGGGGATAATTTGGTCTTGGAGATAGGAAAATAGGTTTTTGTATCTGGATGAATCATGACCTACAATAGTTCAGATCATGTGGGTTTTTGGGGAGTCATATGCAGGATAAGATAGTGCTTCCACCAGGAACTCATAGCATAGCTCATGTTTAGGCTGCTATAATAAACTAGATAATGTTGCCATTGCATCGGTAGCCTTGTTCTCCATTCTAGGAATTTGCTCAAATGTGATAGATAGAAAATACTTCTTCAAATAATCTACCATTCTCTTGTAAGGAATAAGCTTTTCATCTTTAGTTTTGATGCAGGAGCATCCTGGGTGTAAGAGAAATCTTGCATCACCCAAAAATATTTCTATTTTTGTATTCAATAAGGGCTATCTTGTGCAGAGATGCTATTTATGGAAACTTGATATTTTTAGTAAGTTGGTCTTACGAACTCAGAATGTTCTAATTTTACATGTGGAGGTTCATCTCAGTCATATCAGCCTACCAGCAAAGTTTCATGGCTAGATCAGGTCTAGTTTTGAAGATATTGAAGATTTTCGGTATTGGTAGCAGGGTACAGAAACTTTGAACTCAATTTTGAAAGGCTTTAGAGGCCCCGAATGAGGTTGAAAATTTGGGTGATGGGCACCTTGCATAGGTCAAGCTTGTAGAGTGCTTTGTGGTATTTTCAGAATGGGGTTATAATAGCCAATCGGGTCAACGGGCGATGACTTATGGTCTTCGGAAGTTGGGTCACCTGAAATGGCAAAAAATAATTTTTCTTCAAAATTTCTGTTTGGGTTTCAAAACTCATTTTGAGCCAACTTTGATGTAATAAATTGTAAAATAAAATAATTCTAAGTTTGGTCGGCCCTAAGGGCTAAATTTCTAGAACCTTCTCGGGCGATGGAAATTGCCTATATAAAGAAGGCCTGTAGTGTTGTCTAGGGTAGTTCTGGGTATTGAATCGATGCTTTGTCCTACAGAATATTGTAAGGGAATGCCCATGTGGCTTTGCATATTGTAATTTTGAAAGTTTGTAATTCCACATTTGTGGAGATAATAAGAAGCCAATTTTCTGTTCTTGCATATTATTGTTGTTGTTTCTCTATTTTTGTTAAGTGTTTGTGGTATTAAGGGGAGCACCCTTCATCAAGTTTGGTACACATAATTGACTTGATGAATAACAAGTTGAGAGTCTCCATGAATGTGTAGCTCTATTACTCTCCATTCAATTGCTATTTTCATACCATTCAAAAGGGCTTCATATTCCACAATATTGTTTGTGCAAGAAAATTTTAATCTGAATGCTTTTGGGATTGAGAATCCTTGAGGAGTTATGAATAATATGCCTGCACTAGATCCATTATGTGTATAGGAGGCATCAAAGAATAATTGCCATTTTCTAGAAGAAAGATGCATGATAAAGGAATTTGGAAATTCCATTTGTAGGGGTGTGTCATCAATCATAGGTGCATCTGCTAATTGATCAGCAATAACCTATCCTTTGATAGCCTTTCTTTCCACGTATTCAATGTCAAATTCACTTAAGAGCATGACCCATTTAGCTAATCTACCTGTGAGGGCAGCTTTGCTTAGAAGGTACTTGAGTGGATCAATCTTAGCTACCAAATGTGTGGTATGAGATAACATGTAATGTCTCAGTTTCTATGATGCAAAGATCACAGCTAGACAAGCTTTCTCAATCATTGAATAGTTCTTCTCATATGCAACCAATGTTCTACTGATATAGTATATAGCTATTTCCTTTTTGTTCTCATCATGCTATGCTAGCAATGCCCCCAGTGATGTATTTGTAGCGGAGACATATAAGATCAATGGCTTTCCATGAATAGGAGGCATCAAGATAGGCAGATTTGATAGATACTTCTTGATATGGTTAAAGTTGTTCTCACATTTGTCATTCCATGCAAAGGTCACACCTTTATGTAATTTTTTTGTAAAAGGCTGTGATATGTCCGCTAGCTGTGATATGAACCTTCTGATAGATTGAACTCTTCCTTGCAATGTCCTCATTTGATTAATATTCTTCGGAGGTTGCATTTCCATTATAGCCTTTACTTTAGCTGGATCAACTTCAATGCCCTTCTTTGAGACTATGTATCCTAAGAGCTTTCCAGAAGTGACACCAAAAGCACACTTCTTAGGATTTAGTCAGAGACTAAACTTTTCCATTCTATCTAGGATCATGCTCAAGTCCTTTAGATGTTCAGTTCTGATCATAGATTTTGCTAATGTGTCATCAACATAATCTTCCATGGTTTGATGCATCATGTCATGGAAAATAGATGTCATTGCTCTTTGATATGTAGCACCATCATTTTTAAGCCCAAATGGCATGACATTCCAACAAAAGGTACCCCATGCACATGTGAAAGCAATTTTTTCTTGATCCTCTGGAGCAATTTTTATTTGGTTATATCCAGAGAAACCATCCATTAAGGAATACATCTCGAAACCCGCAGTCATGTCCACTATCATATCAATGTTAGGTAGTGGAAAATCATCCTTAGGGCACGCTCTATTCACATCTCTAAAGTCTGTGCACACTCTGATTGAACCATCAGGTTTAGAAATAGGTACAATATTGGAGATCCACTCTGCATAGTCAATAACTCGGATGAATCCAGCTTTTAGGATCTTTTCTAATTTAGCTTTTACCAAGAGTGCAACATGAGGATGCATCTTTCTCAACTTTTTCTTGACAGGTTTTACATTAGGAGCTATGGATAAATGGTGCATGATAAGATTAGGATCCAACCCTGGCATATCTAAGTATTTCCATGCAAAGTTGATCTTCTTCTCTGTTAGGAATGTAGTAAATTTTTGCTTCTCTTCTTTTGATAATGATTGTGCTACATGTACCAATTGTGGTTCCTCTATTGTACCCAAATTGATGGATTGAGTGGGCTCAATTAGAATTGGAGATCTTTCCTATAAATGACTCAGAAGGACATCAAATATCTCATCCTTAGGCACCTCAGAGAGGTTTTCACCTTTAGATACATCTTTTATTTTTACTTTTGTAGGTTCTGAGATTGCCACAAAGTGGTTTTCACTCTCAGAACTCTTTTTCTTTTTATTCTTATTCTTATTTTTTTGACTAAGATATTTGATGTCCGGCTCAGTCATGCTGATGCTTAGTTCACTGATGGAAGTCCTCATAGGCTCAACTAAATTTAGGTAGCAAGCAAGGGCATAGTCATTTAGGAAGTAATAAATACCATGGCTCAGATTTGTGGAGGTTTGATCAATAAGGTCTGGATATTGGATAGTCAAAATAGGGAAAGATTGGGAGATAGTGTTTACAGATATGGATATGTCATCATTGGTCCTAACCCAATGCTCGAGTTCAAAGGTGATATTACAACTTAAAACATTCAATTCATGAATAGGCTCAATGTCATTGTGGGAGTCCAATTCTACCATAGGTGGATCAGACTTGATAGGTTCATCATTTTGCTCTAGACTTACGTTGGGGTTAGGTGCATATTAGTGAATAACATCAACATGTTTCTCTATAATAAGCTCATCTTCATCTAGTTCTAGAATGGCTCCCCATTCATAGTCATTTGATTGAGCTTCTGATTTAAGGTCTCTAGGAAATCTTAGAGCATGAGTAAAGTCAGGGTGAATACCCCAAGAAGGGTTACCCTCAGATTCTGATTTGAATTCATACTCATGAGAATCTATCTCAGAATCACTACTACTTCCCTCTTCTTGATTGTGTTCAAGATTAGCTGGTTCTTGTGTTGCAACTATCTCCTGATTGATAGTAGGTTCTTGTGTTTCTACTACATTACTTCTTTTGATTGGATCATCTTGATCATCAAGAAGGTCTTTGATCTCCTTAGGCAATTTTTCATAGGGGATGAGTTCTGAGCTATCTGAATCACTATCTGATGGTTCTATTTCTTCTTTCTTAAGAAGAGGTTCTCCTGGGGTGATTTTCTCTATGACATGAGAACAATTACCCTTGAGGTGATAGGGTTTCTTCTTAAAGCCTAGGCCAACAGTATTCTTATTTTCTCTACCAGTATGTGGGAGAGGTGTCACAAGACTTTTTCCTCTGACTCCTAGAGGTCCTTTACCTAAATATCCCATCTTAGCTATCAACTTATTTCCTAGACCATATGACTTAGAAGGGATCTTTGGTGTTGTCGAGTTGCTAGTTTGAGCATTGTGAGATTTAGGTTCATCTTTGTATAGCCATGATAGCACAGCTTCATCCTCTTCAAACTCTTGCTTGGATACTTGTTCTACCACAAAATTCTTTTTATATGCTTCAAGAGGTTCCTTAGGTTCGGGCTTGGATTGTTTCAAAGATTGTCCATAAGACTTAGATGAGATAGGGAGAGATGTCAAAGATAAGACTAGATCCATAGTATATTCTCCCATACTATTTTCTTTGATATTAACCTCTTTTGCAAGATCTTCCATTTTAGATGTGGATGCTTCTTTAGTTGATTCAATGGAAGATTCTCTATTATTAGGCATAAGCTTATCGACAATTTCTTTCAATGTATTGCAAGTTGTATTCAGATCTGCGGGGATAGTAACCTCTACTCCTTCATAAGGAAAATTCAAACATTGATGGTATGTAGAAGGAATAGCTTGCATTTCATTTATCCATGGTCTCCCTAGGAGGATGTTGTAAGCCAAAGGTAGATTAAGCACTTGACAAATGGTATCTTTGATAACTGGACCCACTCGGATGGGTAAGACAATGGTGCCTTTAGAAGATCTTTCTTGTTCATCATAGGCTTTTATGGTTATCTTCTTTCGAGGATCAATAGCCAATTTTGAAAATCCCAATTGTGTGAACAAGCTATAAGAACAAATGTTTAGGCCAGTGCCCCCATCTATCAACACATGTTTGACTCTACGGTTCTGGATCAAGACTTCTATATGAAAAGGCTAATAATGCGGGTGACTCAAGCAGTTGTCATCTTCCTCTGAAAAGGAGATATATTGCAAAGATGTAAGATGTCCAGCCATTGTCTGGAACCTATCTAAATCAAGGTCATCAGGAACATTGGAACCATGCAAAGCTTTGTCTAGTATGGCTCTGTGAGCTAGAGATATTTGAAGCAACTCAAACATAGAGATTTTGGCATTAGTGTGCTGGAGTTGTTGAACAATGCTATAAGATGTAGGCCTTGTATCTTTAGAATTGGAAGATTTGGAATCAACCTTCTATTTAGAAGTAGATGAAAGATTAAAGGGCACCTTAGGGACATTTGATGAATTTGGGATTTGTCCTTTTAGATGTGTTTGGGCTTGTGATCGAGTAACTACATTGGTGGATTGATTTTGTCTATCTCTTATTACAATTGTGATGACATTGCAATGCTCTGAGAGATAGGGTTCAACCATATTGATGACAACATTATTTCTAGGGTAGGCATAGTTTACTTTTGCCCCCATATTAGGCTGAGAAGTTGAAACTCCTTGACCATGTTGCAGAAATGGTTCTGTAAATGCCATATGATCATTATTGCTCTTAGGATTGTCAACTATGATGTCTCCATTATCGATCAGATCTTGAATGGTGTGTTTCAACCGAAAGCAGTTATTCATTTTGTGACCTTTACCTTGATGGAAATCATAGAATTCATTTTCTCTCTGCCATTTTGGCTTAGGCTCAGAATCAGGTGGTCGGATTTTTGGCAAAGAGATGATGTTATCAGCCAGTAGAGTTTTCATAGCTGATTCTAAAGATTCTCCAAGAGGAGTGAACTTTCGATGTTTATCCCAAGATTTGTATTCTGACTTCTTTTGGAATGGTTCAGATGATTTTTATTCTGAAGCTTTTATGGCTTCAGAACCAAGAGTCAGATTGTAGGCTGGTGCTTTTGATGGGGCACATATAGTATCAACAACACCATCTATGATGATGCCTTTGTTCTTGTTCCAATTTTTGTTCTCATCTTTAGAACTGGATCCTGATTCGTACTTGTCTTTTTGAAGTGTGATTTCTCTTTTTTTCACAAGAACTTTTTTGATTTTGATAGCATTATCCACCATCTTATCAAAAGATGTATGATCTTGCATTTGTAGAGGATAATTGATTTCTGGAACAAGGTTATTGATGAAGATTTCCATTTTTTCTGTTTCTGGAATAGGTCTGGCATATAGAGAGAACTTCTTCCTCCATCTCTTGAGAAATGTTAGGAATGGTTCTCCTGGATATTGCTTGAGATTACAGATATCAATCATGGTGACTGGATGTTGAATATTGTAGGAGTATTTTTGATAAAATAATTTGATCAACTCCTCAAAAGTTTTGATAGTAGAAGGCAATCTAGAGAACCAGTGGATGGCTGCTCTGCCCAAAGATCTAGGAAAGAGGTGCATCAGATAGGTCGGTTCATGCATGAACTCCATGGATTGTGTATAGAATTCCCTGACATGATCTTGAGGATCTGAGTCCATCATACTTATCATACTTTGACATCTCCACTCTTTTCAGAAATGGTGGCATATACAAGTCTTTGTCAAAAGGAAAAGGGCATAGAGCTTCCATGGAGAACTCCTTGGGTTCCTTTTCTTTCCCAAGGCTATTAAGTTTGACTTGTAAAGCATGTATTTGTCTCGTCATAGCCGTTATCAAAGTTTCTTCCTCATGTTTGATGATAGCTTTGACATTAAAATTAGGAGGAAGCTTAGCTCCTTGATGGGCCAATTGTAAAAAGTAGGCCTCTCTATCTTCTTTCAAGAAATGCTTCATCATTCATTTGAAGTTATCATCATTTTGATATTGAGCAATTTCTTCAAGTGTGGGTTCTTGATCTACACCATGTTGAGATTGAGCTCCTTGGGAGCCAAAGTTTCTCCCTTCTTGAGACATGGTAGGAGTTTATGGACTCCTTGGAATAGATTGATGGGGGGTTTGTTGGGTACCTCTGTGAGTCGATGGAGGAGGAATGTAACCAGTTTTTAATCAAAAGTTGCCAAGATCATCATCTTTGTAAAGAACAGAATTGTAGAGTTTCTCAAGAGTTGGACCTACATGAGTAGACAAAGTTCCAGTGTTAAGTGCTTCTCCTGATTTCTTGTGTGAGGAAGCTCTAGTTTCAACCATTAACTTTGAGTGAAACAAAAGAATAAGATCCAGATAACTGAAAAATGAATTGAATCAAGATGATTAGATGATGCAACCTTGTCAAGGTTTGATTGATTTGAAGATTCAATTAGATGTGGGTGAAGGATACTATGCCCTGGATGTATGGGTAGATTGCCCAAAAGATAGCGGACACAAGTTCACAACACTTAGTCTATTTTGATGATTGATTGAAGATGGATAGTTATGACAAGGTTTTGACACAAGATGATAACGACTCAAATTGATTAAATAGAAGGCTAAATCAGATTCAAAAGGCCACTCTAGGAAAATGATTAGATTCTCAATAGCTACTACTCTATTCCTGACATAGTGATTTTTTCGACAGATTCTGGAAATAGGCTGAAAAAGCTAAGTATCTAGCAATCTGACAATTTTCTGACAACTTTAAAATTTTTTCCCAAACGACACCCTACAGACTCGTATGATAGTGGGTATGCTATGAAATGATAGTTGAAAAGCTCGTACGATAGTTTCAAAACTTGTATGACAATGGGTATGCTATGAAATGATAGTTGAAAAGCTCATACGATAGTTGCAAAACTTGCACGACAGTTGCTAGCAAGATTTGACTTTTTGAATTTGACTGGTAGAGAAACTCATACGAAACTGGGTTCCTTACCATACGACAGTTGGGCAGTGCTGAAATGACATTTGATAAAAAATCGTATGACTTTCTAACCTCCTGAGATGACTTTTGACTCCAGAAAGGAATTTCACTTCAAATTTTGAAAATTTAGGGTTTTTAGTTTTAGATTGTTTGCAAATTTCAATGTCCAGATTTGAGGATTGTAACAGATTTTTTCATTTTCAATAACCAGATAGATAAACAAGCATGCAAAACAGCAAGCAAGTGATTTCAAGCATGTCTGAAAACAATGAACAAGGGCAAAAGCAACCTTGCGCATGGACAATCAAGTGATTTTATTCGTTCTAATCCTCAGAAGAGCTAATTGTGTATGTTCCAAAAATGTTTTGCAATAATGCACATATACCCTAGAAAATAAAAATTTGGCCTCGCTAGGGTTTTTAGTAATGGTTTGACTCTACAACTTTTATGATCCAAAGGGGTGAACTCCAATCCCGGTGCACCAGGGTTTTGACACAATCTGAGAATTTAATCAATCAAGAGCTGCTAGGGAGATCTGACAACCCAATAATGAACCACACCTGTGAAGATTTCTTCCACAAGGACATTTATGTAGCGGCTGTCACTACCACGATGAAAATGGCTATTACCGCTTGAGATTCTGTCAACACAGTTTGCCCTGTGAAGGGAGTGTTCGCTACGGTTAACCCTCTCTAAAGGTGACTCACAATAGTATACCATAAGGGGACTTGGCTCTAGATCCAAGGGTTTGACGCCTTTTCACTTTTAACCCAGACAAAGCAGGCAGATAAATCCGACATGCTAAGATGAAGATTATCTCACCAAGGTCTATGATATCAACCCCATGTGATCTATCAACCTCTCCAGAGAGAGAATGTATCAATCAATAAGGGAAGACGCATGGACCAAGTAGAATGTGAGATGCACTAAGTATCCTCCCTACCTAGAAGGATTCCATCATCAAGAAGGATTTCACTAAGAATCTAATCTCTCAAGAACCACAAATAGTGTTCATAAGGCCTAATTACTATGTTTTCACAAATATATCAAAAAAAAATCTATCCAAAAGCATTCCATAAGCACAAAAGGTGATACACTTAATGCTCCAAATAAACATGAGGTGAGTCGACAAAGTGATGCATTTAACTCCTCACACAAATTTAAAAGTAAGTCCACACCCTAGAATACTAATGAGATCCGAAAAACACAAAATGGGAAAGAACTGGTGGAACAATTAACGCTCTTTCTAAGTAGACCCCTCCCTTGAATGTGGCATTGACCTTGCAACCACGGGGTGAAAATGAGGGGCGAGTAAGAATAAGCGAGTCCAATATCCCAATTTCGCTAATAAGATCAATCAAAAATATCCTAAGACTGCTTATCAATACTTAAGGTGTTACAACCTAGTATTCAATTATGCAAATTTGAAGAAAAACATGCAAAGAAAACACTCAAGCCAAATACATGAGAGATTCATTTTAGGATCCAAATTGAAATGTTATCAGATTAAGGAGAATACCTAGAATCCTCACAATGCACTTAGTAGATTTTTACCTATTTTTAGCAATTCTTGCGCTCTTTCCAATCAAAACTAGCAGGAGTCAATAAAAAATAGAGAATTTCAATTGTCAAGATTAGCCGTTAGTCAAAATCTAAAAATCAAATATGACAAACTGCCCTAAAAAATGAAATGACAGTGTAAATCTGATGTTGAAACTCATACAATAGTGGGTCTGTTACTAGACGACAATTTGGAACTCATACGACAGTGGGTGTGTTCCTAGACGACAGTCCAGAAACTCGTACGACACTGGGTGATCTGTGAAACGACAATCCAGCTTCCAAATGATAGTGGTTATATGATGAAATGATCCTTGATAAAAATCAACTATCATACAATAGTGGGCACAGTTCAAAATGACTTTTGTCAGAAACTCATACGAAGATTGTACAGACATAAATTAAAAATCATAGTTTTGCACAAAAATCGAGGAGAAAAAGACAAAAATTGATAGAATTGAATTGGAAACCTATTTCAGGGCCCCACGGTGGGTGCCAAAAATGTGTGTGAAAATTGTACTTGATCTGTAGACACAACACTTTAGTAAAACATTAGAGGTTAGCAAAAATTGAAATCATGCAATAAATGAAAGCTAAACTAGCCAGGTGATTTACTACCTTCTAATAGGTGCGAGTATGATGTTCTTAGATTGTTATCGAGATCAGTGACCTTGATGACACCTAAATGAAGGATTTGAATGCAAAACTGATATGAAATATGAATGCAATTAATCTTTTTTTAAAAATTTTCTATGCAATGATATGTAAAAAAAAAATTGATATGCTATGATGATCTAACAACGATATGAAAATGAATCTGAATAAATGTAAAAACCAAATTGATCTCACAATAGCCTTGATTCGCAATAAGCTTTGATTCTCCGTCCTCCAATTCGACAGCGCGAGGATGCAAAAATATGACATGATTTGAGATGGGCTAAAGCCTTAATTTATAGAAATCCAAGGCTTTGGAGGTGCATGAAAGAAAGCCATAAATCACTCAGATAAAGTCAACTTGATTTTTGAGTTATCTGAAAATAAAGATAATTTAATTCACAAAAACATGCAAATCATGCAAAAACAACCTTTTAATTCAAATTAGAAGTTTAGATCAACTTTAAAACTTGCAAATGATGTTGAGTTCCAAAAAGTCAATAACTTGCATTGATTTTCTGATTTGGAGTTTAACTGCTCTTTGATTGTGCACATGGATAATTATGAATTAATAAATAAAGTGATTTATTCTCCACTTAACAAATTTTTGAAATAAAACAATTGATTTATGGGTTAATCAATCATTTAATCAAACTTTTATTCAAAATTACAATATTAAAAATTGACAAAATGATTTAATTAATTAAATAAAATATTTAATCAATTATTTGTAAGATTTTGGATTTATTGTCAAAATTAAATATCATAATTAGGAATAATGGAATTAAATTCAATTAAATAATTAAGTGGCCAAATTAAATCTAATTAATTAAATATTGAGAATATTCAATTAATCAAACTTTAGGATAAATGTGATTTATCACCAAATAATCATTAAATTAAAGATAATTAAGATGATTAGGAATATTACTAGGAATATTCTTCGATGTAGAATTTAAGATAATCAATTAGGATTTGATGATGTTCAGATGTGCCTTTGGTTAGGACTTCGATGTCAATTTCATTCGATATGTTGATATAGGAGGTTAATGAACTTATAGCCCATTTTTGGGGTATTACACAAAGAAGAATGGAGAATGGAGGATGTGTATAGATTCCAGAGCAATAAACAAGATCACAATCAAGTATAGGTTTCCATTGCCATGAATGGATGATATTATAGATTGTTTGATAGGAGTTGTGTATTTCTCAAAGATAGATCTAAAGAGTGGATATCACCAAATTCAGATCAGAGAAGGAGATGGATGGAAGACTGCCTTCAAAACAAAGGAAGGACTGTATGAGTGGTTAGTCATGCCTTTTGGGCTAACCAATGCACCGAGCACTTTCATGCAGCTCATGAACGAGGTTCTGAAAGAATTTTTGGGTAAGTTTGTCATTGTTTACCTAGATGATATTTTGGCCTTTAGCAAGACATTGGAGGAACATATGATGAATATTTGTATGGTGTTTGAGAAGCTGAGAGATGAGAAATTGTTGATTAATTTGAAGAAGTGCAATTTTGTGAAGAAAGAGTTAGTGTATTTGAGATTTGTAGTTTCAACAGAAGGTCTAAAAATGGACCCAGAGAAGGTATAGGCTATCCTTGAATGGCCTACTCCAAGGAGTGTTGCCAAGGTAAGATCTTTTCATGGTCTAGCTAGTTTTTACAGAAAGTTTATCAAAAATTTTAGCAGTATTTGTGGTCCCTTGACTGAAATAATGAGAGGGGATAGAAAAGAGTTTAAGTGGACTAATGGGGTAGAAAAGAGTTTTCAATTGTTGAAACAAAAAGTTACAGAACAACCTATTTTAGCACTTCCAGATTTTAATAAGGTGTTTCAAGTAGACTGTGATGCTAGTGGTACTGTAATAGGAGTTGTTATGAGCCAAGAAGGTAAACCTGTTGCTTATTTCAATGAGAAGTTAAATGATGCCAAGAGAAAATATTCTGTTTATGATCAGGAATTTTATGCTATAGTTCAGGCATTGAAGAAGTGGAGACACTATCTGCTTCCTAAGGATTTTGTTTTGTATACTGATCATCAAGCTTTGCAATATTTGAATAGTCAAGGAAAGTTGAATCAGAGGTATTTGAAATGGGTTGAGTTTTTGTAGATTTATACATTTGTTTTGAAACACAGAAGTGGAAAGTCTAATAGGGTTGCAGATGCACTTAGCAGAAGGCAACTATTGCTGATAGAGATGCAGATTGAGGTGGTTGGGTTCAGGGAACTCAAGAATTTATATCCAGAGGATCCTGATTTTGGTGAAGCTTGGAAAGCTTGTAAAGAACCTGTTACTCTAGACAGGACAAAATGGCTGGATTTTATCATTCAGGATAATATGCTATTCAAAGGAAGTCATTTGTGCATTCCAAAAAGTTCTATGAGGGAGAATCTCATCAAGGAGAAGCATAGCACAGGATTGGCTAGACATTTTGGTTGAGATAAAACCCTTACTTTGGTTAGTGAAAATTATTATTGGCCACAATTGCAGCAAGATGTCAAGAAGTTCGTATAGAGTTGCAGAGTATGTTAGATGGCGAAAGGAGTGAAGTAGAATAAAGGGTTGTATCAACCATTACCTATACCAGAGAAGCCTTGGGAGAATATCAGTATGGACTTTGTTGTTGGTTTACCAAGGACACAACGGGGACATGAATCAATTTTTGTGGTGGTTGATAGATTTTTGAAGATGGCACATTTCATTCCCTACAAGAAGATTAATGATGCTGTTCATATAGAAGAATTGTTTTTCAGAGAAGTAGGGAGACTACATGGTTTGCTAAAGACCATAGTTTCAGATAGAGACACTAAGTTCGTTAGATATTTTTGGCATACATTATGGAAGAAGTTGAAGATAGATTTGAAGTTCTGTTCATCACATCATCCACAGACTGATGGACAGATAGAGGTGGTGAATAGGAGTTTGGGAAATTTGCTGAGATGTTTGGTTGGAGATAAGCCAACAAGATGGGATTTGATTTTACCACAGGCAGAATTTGCATACAATAATTCTGTCAATAGGAGCACTGGTAAATCACCATTCCAGATTATATATGGGAGTAGTCCCAGAAATGCATCAGGATTGAGAAAGATAGATAAAGGAGAAAAAAGTAGTGCTGAAGCTGAGGATTTTGCAGAACACTTGAAGAACATCCATGAGGAGGTGAGGAAGCATATTACCAAGATGAATGCATAGTATAAGTCTAAAGCAGATGTGAAAAGGAGGCATAAGGAATTTCAGATTGGAGATGAAGTCATGGTTCATTTGCGGAAGGAGTGTTTTATGGTTGGTATATATAACAAGTTGAAAATGAAGAAGTTTGGGCCATGTAAGATACTAAAGAAGCATGATTCAAGAAATGCATATGAGGTAGAATTGCCTACTGAGCTGAATATTTCACCAGTGTTTAACATTTCAGATTTGATAGAGTATCATGAGGGAGGTGTTGAAGATGAGGTTATAGTAGCATAGTGGAGTATTCCAGCAACCAGTTCAGATATCAAGGAGATTGAAGACATACTAGATAGTCGTGTTGGCAGAAGCACAAGGAACAGAACATATGAAGAGTATTTGGTCAAATGGAAAGGATGACCTATTGAAGATTCATCATGGCTAACAAAGGAGGAGGTTAACTATCTTGGTTTTCCTCTACACACCTGAGTCATGATGGGGTCACTTCTCAAATTACCTCGGGTGTTTGATGCAGGAGCATCCTGGGTGTAAGAGCAATCTTGCATCACTAAAAAATATTTCTATTTTTGTATTCAATAAGGGCTATCTTGTCCAAAGCTGCTATTTATGGAAACTTTCTATTTTTAAGTTGGTCTTACGATCTCAGAATGTTTTGATTTTACATGTGGAGGTTCATCTCAGTCATATTAGCCTGCCAGCAAAGTTTCATGGTTAGATCAGGTCTAGTTTTGAAGATATTAAAGATTTTCAGTATTGGCAGCAGGGTACAGAAACTTTGAACTTAGTTTTGAAGGCTTTAGAGGCCTTGGATGAGGTCAAAAATTTGGGTGATGGGCAATTGTGTAGGTCAAGCCTATAGAGCACTTCGTGGCATTTTTGAAATGGGGTTATAATAGTCAATCGGGTCAACTGGTGATGACTTATGGTCTCCGGAAGTCGGGCCACCTGAAATGGCAAAAAATAATTTTCTTTCAAAATTTATGTTCAGGTTTCAAAAGTTATTTTGAGCTAAATTTGATGTAATAAATTAAAAAATAAAATAATTCTAAGTTTGGTCGGCCCTTAGGGCTAAATTTCTGGAACCTTCTCTGGTGGTGGAAAATGCCTATATAAAGAAGGCCCGTAGTGTTGTCTAGGGCAGTTCTAGGTAGTAGATCTGGGTATTGATTTGAGGCTTTTGCCTACAGAATATTGTAAGGGAATGCCCATGTCGCTGTGCATATTGTAATTCTAAAAGTTTGTAATTCCACATTTGTGGAGATAATAAGAAGCCAATTTTCTGTTCTTGCATATTGTTGTTGTTTCTCTGTTTCTGTTATGTGTTTGTGGTATTAAGAGGAGCACCCTTCATCACTTTGTTCCAGGTATAGATAGTATAGATGGGGCTATTCTTGCCCATGAAACCCTTCACTCCATCAATTTCCATTCTATTCCTTCATTTGTCATTAAGCTGGATATGATGAAGGCATATGATAGGGTAAATTGGTCTTTTCTTTTAAAGGTCTTTTCAAGGTTTGGTTTTTCCAAAAAATGGTGTAAATGGGTTAAGGCTTGTATTTGTGGAGCCCATTTTTCTGTACTAATTAATGGGGCATCTGCTGGTTTCTTTCCATCATGCCAAGACATTAGGCAAGGATATCTCTTGTCTCCTTTTCTTTTCATCATCATGGTTGAGGCTCTTAGTGGAGCCATTAATGCTTCCCACACTGTCGGTCAATGGCTTGGTGTGCCCATTCCAAATACCTCTATTTTGGTCACACATTCTTTGTTTGTTGATGACACACTTCTATTTGGTAAGGCTTCAATTTTTAGTGGAGCCATTAATGCTTCCCACACTGCCGGTCTATGGCTTGGTGTGCCCATTCCGAAGACCTCTGTTTTAGTCACACATTCTTTGCTTGCTAATGACACACTTTTGTTTGGTAAGGCTTCCATTTTAGATGCTAAACAAGTTAAGAAGGTTTTAGACCTTTATTGTTCAGCCTCTAGTCAAAAAATTAACATTCATAAATCCAAGATCTATCTTTTTAATATAGACCCAGTATTAGCTAAAAAGGTTGTTGACATTCTAGGTTTCCCTCTAGATGAACTTCCTTCTACTTACTTAGGAGTTCCTTTCTTCGTAGGATCAAATAAAATGGTATATTGGCAATCAATTGTCAGTCATATTAAATCCAGGGTTTTGGCTTGGAAAGCAAGGTGGTTTTCATTATTTGGTAGAATTTTGTTAGTCAAAACTGTTCTATTAGCCATTCCTAACTACTATTTTTCAGTACTGCAAGCTCCGAAGTCAGTTCTCACTCAAATTGATAAAATAATCAAGGAATTCCTTTGGATAGCCAACATGTTTGGAGAAAGGAAAATCCCAATTGTATCACTCTCAGACATGGCTTCCTCCCTATCAACTGGTGGAGTGGGTCTTCATAATTTTTCATCCCACAATCTAGCTTTTGGTGGTAAGCTAGTTTGGAAATTATTTTCTCAACCTAACATTAAATGGTGTTGTTTGATGCAGGAGAAATACCTTGATAATTTAGACCCCTCTAGAGTCTTTTCTACTCTTGACCCCCCAAAAGGTTCGGCCATTTGGAACTTTATGATGAAAGCTAGACATATTATTACATCCTCTGTCTCATGGGAAGTCCATAATGGTGAATCAGTTAATTTTTGGCTTGACTCATGGAATGGTTTGCCTCCATTATGCACTCTCCAACCTTTCTTAAACATCTGGGAAGTGGCTTCTTTACATTGGGGTCATAATTTTGCTAGTTATGTATCTGCATTTTGCATTCATTATGGTTTAGTCATATGGAATGACTTTTCCCTTCTTCCCATTTCTCCTCAGGATGCCATTACTACTAATCAATTCCTTTCTTCCCAATCTATTTTCTTTTCTAGGACTCCTGATCATCTCTCTTGGGCCCCATCCTTGGATGACAATTACATGGTCAAGTTGGGTTATGAGATAGCTAAAAAATATCAAAATAACAAACCTAAACAGAGGGCTTTTATTTTTTGATGGCTCAAGTCAGTTTTATCCAAGGCAGGCTGTTTCTCCTAGCTTGCCTTGAGGAATCATGTCCTTATAGGTGAGAGATTGTCTAGACTCAATATTACCAATCCTTTTCCTTGTGTTTTGTGTAATCAGGCTCAAGAATCCACTGATCACCTTTTCCTCAATTGCCCCTTTGCCCAAGATTGTTGGTTATTTGTTTTGAAAAAGTTGGATTTTCCTATGCCCCTCCCTTTGTTTGTGTGGGATCTCTTCCAATCTTGGCCACTTTTGTTCCCTAAATCTATGTTTGCTTGTATTTGGATTTGTTCTCCCTCTTTGATCCTATGGGCTATCTGGTGGGAAAGAAATAAGCAAATTTTTCAAAATTCTCCCTCCACCATTGATGCTATTCTCAATAGGCTTCATCACTCTATTATTGAGGTTACTAATGCTTATACTTGTAATTTTAAAGGAGATCAGGGATTTTCTTCTTGGGATAATATTACTGCCAAGAATTAGCAAGGCTTGTTATTTCCTTCCCTTCCTTTTCCCCTCTACCCTAAAGATAGAGTGCATTCTAGAGCTTCAATTAAATGGTCCCCCCCTCAAAATGGCTTTATCAAACTTAATTTTGATGGTTCCTCTAAGGGAAATCTAGGTAAGTCAGGAATAGGTTTTGTTTTCTATGACTGCCTTCATTCTATTCTTTACCTTGAGGCTCGACCTGTCCCTCCAGGAACTAACAAATTGAATATGGTCTCTTTGCAGCTAAGAAATTGAATGTTAAATTCCTTCATGTTGAAGGTGGTTCCTCAGTGATTATTAATGCTTGTGTTAAGAGATGTTCTTTTCAAGGCACATACATTATGTTTTGTGCCAGATTTGGTCCCTTCTAGATTCACTCTTGGATTGCTTCTTAACGCACACCTTTAGAGAGGGTAACTGTTTAGTGGATTTGCTTTCTAATTTAGGTGCTGATGACTCTCATCTCTCTTATCCTTCTACCCTTGTATCCCCGACTTCCCACCCCTCTATTTTTAATCTGATTCATATTGACTCTATCTAATTTGGTTGATAACTCCTTTCTAATTTTTCTTAATGGTGAGGTCGTAGATATCTTAATGGATCTTTGGTTTATGATTTTACAAGATTCTCATTTATTTATCTATGTGTACTATGTCATCTCGATATTTTTATTCAATGACTCACCTTATACTTGGCATTATGTTTCCACTCATGTCATCGACTTAATTGTTATCTTCTTTTATTAAAAATTCTTCGCATGTGTTATACTTCCTGTCATCCTTTCTACTTGATGTTCTATTTATTACAACGCGGGGTGACACAGTTTCCCCATATGCTTGATTACTCTCTGATGGTTTTTGCACAAGTTATACTATCTTTCACTTTATCTTTCCTGTCATTTCTTGGTATCTTATGTACGTTCAATTTAAGTTGGTACTCTTTTAATCATGTTTTTGAATGGGAAATTGTCCCTCACGATGGTTTATTTTTTCATTATAACCTATCTGCCCCCTTCTCTTTTGCTCTATTCACTCTTATGCAGTCTAGCCTCTTCTATTCTAGTTGTTTTTATGTATTTAAATAGATACTCCGAAGAGTTTAGACCCTTGAATCTTTGAGTCCAATTTTTGAAATCTGGTCTTGAAATTCCTTTTGAAGGTAACATTTCAGATGATTCTTTGGCCTCCATGTTTACTTTTCATTGTTCAAAATGTGCTAGATGTATTCAAAGGCTGACTGGAGAATCGATGTTGTCTCCTCATTTTAAAAGGATTATCTTCCCATCTCAAATTGTTTCAATTTTTTGCTCTTACATTCTGGATTTATCTCAGTCTTGGACTCTATTGCTTTCTATTGCAAACTAGGTTATTTTGCCACATTTCCTTCAAGATAATGGCTTGCTTTTAGTAGTCCAGAAATATAATTTCTGGCTAGAATATGCTCACATTGGTGGTATATTTCTATGCCACCTTCTTTTCAATTCGAAGAAGTATATCATGTTGCTAGCTGTGGTAAAAGATTGTCTCGCCTCTTCCTCCATTATGCCTCTTCATCATTTACTTAACAGGACTCCCTTTGATGTGGGTCATAGAGGAAAGGATTTTGCAAAAACATATGCTCTTCTTGGTCTATCATCACATGTTTGTGCCTCCAGCCTGGACCCCGGGCCTCCTCCAGTGGGTGGCATCTTAGCAGTAATTCTGCTCCTTTGGCAGCTCCTGTTCATGCTTCAGTTCTATTGTCAGCCGAATCTTCCTCCTCCCCTACTCGTGCTTCAGTTTCATCTTCCTCCTCCCTTTTTCATGCTTTGGTTTCATCTCATGGTCCTTTGAGTTTGGGAGATCCTCTTTTCTCTCAAGCTGATAGATTGTGGAGTTCTCTATTTTTGTCTCCACCTTCACAGTTTGTTTGTGGTGGTTATGATTCATGATGTACTTGATGGCATGGTATATATTTTTTGCATCAACTAATATCTTCATGTAGGTTTTTTGAGCGACCCTCTTATCAGGTTTAAACACATATGGGATGGCATATTCCCTCTCTCTTCATCGGGCTTTATCTTTGGATTTTATTTTCTTCATGAAGGTCCTTTGCTTCAATTTTGGTTTCATAGGTCTCTCCATTAATATATGCTTGTACATTGGCACATTATGTTGTGTGTCAAAGTTGTAATTGGTTGCTGGGGTTCTTTTGATGTAATTCAACCTTTAAATTGGCTTTAGGTTTTGGGGTAGTGTCAGAATTTTAATCTTGCATATGTTTCAAATGTAGATACATTTAGCCATTTTGTATTAGGGGTCTATTTTGAAAATTGTGATTAGGTCTATTTATGACCTTGGGGCTTTGGGTAGTCTAGGGAATATTCTGAGGATCTAAAGCTCACTTTGTACATTGATGGGTCATGAACAAAATTTTCTTTCCTGGTTCTTTCTCTGGGAGCCCTTTTGAACCAGTTAATATTAATATAAATATAAAGGTTTGCAAAAGAAAATTAAAAATAAATAAAGCATAACAATAACATATATATAATATTAATCATTAAATACCAGTGAAAGCAATACATGACTATCCATCATCAAAATTAATATTTTAATTAAATTTAACTTAATTAAAAATAAATATTAAAATTTAATTAATAAAATAAAACACCATTTTTCAAAAAAATGTTTAGAACAATGCATGGGGGGAAGGGCCCACGACACCCACCCCATGCAACCCCACCCAAAGCTACCACATTGGAGCTGCTGATAGTTGGGCTATGGCAGTCTCCCTTGGGAGACGCCAACAACTCAGGCTGTTGCGACCTCCCACGACAATCGTCAGCAACTTAGTTGTTACGACCTCCCACAGGAGCCATCAGTAGCTTAGGCTACTGCGGCCTCCACGGGAGCCGTCAATAGCTTAAGCTGTTGCGGTTCCTTTGGGAGCCACCGATGGGTGGGGGTGGTGGCCCCACCCACCTAAAATATATTTTTATTTATCTTATTTATTTCATTTCTTGTCAGAAATATCTGACGTAGGTACAAAGAGCTTTTTTTAAAGAAATCTCTAAAATAAATATAGAAAAAGAAAACATATGAATATATATTTAATTCAACCAAATTCTAATGACTAATTCTTATAGTCAGGGAGGAAAATTTTATTTTTTAATTCTCCTCTAAATAAATACAAAGACAAATCAAATTTAACCAATTTATAGGGTTTACCAAGAACATTAAAAAAATCAAATTTCTTTTCTTAACCCCAAATCAAAATACAATTCCTACAACTATTACATGCAAAATTATTCCAAGAACGCCTAGGGCTCCATTGTGCATAAATTTTCTAAATTTTAAAATAGACAATACTCCGGATCTCGATTTTCTCCCAAAATTTCCACACAAAGATTTAGTAACCAATTCAACCAAATAATTCAAAATCAACAATAACATAAGAAAACATTGTACAAGTCTTCCAAACACAATGCATATAATCTTTTCAAAATGAAATAACATGGGTTCTTCAAACCCTACCTGAAATCCACGTGAAGAATCTGAAACAACAAACATCCAAAAGAAAACTCTACGAATCCAAAATACTCCTAAGATTTGAAACTAATCCTTCAAACAATCCACACAATTTTCTCCCAAATCTAGCCTCTCCCAAAACCTGTGTGAAGAATGGCTAAAAGAACCCCTAATAAAGAAAATCCTCCACACAAAACCTTACATGCAACTCCAACCAGGAAAAAGAACTGGACATGCAACTCTAAATTAGAAAAATAGAACTAAACTCTCAACTCCTGCTTTTCAATTTATAATGCATGATTAATTTCAATAACCATAATAAAAGAATGCACTTTTCTAATTTTAAATCCTAAATCAACTTTAACTTGAAATTCTAATTTAATTTTCACTAAACCAAATATGCAACTTAAATTTGCATTTTAATTATTTAATCACTCACTAAGTACTTTAGCATAAATTTAATTATGCAAAATAATAAATTAAAATATTAAATAAATCAATTAGGGCATTTAATTTATATTAGGATTTAATAATTAATTAAACCCTTTAATTCAAAATTTAAATCTTTTAATTTAATCAAAGGTATTTAATCAACCTTAATAATTAAATGTTCTCTATATCAATTATTTCCACATCATAAAATATAACTTATTCCAATACCATAATTACTCCTAATTAATTATTTAAATCAAATAATTCACACAAGCAAACACACTTGACTCCAAAAAACTAAAAATCAACTAACTCCATAACAAGCAAACACCAAGGAAGGGTTTATGAATTCATGTCACCTTGATGCATTCGGTTAGGGAACTCAATCAAAAACTTGTCCCTTAATTTAGGACAACATTGACTTGGGTTGGGGTTTGGACCTATGTGTTATCTCCCCTCTCTTACCATTTGAGATATTGCAATAGGGCACACTCATCCTAACAATTTAGGGAAGTCGATGCCCGATACCTGAAATCACATAAAAGACAAGCATCTTCATACATGTATAGATACATAATAGACAATGGCAGGATAGGGCCAATCATGTGGATCTCACAAGCAAGTAACTATGACTTCATCCCTCAACCACATCAAGCACATCAAATAGAAAAATAAAACAAACACACCAACCATACACATGCATGTATGGGGTTAGTAACACCATAAATATAAATAACATCCTAACATCAAAATTATCATCAAAATATAACCATAACATATACATCATCATAAGTATTTAAATTGACATGAAAATAACCATATTCATCCAATTAAAACACATGATATAACACTTAATCCAAGAGTTCATATTTAATCAAAGTAATAATCCAAATATCACTAAAATAATCAACACACACACACATAAAAGTGGCCTAAAAGAGTTTGGAAAAGATAACTAAAAAACAAACTATGGAGGGTCACTACACCTTGGTCAGGTAGATTAATCTTTTGCCTCTTAATCTCTTCTGTAGATCTTAGGTTTAGGTCAGATTCATCGAATCCTTCCATCACTTTGTTTCTCTCCTTATCTTTCTAGATACTTCTCAAAACTTCTCCTTGAATACATAAGAAAATGCTTCACCATGCATTAAATGATCTAGATTATTCATTATTAATGTCAACACATTTTTCATATCCCAAAAATTCAACTATGTCGATTGGGATTCTCAATTCCTTCACAAATTGTAAATTACTGACACTCGGTCAATACTATGTTCATCTCCTTGGTCATCACTGAATAACTCAATCATCGCTAAAACTTTTCTACTCAGATAACACTGTCTTCGCTCGATTAATTCTATGATTGTTGATAATTACTGATGCTCAGTCAACACTAAAATTTAATCATTTTATATTGATGCTCAATCAACACTAGCATCACTTTGGCTTAAATTGAATTTCTTCTCTTTTGCTCGGTTAAGCCTAAGCTTCAAATCTATTGACTTCTTTACTTAGTGTTAAAGATAAACAACACATTACCTTGTCAATGTGCCAACTAATCAAGTACCCATTGTAGTATCACATAACTCAACATTTCCTTAGGTCATCTTGTTATCTCCTCTTTTCAAGTCCTCTTCATCAATCAAAAGATATGGTACTCTACTAGATAGCAACTACCTCACCAGTTAAGGTTTGACATCAATGACAATATAAAAAGTTTTTCAATTGTAGTTTCTAACAATCTCCCTCTTTGACATTGATGGAAACTCTTTCATGTTCTACCATAAACTTCATATGCATAGTCACCATACAATCCAAAAAGTTCTCTTTTGGTTTGATCAACAGTTTGCCAAAACTCTCCCTCATCTTATTCAATCACTCCCTCTTTGCTTAGGGTAATTTCTTTTGTATTTTTCTCTCAGGTTTATTAAATCTCTCCCTCTTTGACAATAATGCCAAAGACATTTCATCTTCACCATGTAAATATCTTCATGTCATTTTTATAAACTTTATGAATCCTTTTGTCATTGTGCTTATGACTGATCAACATCTTGTGCTTTACTTTTTACAACTCTAGGCAACTCCTAAAGTGTGACCTCCTTTGCATCAATTTGTCAAATATTTTGATTTATTCCATTTGATGTAATGCCCCTATATGTTACTAGGTAGCCTCAGTTAGGGGAATCACCCTTAATTTACCTCTTAGGTATTCATAAGCATCCTTAGGTAATGCCTTAGTGAATATATATTCTAACTATTCCTTTGTATTCACATACTCCAATCTCACTTCTTTGTCTTGAACTAGCTTTCTCAAGTAATGATACTTGATAGCAATATGCTTAGTACTAGTGTGCATTACAAGATTCTTTGATATATTAATAGCACTTATGTTATAAAAAAAAATAACAACTGGCTCAGTGATTTCTTCCTTCATACCTTTTAAAAATTGCTTAATCCACACTAAATTTGAACAATTCACTGCTGCTGCTACATATTCAACTTCTACTGTAGATTGAGAAATGTAGTTCTATTTCTTGCTTGTCCAAGAGAATCTCTTTCCTAGAAAGAATGCACCACCACTTGTACTCTTTATGTCATCCACGTCTCCTTTCCAATCTACATTAGTGTAAACTTTTAGTTCAAACTTGTCATTCTTCTTGTAATACAATCCATAGTCCTATGTTCCTTTTAGATATCTTAGTATCCTTTTCACTGCCATCATGTGAATCTCTATAGGATTTGCAGAAAATCTTACTACAATCCCAACTTCTAAGGAAATATTTGGTCTTCTATGGATAACATATTGTAGCTTTCCAATCATAGACATGTACAAGGTTTGATTCACTTCAGCTGTATCATCAGTTTTTGATAGTTTTTGTCCAGTAGCCACGGGTGTACTTACTAGTCTAGAATCTTCCATACCAAAAGTTTTGAGTATTTCCTTGACATACTTATATTGTGTAATGTAGATACCTTTCTTCATCTAATAAACTTGTAAACCAACAAATAATTTTATCTCACCAAAAATAGACATCTTAAATTCAGTTTGCATCTCATTTGAAAATGTTTGACATAGGACATCTTGTCCTCCAAATATGATATCATTAACAAAAATTTCAGCTAACAATATCCATTTGCCTTTTTCAATCTTCAAATACATATTGTTGTTGTCATTTGTCCTTACAAATATAATCTTTATCAAATAATTGTGCAATCTCTCATACCATGCTATGGGGGTTTGTTTCAATCCATACAATGCCTTGTGTAGTTTACAAACCATGTTCTTTTTGCTTGGATCAAAAAATCCTTCTGGTTGTTCAATGTATACTTCTTCTTCCAATATTCCATTCAGAAATACATATTTGACATCCATTTGATACACTTTGAATCTTTTAAAAACTGCATATATCAGTAGACTTCTCACTCCTTCCAATCTTGCAACTGGGGAAAATGTCTCCCCATAGTCAATGCCTTCTTCCCGTGCATATCCCTTGCATACCAATATAGCTTTGTTCTTAGTGACTTCTCCATGCTCATTTAGCTTATTTATGAACACCCACTTTATTCCAATAACATTATTGTCTTCTGGTCTCGACACTAGAGTCCATGTTTTGTTGTTTTCTATCTGCTCAATTTCTTCATTCATGGCTTGAATCTAATCTTTATTATCTAAAGCATCTTTCACTATCTTGGGCTCAAATTCACATAACAAGCATGTTTGATCTTTCAACTTACTTCTTGTCATGACTCCAAATTCCTTATCTCCAATGATTTGTTTTGGCTTGTGATGTCTTCTCACATACTATGCCAATGTAGGCTCAGATCTCCTTTCTATTCATTCTTGATATTTAGGTTAATCTAGTAGATTCTCTACCTCCTCTTCAGATTGCTCAACAACATCCTTCTGATGCTCAACATTTTCTTGATGTTTCTCGACAGATTCATGTTATAACTTGACATCTTTATTTTCTATTTCAGGTTCATTACTAGCCTCTCCTTCTTCCATGTATACAAAAGATCTGTAATCTTTAGGTTCTTGCTTGCACTCAACTTCATTTTTTCTACATATTCATCAACTCTAACATTTGCACTTTCCACAACTTTGTTATTGTTAGAATTTAAACACTTGTAAGATTTTCTCTTATTGGAATATCCTAGGAATATGCCCTCATCACTTTTAGCATCAAGTTTTCCATTCTTATTGTCCTTCACTATATAGAATTTTCTTCCAAAGACTTTGATGAAGGGTGCTCCCCTTAATACCACAAACACATAACATAAATAGAGAAACAACAATAATATGCAAGAACAGAAAATTGGCTTCTTATTATCTCCACAAATGTGGAATTACAAACTTTTAGAATTACAATATGCCAAGCCACATGGGCATTCCCTTACAATATTATGTAGGACAAAGCCTCAAATCAATACCCAGATCTACTACCCAGAACTGCCCTAGACAACACTACGAGCCTTCTTTATATAGGCATTTTCCACCGCCTGAGAAGGTTCCAAAAATTTAGCCCTAAGGGCTGACCAAACTTAGAATTATTTTATTTTTCAATTTATTACATCAAAGTTGGCTCAAAATAACTTTTGAAACCTGAACAAAAATTTTGAAGGAAAATTATTTTCCGCCATTTCAGGTGGCTCGACTTTCAGAGACCATAAGTCATCACTAGTTGACCCGATTGACTATTATAACCCCATTTCAGAAATGCCACAAAGCGCTCTACATGCTTGACTTGTGCAAGCACCCGTCACCCAAATTTTTGACCTCATCTGGGGCCTCTAAAGCCTTCAAAATAGAGTTTAAAGTTTTTGTACCCTGCTGCCAATACCAAAAATCTTCAATATCTTCAAAACTAGACCTGATCTAGCCATGAAACTTTGCTGGCAGGCTGATGTGACTGAGATGAACCTCCACATGTAAAATTAGAACATTCTAAGATCGTAACACCAACTTACTAAAAATAGCAAGTTTCCAAAAATAGCAACTCTGCACAAGATAGCCCTTATTGAATACAAAAATAGAAATATTTTTGGGTGATGCAAGATTGCTCTTACACCCAAGATGCTCCTGCATCAGACACCCGGGGTAATTTGAGAAGTGACCCCATCATGACTCAGGTGTGCAGAGGAAAACCAAGACAGTTAACCTCCTCCTTTGTTAGCCATGATGAATCTTCAACAGGTCATCCTTTCCATTTGACCAAAAACTCTTCATATGTCTTGTTCCTTGTGCTTCTGCCAACACGACTATCCAGTATGTCTTCAATCTCCTTGATATCTGAACTGGTTGTTGGAATACTCCACTGTGCTGCTGTAACCTCATCTTCAACACCTCCTTCATGATACTCTATCAAATCTGAAATGTTAAACACTGGTGAAATATTCAGCTCAGTGGGCAATTCTACCTCATATGCATTTCCTGAATCTTGCTTCTTCAGTATCTTACATGGCCCAAACTTCTTCATTTTCAACTTGTTATACGTACCAACTGGAAACCACTTCTTCTGCAAATGAACCATGACTTTATCTCCAACCTAAAATTCCTTATGCCTCCTTTTCTCATCTTCCTTAGCCTTATACTGCGCATTCATCTTGGTAATATGCTTCCTCACCTCCTCATGGATGTTCTTCAAATGTTCTACAAAATCCTCAGCTTCAACACTACTTATTTCTCCTTTACCTATCTTTCTCAATTCAGATGCATTTCTTGGATTACTTCCATATACAATCTGGAATGGTGATTTACCAGTGCTCATGTTGATAGAATTATTGTATGCAAACTCTGCTTGTGGTAAAATCTCAAATACACTAACTCTTTCTTCACAAAACTGCACTTCTTCAAATTAATCAACAATTTCTCATCTCTTAGCTTCTCAAACACCATACGAATATGCATCATATGTTCCTTGAATTTCTTGCTAAAGATCAAAATATCATCTAGGTAAACAATGACAAACTTACCTAGAAATTCTTTCAGAACCTCGTTCATGAGCCGCATGAAAGTGCTCGGTGCATTGGTTAGCCCAAAAGGCATGACTAACCACTCATACATTCCTTCCTTTGTCTTGAAGGTAGTCTTCGATTCATCTCCTTCTTTGATCCAAATCTGGTGATATCTACTCTTCAGATCTATCTTTGAGAAATACACAGCTCCACTCAAACAATCCATAATATCATCCATTCATGGCAATGGAAACCTATACTTGATTGTGATCTTATTTATTACTCTGGAATCTATGTACATCCTCCATTCTACATTCTTCTTTGGTCCTAATACTGTTGGTACAGCACATGGACTCAGGATCTCCCGAATCAATCCCTTCTGTAACAACTCATGTACTTGTCTGTTCAACTCTTCACTTTCCGCTAGTGTCATTCAGTGTGCTACCTTGTTTGGCAAACTGGCTCCTAGAATCAAATCCATCTGATGAATGATCTTCCTTACTGGTGGTAATCCATCAGGTACATTATCAAATACAATATCCTGAAACTCATTCAACAAATTTGCAACCTCTACAGGCACATCCTCTACTTCTTCTTTACCAGCTTTTGGAATTAAAGCAAAACACACATGCTCATGCCTCATACCATCTAGGAATTTTCTTCCATGAACAAATATTATTCTTGCATTACCACATACCTTTTCTTTGGTCTCCTTCAATGGCTTTAGCTTATGTCACACTCCATCCTTTGTTAGGGAATAGGTATTCGCATGACCATCATGTACAACACATCTGTCAAACTGCCACGGTCTACCCAACAACATATGACATGCATCCATAGATATGATATCACATAGTACCTCATCTTGGTAGCCACCGATCTTGAACTTTACCAGGCACTGTTCACTGACCATGACCTTGTGGTCATCCTGCACCCAATAAATCTGATATGGATGTGGGTGTTTCTATCTCTTGAGCTTCAACTTTGTCACCATCTCTTCTAACACCAAATTGTCAGTGCTTCCACTATCAATAATCACATCACAACATTTACCCTCACACTTGCATCTAGTGAAAAATAGGCTCCTCCTTTATTCAGGTTCATTCTCACCACTCAGCAGGACTCTTCTGTTAATTAGAGTTTCTCCTCTTTCAGCATCTTCTGAATTTGATGATTTGGCATCTTCATCTACATGTGCAACTCTGGCCTAGCCTTCATTCCTCATATCTATCCTTCCTTGGCATTGAGGACATTCAAATTCCCTATGACCTTCTTCTCCACACTGAAAACATGTTCCATGGAAGCCTCCTCTTCCTGAACCTTGTCCTCTTCCTCTTCCTCTCTGATCTCTATTATTCTACTCTTGGAAAGGATTGGAATTATTTCCTCTCTGATTTTGACTGCTACTAGCCTCATCCTTCTTTTTCAGATCTTCATTTTGGCCTCCATATGACCATCTACTAGATCATCCACCACGACCTCTTCCATTTTGTTTGCTCTCAAACTTCTTGTTCAGTTTTTCCTCCACTTTTAGGGCAAATTGGTATGCCTCTTCAATACTGTTCATTTGAACCAAATTCAGCTCCTCCTGAATGCTGGGCCTCAACCCATTAAGGTAACAAGAAACTTTCTCCTTATCAGCTTCTGCATGGCCTATTCTGATGAGGATTCAATAGAACTCCTATGTATACTCCTGAATAGATCATCCTGCTTGCTTCAAACTTTGCATTTTCTTCAATAGGTCAAGCTCATAATCAACAGGGATGAACTGTCGCTTCAATTTATCCACCATAAGATCCCATCTTGTGATTTTATCTTTTCCTCTTCTATTTCACTCCAATTGAATCTCTTGCCACCAGATCTTTGCATGACCTTTCAGTCTGGCCTTCACAAATTTGACCCTATCAGGATCCTTAATATCTTCATACTCTAAATATTCTTCACATTCATTGATCCAATCGATCAATTCTTCTGGGTTAAGATTTCCTGAAAATGTAGGAACCTCAATCTTAGGTCTTTTTTCAATCTTGGAAATGGCTCGAAAAAGTCTTTCTTCCTCCTGGTTCACAACTTCGACTTCTCCTTCTTGATCTTCTTCTTCGGCTTTATCCTCACTTTTGTCTCTGACATTAAGATTCATTCTTCTATGAATCTCTTCTTACAATGCTCGCACTTGTCTCTGGAGTGCTCTAACCTCAGGTGTTACAACACCAGCTTTTTCACCATGTTCCTTTCATGGAGGCATTTTTGTGATGCGTGCTGAAACCCTAACCACGGTCCTAGTGCAAACTGCCTCACAATCAGTGATCTATTTACACACTCAAGAAAACCTACTCTAATACCACTTGATGAAGGGTGCTCCCCTTAATACCACAAACACATAATAGAAACAGAGAAACAACAACAATATGCAAGAATAGAAAATTGGCTTCTTATTATCTCCACAAATGTGGAATTACAAACTTTCAGAATTACAATATGCCAAGCCACATGGGCATTCCCTTACAATATTCTGTAGGACAAAGCCTCAAATCAATACCCAAATCTACTACCCAGAACTACCCTAGACAACACTACGGGCCTTCTTTATATAGGCATTTTCCATCGCCCAAGAAGGTTCCATAAATTTAGCCCTAAGGGCTGACCAAACTTAGAATTATTTTATTTTTCAATTTATTACATCAAAGTCAGCTCAAAATAACTTTTGAAACCCGAACAAAAATTTTGAAGGAAAATTATTTTCTGCCATTTCAGGTGGCCCGACTTTTGGAGACCATAAGTCATCACCAGTTGACCTGATTGACTATTATAACCCCATTTCAGAAATGCCACAAAGTGCTCTACAGGCTTGACTTGCACAAGCGCCCGTCACCCAAATTTTTGACCTCATCCAGGGCCTCTAAAGCCTTCAAAATAGAATTCAAAGTTTTTGTACCCTATTGCCAATACCAAAAATCTTCAATATCTTCAAAACTAGACCTGATCTAGCCATGAAACTTTGCTGGCAGGTTGATGTGACTGAGATGAACCTCCACATATAAAATTAGAACATTTTAAGATTGTAACACCAACTTACTAAAAATAGCAAGTTTCCAAAAATAGCAACTCTGCACAAGATAGCCCTTATTGAATACAAAAATAGAAATATTTTTGGGTGATGCAAGATTTCTCTTACACCCAGGATGCTCCTACATCAGACTTTAAAGTATTTCATATTATGTGCATAACCATGTCATAATTCAAAAAGTGTAGCATTTGTACATTTCTTGATTTGTACTCGATTCAAGGTATAAACAACGGTACGTACAACTTCTCTCTAGTATTTTTGTGCAACATTCTTCTCTATCATTAGTGTTCTAGCACAATCCATAATTGATCTATTTCTTCTCTCCGCTTTACCATTATGTGGAGGTGTCCTTGGTGTAGACATTTGTCTCTTTATTCCTCTATCATTGCAAAATATGTTGAACTCATTTGATATGAACTCTCCTCCTTTGTTAGATCTTAGACATTTTAATATTTTACCTATTTCTTTCGTAACTTTTGCCAAATACCACTTAAACAACTAAAAGGCATCAGATTTGTGTTTCAGAAACATTATAGTCATCATTCTAGAGTAGTCATCAACAAAAAAAATGAAATATTTATCACCACAATAACTTTAGGTCCACAAAGGTTAGTATGAACCAATTTCAAAATATTATCAGAAGTATTTGTCTTTCTCTTGAATCTAGACTTTTTCATCTTTCTCAATTAACATTGTTGACACATCACATTATCAAGTTTCTTCAATCTTGGTAATCCTCTAACTGTCTTCAACTTACTAATATTTACCAAATTGTCAAAGTTCACATGACAAAACCTCTTATGCTATAACCATACATCATCAAATTGTGTAAATAAAAACATTACTTTAGATAGGTCTAGATAGAACAAATTACCTCTTGTATGTTCTCCACTTCCAACTAGTTCACCAGTGGCATCAAATATTTTAGCCTTCTTGTGATGAAATTCAGCTCGGTAACAAATTCTATTCAACTGTGCAACACTTACAAAATTATAGTTAAGACTTTCAACCCAATAAGCATTGTCACATATGATCTTATCAGTCCATATTATTGATCCTTTTCCTTTCACAGGACATGGTATATCATTACCAAACTTAACACTTCTACCTTTGTAATAATTTAAGATTTCAAACTTTTATCACCAGTCATGTGATGTGAGAAACAACTATCAATAATCCATTTATCACCTTTACTGACATATGAAATAAGTGTAGTTTTCTCATCTTCATCATAATCATCTTTCATAGCAACATAAACAACTTCTATATCAAAATCATCAGATTCACTAGTTTCACTATCAGTTTCTTCTTTGACAATATAACAATATTTCTTACCTTTGCCTTTTTAGTCCTTATGCCTTTTGTGATCTCTATCATTTCTTTTGTCTTCATACTTGCTTTCCCTTCTTTCATCCTTGTCATTCCTGTCAGGGCATCTTGCTGCAATATGACCAACTTTGTTACATGAAAAACAAATTATAGGGAGTTTACCTTTGAATTTTCCTTTTCCTCTCAGAAGCCTTCTAGCCATAAGTGCCTCAAGCTCATCTAGATCATCATCAGAAGTATCACTGTCATTGTCACTGTTACTGTCACTGTTTACACATCTTTCTTTTCCTTTCTTAGACTTATGAAAAACCATTTGAGACTTGAATGCAAATTTAATATTACAAGCAGTGAAATTATCTAAATTAGACAAATAGAAAGCATTAAGCCTACCAACAAGACCTTCCATAGTTAGGATGTTACCAGGAGCACATCTTGATTCTTGTATTGCAAAAACTCTTATAGCATAGATAGGAAGTAAAGTTATCAAAAATTTGCTAATAATAGTTTCATCATCAATATTCCCATTAGCTCCTCTAATAGCATTTACTACCTCTTTAACTCTACCACAATATTGAACAATGTTTTCACCTTCTAACAATTTCATTTCATCAAACTTACCTCTCAAGATTTCAGATTTGGCTCTCAGCACATTTGTGTCCCCACCATAGATAGCTTCTAGTGTGTCCCACTTTTTCTTTGCATTAGTACAGGTCTTGATGTCTTCAAACTCAGGATAGCTTAGGGCTGATGTAATCTCTAATATTTCCTGATTGTTTTCTTATTTTTCCTTCATCTCCTCAACTGTCATAGGTGCAACAACTGGTACATAATCATGTTCCACATAGTATTTTGCTGAATCACCAATTTTAGCTAGATGAAAATTCTTCAAACTTTTCCATCCAGGGAAGTTCTCCTTATTCAGATTTGATACCTCCTTTTTGTGCATCTTGATCATTAGCTTCAAGTACCTTTAAACTTTCTCCTTACAAGCACCAACAAATCTGATACCAATTTTTATAATGATTTTAGAATAACTTAAAGGGGGGGGTTGAATCAGTTATCCTCAGGTCCAAATGTACCAATTTAACTTTCAACTACTTCAACAATCTTAGATCGATTCAATAATTCACTCGGTCTCTATAGAATATATCAGTAACATAAAACTTGCAATCCACTGTCCAAAAGTAATCAACTTGCAAAATATACATCTTTCAACAACATAACACATCAAATAACATTCACACAAGTATAACATCAAGATTTAATGTGGAAACCCAATATGGGAAAAACCACCAATAACATGCTACTAAATGTTTACTCTTCTAAAGTGAGCTCTATGAGAAGCCAACCCTGTTAAAGGTTTACAATAAACATTGTTAGGTGTGACCCTGTTAAAAGATTTAATCACCCTGTTAAGAGTGTCCTGGTTAGAGGGCTTAAAAATATTCCATCAGAATGTCACCTTGATTAAAGGGTTTACAAAATGACTGTTAGGTCAACCTTGATTAAATGATTTTAACTGATACAATGGTTAGAAAGTAGCAGTAGGTTCTAATTTGAAATATACAACTCACTTTACAAATATAGATTCAATATGCTCATATGTTGATTTATTGACTAACCTTCATTTCCATCCCCCATGTCTGATATGCTGAGAAATCCCTTCAAGAAATCACCTCAACTCTTCACAACCCTTCTTAACCTTCTGTTTAGGTTCATCAATCAATAACATCAACCTCTTTCACCACACACACTCTACATAACCCACAATTAGGCTTATACCTCCTTGATTGGGTATATTAATCTTTTGATACTTAATCTCTTTCATAGATCTTAGGTTTAGGTTAGATTCATCAAATCCTTCCATCATTTTGTTCCTCTCCTTATCTTTCTAGATACTTCTCAAAACTTCTCCTTGAATCCATAAGAAAATAGTTTACCATGCATTAAATGCTTGAGATCATTCATTATTAATGTCAACACATTTTACATATCCCAAGAATTCAACTATGTCGGCTGGGATTCTCAATTCCTCCACAAATTGTAAATTATTGACACTCGGTCAATACTGTGTTCATCTCCTTGGTCATCACTGCATAAATTGGTCATCGCTAAAATTTTTCTACTCGGCTAACACTGTCTTCACTTGGTTAATTCTCTGATACTTGGTAATTACTAATGTTCGATCGACACTAAAATTTACTTGACTTATAGTGGTGCTCGGTCAACACTAGCATCACTTCGGCTTAAATTGAATTTCTTCTCTTTTACTTGGTTAAGCTTAAGCTTCAAATCTATTGACTTCTTCACTTAGTGTTAAAGATATACAAGACATTACCTTGTCAATGTGCCAACTAATCAAGTACCCATTATAGTATCACATAAATCAACCTTTCCTTAGGTCCTCTTGTTATCTCCTCTTTTCAAGTCCTCTTCATCAATCAAAAGATATGGTACTCTACTAGATAGAAACTATCTCACCAGTTAAGGTTTGACATCAATGACAATATAAAAATGGTTTCAATTGTAGTTTCCAACACATGGCTCCAATTGTTTGTGAGAAACTTGAAGAGATCCTTATAGTTCCTTTCATTTTTTACATCCTCACCAAGAACCTTCCATTGCAGTAGGCACAAGGAAGTAGATGAACTATGCATAAACCTGAGACTAAACCTAGAAATACCACCCTTATTTTATTTCCATCTCTACCAATGTAGTCCCTGACCTTCCCACCTCAGTCTTCAAATTAACCACCTCTTGCATCATACTCATGCATGTTTCACAAGATGGAATATGATTGACATGATTGGCATTTTCTTCTCCAGTCATTAGATCCCCTATGAAGTCAATGGGCTTCTCCCTAACACTGTCTGAGATATAGGTGGAGTTGTTAGTCATAAATGTATTAGAGCTACCTAGGGAAATTTCTTCAGCATCAATACCATTCCTATATTTCCCTTTTTGATCCTCACCTATATTCAATTCACCACCCTGGTCATTGTTATCCTCCTCTGAGTCCTAATCAACAAGAAATATTTTGCCTTTCCTAGATTTGGTAGCCAATCATTTATAACACTGAGGCTTATAGTGGTCCTCCTCAACATTGATACATATTCTTCAAAGAAAAAAATATTTCAAAGAGGTCAAAGATCCAAATGGAAATTATAGAACCTAAAAATAAGACCCTAATGCAAAAGAAAAGGTTTCTTGCCCCGAGTTCTAACGCTTTCTTGCACATACAACACTAAAATTTCAAGCGAATCTAGCAAGAAAAATAGAAAGGAGATAATCTCATGGTTCCTAAAGTGGTTAAGGAGGGGCATGCGATAGTAATAATAAAAATTTGAAATGCTCTTCTAGAGTAAAATACCTCATGATCATAAAAAAACTTGATCCCAAGGAGGTGGTAGTTGTTCTCTTTTTTAGCCTCTTTCCATCTTAACCAGAGCTTTATTTCCCTTAAAAATCCCTATTGAGGTTGTTATTATCCACAATCCAACTAGTCTTATTCCATTTCTTTCTTTCATTGGATAGCTGAGTCACTTTAGTAATCACATCATTGTTGATTTCAAAGGAGATGCTCTTGACAATAACTCTCCTGATATCGCAAGAGTCAAAAAATTGAGCAGATAAACCCTCATCAACCCCATTAATAGATTCAATGTAATAAAGATCCCCCCTTCCCTATAAATTGTTGGATATTGATAATGCATGGGGAGGTGATTAAGAAATTTAATATGTTTAATCACTACGTTATTGAATGGGCACTCATACTATTTTCATTTGTGTTTTGTCACTGATGTCATTGAATATATTTCTGTGAGGAGATCAGACTAGTTATCACATTGTACAGACACTGTATGGATGTTTCAGATGCTATGAAGATAGATGAGAGTTCAAGAGGATATTGTGATCTTATATCCAAGATCGCATCATGTAATGTTTCATACTAGAAGAGTTACAAATGTTTTGGTGAAGACTAGTCACTGACTGTGACAGTGAAAAATGACAGAGTTAGTCTCTGTGTTTTGTGTATATCTTACATGAGATATGGAATCAGTGCATGTGAACTTCAGAGATAAAAGATAGAGTATTGAAGAGTGTTCTATGAACTGTGCAAGGTACATAATGCATGATGATGTTAGTTGTGGTGTGTATTCTAGAAGGTGATCTATTTGGAAGTTAACTACAGAGATGTAGTGTGTATGACAGATGGTGAACTTGAATTAAGGATGTCGGTCCTTGATTATTTTAAATATTCATTGTATACTTGTTCTAGATACCATGTGTATTTTAGCAAGGGTTTATATAATTGTTTGTAATTAGGAAAGCCTTATCGGATGACCTGTTTATAAGAATTGTAATAAGGTATAAATGAAAGGTCTTTTCTTTGGAAAAGATATGGATGAAAAAAAGATGATATAGAGAGGTTGTAAAAGATGCGAGCTTATGTCTATTGTATGTAGAGTAGAGGGTTTTTGGTGGACTTCATTAGAACTAATCAAGCAAAGACAGTTGCTGCCAAATAGTTCAAAGATTGTGTATTTCTTCATATACACTTGTGTTGCAAATAGTGAGTTCTAAAGGTGGACTTAACCTTCTTTGGGAAGTGAGCCTTGGGTAGTGAGGCCTCCCTTTTGTTCTTGACTCCTAACAGGGTCTTTCCTCTAACAAGGACTATGTACTGTAATGTTTCAATATGCTCCTAAAAATGCTATATCTTCTAATAAGGATAACTATACTCTTAGTACATCATTTATGGGTGCTAATTCCCATCAGGGTTTTTACCTTTAACAAGGTTTCCCTGAGACCAAAATATTGGGTTATTGTGTTGGCATTCATTATGTTCATTGGATCTGATATTGCTGCTGCTTAAAGTTTAAATTTTAATAATATGTCATATAGCTGATTCACCCCCCTCTTAGTTGTATTATGGATTGTTATTCCTAACAATTGGTATCAGATCAAGTGGTCCTTAGAGGGAGAGCTTAACAACTTGAGGTGATCTTGGAGATGGCATTCTATAGGAAGGATAGTCTGAAATTTGATCCTGAGAATTTTGATATTTGGAAGAACCAGATGAGGAATCACCTATTTTGCTTAGGTATTGACTATTGGTTGATCACAAGGAACAAGGTGGATATAAAGTTTGAAGATGAATTAACAACAGCTACTGAGGATGAAAAGAAAATATTTTCACTTAACATGATTGCAAGAGAAGCACTGATCAACGCTCTCTCTGAAGGAGATTTTACTAAAGTTAAAGACTTGGATTCAACATTCCTGATTTGGGAAAGATTAGAAGCACTATATGAGGGAGACAAGTATACCAAACAAGTGAAGTTGCAAAACTGGAAGACAAAGATGGAGAAGCTATAAATGAATGAGGATGAAAGCATTAGGGCCTATGTTAAAAGAGTTATAGAAGCTGTGGTTGGAATTAGAAACTGTGGAGGCACTTATGATGAAGATGAAGTTATTGCAAAGATCCTTAGATCCTTGACACCTGCTTAGAAATTCAAGGCTATGTCTATTCAAGAAACTATCCCTCTAACTTTGAACTTTAACAGAGAGATGTTGATTGCAAAGCTAACTACCTTTGAAGCTATAAAATTAGGAGAGGCTGTACCTAAAGTTGAACTTTCATTTAAGGCATCCACATACAAGAAATTGTCTACACTTTCAAGCACAAGAAAAGAAGACCTAAAAGAAGAGCTTGGTGAGTATGCTGAGGAATGGGAATAGATAATGGCAGAAGAAAGAAAGATGGATGAACTTTTTGCACTGATTTTTAGAAGAGAAAAAAGAGGTAAGGGAAAGTTTGAAGGCAAGTTACCCTTGAAATTTTCATGCAATAAGGTAGGTCATTTTGCATCTAGATGTCCTACAAGAGTTCCTAAGTACAAACCTAATTATGAAAAGATTAAAAGAGACAAAGAATGTTATTATGCTAGTGAACGAATATTTCATGATGATGATTTATATTGTGAAGGGATTGGATTTGTTTCTATTAGAGATGAACCAATACATGAAGAAAAAACTTTAGTATCTCATGTTGACAAGAAAACTGAATGGATAATAGATAGTGGTTGTTCTCATCATATGACTAGTGATAAGAACAAGTTTGTTAAGTTAGTAAAGTATGATAGTGGTGTTGTGAGGTTTGGGGACAACCTTCCTAAATCTATCATAGGAGTAGGATCTATTACTCTGGATGGAAAGACTAATACAGACAATGTGTTGCTTGTTGAAGGATTGAAACACAATTTGTTGAGTGTTGGATAGTTAATGGATAAAGAATTTCAATTAAGTTTTGTCAATGACAAATGTTTATCAGAAGTAAGGCAGGTAAGTTGATTGCAACTGGAACCAACTCTAGAGGTAATGTATTTGAATTAAATACATTTGGAGCCTCTTGTTTTGTTGTGAAAGTTGATGAAAGTTGGTTATGGAATAGGAGATTCTGTCATGTTAATTTTGATAACATTGTAAAGGCAAGTATGATGAATGCAATGAGACATCTACCGAAGATTGTCAAACCATCTAATACTATTTGCAGAGAGTGTGTCATGAGAAAATAGACTAGAATAAGTCACAAAAGAAAAGCATATACATCAAAAGAGAAGTTGGAGTTGGTACAAATTGTATACACCTAAAAATGGTCACCTAGACTATTAGCCCCTTGCTAGCATTTTTGCTAAAATCATAAATTACTTATTCTTGATCAAATCCTAGTTCTATCATTTATTCGATTATTTTCTATAGGCTAACTATTTTATCCTAAGTCTTTATTTATTAAAAGGAATATTTCCTCCCCTTTTAATAAATAAAAAACCCCACTTTTCCTCTTATCCTAAGTTGCACAAATAAAGCATTATTCTTACTTTATAAAAAGAAGAAAAACACTTTTTGTCTTATATGGACACAAAAGTCAACTCTTATTTTCCCATTGGAGGATATTTGTGCACATGGATTGCTCCTCTTTTAAGCTCCACCGTTGATTAAATCTTTTGCCTCTTAATCTCCATGGTCCATTCTTTCTCATGTCCTTTAAAAGGAGAGCTCTCTTCTTCATTCTAGATCCTCAACTTTTTATGCTAATGTTATGATGCAGGTTTTCTAGGTCACTTTGGAGCATTCTTGGCTTTTTGCATCTACATGTTATCATAGTTTCATTTCTTGCATAGTAGCTTCATTTTCATGGCATTCTTAGCTTAGATTTCCTTTATGCTTTAGATTAATTCATCTAGCTTAACTAGGAGGCTTTGTAATACTTGCATCTTTCATTTTCATAGCTTAGCTTGCATTTCCATTTCTAGCATAGCATTGCATTTGAATTTTATTTGATTCTTGAGGATATTGGCATTCTTTCCCTTGTCTTCATTTTAATCTCCCATTGCATGGTTTACTAGCAAGGTTATTGGCTTAATAGCTCTAGCTGAGAGCATTCTTAAAAACCCTTGCACTCCATGCCTAGGGAGCTATGGATTGATTTTTGAGACCTCATTCTTGAGTGTTCTTGAATGTAATGATTCATAGAAGTGTGACACAATTATAGCACAAATTTTTGGTGCCCACTGTGGGGTAGAACATTAACATTTTGTCCTTTATTTTTTGCATTTCCATAAAAAAATTTGTCAATTTTTGGCTTTATTTTCGGTCTCTTGTTTTCTGCCTCAGAGTGTCATACAAAATTTTATTAGTGTCGTGTGATAGTTCTTTGTATAGTGGCACAACACTTTACTAGTTAAAAGTGTCACCCCATTTGGTAGAAAGTGTCACATTGTTTTATGAGTTCTGTCGCCTGCAGTAGGGTGAACTGTCGCCCATAGATAAAGTGTCGCACCCGTATACAGAAAGGTGTCGCATGGCATTTTTGGTGACTGTGTTGTCACCTGTACCTAGTAGTGAGCTTGTTTTTAGATTTTTTTGTTATCTTGCAAGTTTCAGGTTCTCTGCTATCTTTTTGAAAATTTGAGCATTTTCAAATCCGTGCCTCTAGAAAATGGGCACCCATTTTTGAGAAATTTTTTCAAATGGTATCGAAAATCAGAGTGTGATATATCATTGGAAAGGTCTTTTCGTGCCTAATCCAACCATGATGGTTTCATTTTCAGATTTTGTCATTTGATCAATTTTTTTTTGCAGACTATCTAATTTTTTTCATGTGCTAACCATTGTTAGATTTTGGATTTTGCTAACCTTTTGTTGGTCTAACAAGTTGTTTTGAAGGTGCTCTTGCTTTCATGGAAAATGCTTAAAATTTCTTGAGGTACTTTGTTCCATCTCTACAACATTTGGATTTTGGGATTAAAATTGAACCTCTCATGTATTTGGCTTGAGTGTTTACATGGTTTCATAGAACACATTTCAATTGATGCTCTTAATGGGAAATGAAAGAACATAGATTTGTTTTTACACGTTTGTGTAAGTGAATGCTTGTGTTTAAACCTTAAGTAATTCTTGGTTCAAATATCAAATATCTTATTGAGTGATTGAGGGCATGGATTCATTCCTTGTTTGCATAGGGGGTTAAATGTTCCACTTTTTGGACTCACCCTATGTTTTCTTGGAAAGTTAAATATTCCATTGATTCCCTTTTTCATTTGTGGGTAGTATTGATAAGCAACTTTAGATTATTTTTGATTGAGCTTGTTAGCTAAATTGGGTGTTGGACTCGCTTATTTCTAATCGCCCCTCGTTATTTGCCCTTTGGGTGCAAGGTCAACATTCATACATGGGGGAGGGGTCTACTTGAAAAGAGCGTTAAGTGTTCCACAAAGTTTTGCCCTTTTATGCTTTCTTGATCTCATTAGTTTTCTTAAGTGTGGACTCACTTTGAGTTGATGTGAGGAGTTAAATGTTCCACTTTTGGGCTCACTTTGAGTTGATGTGAGGAGTTAAATGTTCCACCTTTGGACTCACTTTGAGTTGGTGTGAAGAGTTAAATGTTCCACTTTTGGACTCACTTTGAGTTGGTATGAAGAGTTAAATGTTCCACTTTTGGACTCACTTTGAGTTGGTGTGAAGAGTTAAATGTTTCACTTTTGGACTCACTTTGAGTTTGTGTGAAGGGTTAAGTGTTCCACTTTTTGGACTCACTTCACATTTTCTTGAAGGGTTAAAAGTTCCACTTTTGGACTCACTTCACATTCTCTTGAAGGGTTAAATGTTCCACTTTTGGACTCACTTCATATTTTCTTGAAGGGTTAAATGTTCCACTTTTGGACTCACTTCACATTATCTTAAAGGGTTAAATGTTCCAGTCTTGGACTCGCTTTGCATTCACTTGAAGGGTTAAGTGTCCCACTTTTGGACTCGCTTCATGTTTACTTGAAGAGTTAAGTGTTCCACCTTTAGTGCTTTAAATAATTTTGATAGTGAATTACTTAATTTTATTTTTAGAAGGCCTTCTTGGGGACACACCACCTCAAGGGATGACCTTAACTCCTGTGTTCTGGTGGAGTATAAATAGCAGGTGGTGAATTGAAAGACACCTCTCTTGGGAATTGAGTTTGATATCACTCTTGGCTAAGCCTCAAAGAACTTTATACCTTTGAGAAGTGAAGGAGGAGATTTGGGTTACCATCTCCCCCCGGCTGTGTGATTTTAGATTCTTCTCATCTATGAATTTGGGCCTCACGTACCTTGCGTATATCGAGGAATCACTTTAGAAAAGCTATGTATATCCTTGTAGACAGCTTGATAGGATGTTGTTGTGTTCTAAGTGCCTGCTAAAACATTTTCAAGAACATACACAAGTAGAATCTTTAAGGAGTAGAAATACTAAGTCACTATTCTTGTTCATGTGCAAGGTTGCTTTGCCCCTTGCTCATTGTTTGAAGACAAATGCTTGCTTGAACTCCTTGATTGCTTTCTTATGTGCTTGATCCATGATAAAAATGTATTGATATACTTACTTGATCTTTTAAAACGCTTCAAAACTAATATTTTTATGTTCATTGGTCATAGAGTCATACGACTTTGCAACAGCGTCACCTGACCTTACTGGAAACTGTCGCTTGGCTTAGGGTGAAGTGTCACTTTGCTATAAACTATCACCTTGTCTGCCTGGAAAGTGTCACCCAGAACCTTTTTGTTGTCTTGTTGCTGTTGCAATCTGGAGTTGCTAAACTTGCATTTTAACCTATCGTAGAGTTTCTTTTCCTATTCTTACTTGAAGCTGGTCTGTTATCTGCATGCTCAGACTTGTTCTAGACTAAAAAAAATGTGCTAAAACTATTGGATCTAAGCTTAATAAATGCTACTCTTGATCACTTGTCGCATCACGGTTACCTCTCTAGCTACTTGCTTATTGAGCTTCTTGTTCGCTGCTCGGCTTTAGTCAATTGATTGTTGTAAGTGCTTGAGCACTTTTGATGAGCCATCTCTCTATTGTTCTACTTTGACAAGTGATCTTTATTAGCTTTTCTTATCTCAAATCTGAGAAATTTTGTCTCATTCTATTAGTCAACCAACATCTCTTTTCATGCTAGTTACAACTCGGTCTCAATTTGAGCAGGAGAGTCATCCTCCTTTCAATTATACACATTTACCTTCTCCAACTAGATGCTCATGAGTGCCTATTAGCAACAAAAATTCTAGTTCTAACCAATCTAAGGATTCTAAGGCTACCCCATGGTACAAAGGAGGTTTCCTCTTTTCCGCATTGAAGACCCCCAAAAACACAGACATTGTCTCACTCACTTTGATTGAACAAGAAAAATTCCAACACTTGCAAGAACACTTTGAGCATAAGGATAACCAAGCGCACTTAGAAAAAGAACACAATCAACAAAGGATGGATGCTTCTAGGCACATGGCTTATAGAGGGACATTTCATGAGCAACCCGAGACTAGTAACTATGAGCATAGACCTCTTTTTAATGGCAATAATGGCAACAACACGCCACCAAGATCTCCTCCAAGACCTACTTTTGGTATGCCTTCTTCACCTCCTAGACCTCCTCCCTCTCAACATGAGGCAAAGGCTGATGATGAGATTTCTAGTGAGGATCTTATGAGATTTGAACAAGATGTGGTCTCCCAATGAATGATGCATAAGCTTTTAGAGCATAATGGCAATCAATATTTTCAATATATGACTTCTAGAGGACATAGGCTTCCTCCCGGCTATGATGTCAGACAAATTGTCCAACAAAGAGTACCAATTGAATTGGAAGTCCTTCAGGAAGAACTGCGTCAGACAAATCAATGCCTTACCCAAATGGCAATAGAAAGAGAGCCTCCAAAGGTCTCTTTTGTAGAATCAATTTGTGCTCTTCCTTTTGATAAAAGTTTATACATGGTCCCATTTCCTAGGGATATTGAGGTTCCCAAATATGACAAGTATGATGGAAATGGTGATCCCCATGACCATGTGTGTCACTTTTATGCTCTTAGCATGGACTTCCTTCATGAAGACACATTTTTGCTATGATTATTCCCTCAAAGCTTAAGAGGACAAGCTTTAGAATGGTTTGCAAAGTTGACACCTCCTTTGAAGACTTTTGATGAGTTGGCTATGCGCTTCACACAACACTATTCATACAATATCCAACAGCCTATCACCATGATAGATCTTGGTGCTTTGAGATAAAACCAAGGAGAGTTATTTGCTACTTATTTGCAATGTTGGAGGTCATTGTATTCTCAATATCCTCATCAGCTACCTAAAAGAGAAAAGATTGACATTTTTGTCAACACACTTGTGCCTGAGCTATTTTATGATCTAAGGAAGCAACTATTCTCCTTCCATGACATGGTCGAAAGTGCATATCGAATTGAGGATGTAGCTATAAGAAAAGGGGATATTGTTATTAATAAAGATGCTAAAGGCAATGGAAAAGACAAGAACAAACCTTGGAATAAGAACAAGTATGTTGTTACTAATGGGGTTGTTGATGCTCCTAAAGATAAAGAGCCTGCTTTCAATCTCTCCAACACTATCTATGTAGCAAAACAACAAGAAGCTGCCAATGCTCATAGTGCTCCTAAACCTCAATATGTAGATAAGCCTAAGAAGTCATTTTGAAAGTGAATCTATACAAAGTTGGTAGAACCTTACGATGTGATCCTTAAGACTTTGGTTGACAATGGATATCTTATGCTTCCTGATAAACCTGGTAACTGGGATCTGATAAATAAGCCTGATTGGTGGAGAGAGGATCATTATTGCCATTATCATAGAAACAAGGGACATCTGATAGACAATTGTTTTAAGCTTAGGGATGATATTCAAGACCTCATTGATAACAACACAATCTCCACTAATGGCTTAACTAAAATTTTTGATCATATAGCTTTCAAAGATCCTCTACCTAAGCATGATAAGGGGGAAACTCTCAAGCACATAAGAAGAATCATGATGCTAAGATCAATTACATGTATCCTTCTGATACACCTATGATCAACATGGTAGAGCCCATTGAAAATATTCTTATGGTGAGATCTCAAGATGATAATAACACCAATCATGGTAAGCCAAAGTTAGTCTTGCAAACACATGGTAGTTCATCTTCTTGAAGTGAGACACTGAATGCTGTTACTAGGGGGCAAGCCAAGATTGTCCTTAAAACTACGCAAGATCCCAAGCAAGCTTTTCCTTCCAAACAAGTGGCTCCTTCAGCCACCCTTAGCTATGATCTTGTCCAACATTTGCAAAAGACACCAGCACAGATATCTATCCTTGAGTTGCTTTGGTTATCCCCTTCACATAGAGAGATTCTTGATGACACTCTACGTACAACACATGTTCCCAATGACATTGATCTTGATCGATTCTAGGCTATGGTCAACCACATTTCATCTCCACTATCTCTCTCCTTTTTTGCAGAAGATGACATATCTATTGCTCACCCGCATAATCTAGCTTTACACATTGAAGTTCTAGTCTACAATACCCGAGTCCACCGAGTCCTGATAGACAATGGTGCAGGGTTAAATATTGTTTCTTTCAATGTCATACAACAATTGGGTTTGTTAGAATTTGTTGTGGATTCTAAAAAGAAGATTACTATAAAAGCTTACGATGAAGTGGAAAGATCTTCCAAAGGTCTTGTCACGCTACCTGTCTGAGTGGGCCTTGTCATGAAAGATATTAGCTTCCAAGTATTGGACATCCCACTCACATATAACATTCTTTTGGTTTGTCCTTGGATCCATGACATGCAGGTTGTTCCTTCCACTTATCATCAGTGTGTCAAATTTCCATACAGTGGCACTGAAGTTGTGATTCTTGGAGACCATACTATTGCTATTAATGCTCTTGCTGCTGCTAAAAAATTTGTTCCTCACAATGAACCTTCTATTGATCCTAGTACATCTCTAGTTGCTGCTAAGAAAACACTTAAGATGATGAGCCTTGGTATGGGTGAATATATGCTGGATTCCTTTGCTTCTATACCTATTTCTCCTAGGTCATATGGGAGACCTTTTGTTCAAATGAAGCCTTCCACTTCTGCTATGATGATCTTTGATACTTTTGTTCCTTCATCCATTCCTTTAGAAGAAAAAAGAGAAGAAAAAGCTATTCAAGAGTGGATCTATAGAGAAGATGAGGGTAGATTTTCCCTTCTTGATAATTCTAGAAATACTCCCATGCTCAGTAATTCAGACACAGATACAGATGAGTCACCATTGCACACTATGATTCAAATGGGAGATGATCTTCCTTCTACTTCACTTCTTTGGGGAGAAGAATGTATATCTACTGATGATATAGCTGAGGCCTCTATGTCTAGAACCTATGTGCCTAAAGAATCATTGAACTATGATAGACAATGTCGCAACATTGCACGACTACTACAAAGAGGTGATCTCTCACATAATGACATGAGTATTTCTACTTCTCAACATCTTAAGCCTCTTCCAAAAGATCCTCCCATGATAGATATGGATGTTGATGTGGTTCATACCTCTCGTAACCCCCCTGATGTAGTTGATGAGTTTTATGTTGGGTCTGATGAGTTTGTTCCACGTATTGCTTTAGTGGATCACGCTGGTCCTTCTATGACAAGTCTAGATCTTAAATCTTTTGGAGCTTACCCTATAGGCTTGACCTCTCTTATCACCAGAGATGATATCCCTCACATAAATGCTATTGAACCAGTCACTTCATTTCATCTCGCATCAACACCTGTTACTTCTTCCACTAGCAAACTAGCCACAAAAAAATATTGAATCAACAATCAAACATCACAGTCATCAAGTCAAAAGAAAAGAGCAATGGTTGGATGGAAAAAACCACATTGTGGTAGTATCCAAACCTAAGAAAAGTAAAAATAAAAATCTACTCAAAAATACTCATTATCAAATAAAAGATGACAAGCTGATTCTCTACAAAAAAATGGTGCACTACTTCAAGCATGATCTCATATCTATTACACTTTAGCCCATTCCTAGAGCTGAGAACAAAGTTGCGAATGTCTTGATTACTCTGACATCCATCTTACGAATGAAAAAGCCTAAATTTTAATTCAAGTTCCTGGTGGACCAATTACACTATCCTGCTCACAAATCTTACAATCCTACCATCTTTTCATATCTTCCACCTCATATTCCTCTTGCAAATCCACCACGCCATTCCTGCCACCATCCCTTACACTTTGCTTTTGTCTCTGGTGACTTGTATAGGAAGGGTCTAGATAGAACTCTCCTTAAGTGTCTAGAAATAGAGGAGTCAGAAAAAGTGCTAGCTGAAATCCACGATGGCATATGTGGCTCACATTCTAATGATCCTCCACTAGCTCATGCATTGCTTAGGGCTGGTTATTATTGGTCGAACTGGTTGAGACCTCCTGTCATCACCGTTGCAGCATTTGGGCCTGGGGCCTATCAGTTATCTACATCAGAGGAAGTAGATTCTTGATGCCCGTTTCTATTTGGGGCATTCTTTGTACATATTTTATGATCTTGAAAAAATTCCAAAAAAAATCATATATGATGCTGAAAAAATCCTAAAAAGCATAAAAAGTACTGCAAAAAAATGAGCATCCTAGTGAAAACCTAGCAATAGGTGCTTCGATGTCTCACCAAAAAAATAAAAAAAACTCAAAAAAACTCAAAAAAATTGAAAAAGTGCCTTGGTGAAAACCTGGAAACAGGCGCCTTGGTAGCAAAAATACAAAAAAATTATCAAAAAATCCTTAAAAAAAATTGCAATAAATCTATCAAGTGGTGAAAACCTGGAAACAGGCACTGCTCGAGACCCTCTGTACCTATGTCTATCAGTCTAGCATGGTGCTCATTCGCTCCACTTCTTGCTTCACCTCTCCTAGCCTGGAATTGACTCTTGTCTTAGTCTAGGGGGCATACATTGTTCTAGCTTATCTTGGGTCTCTTTGTGTGTATGGGTTTCTTAGGTGCCTCACAAACAATTTTTTTCAACACCACCCCAATTATGTTTTTCAACACTACCCTAGCGTCGAGTGTTTCTCAACACTTATCAGATGTCCTACCTGCAGTCTAGATGATGCAATATTTCTCACTGGTAGATGCGATACTCAAAGTTTGACTCTATGACCTACACACACACACTCGCTGAGATTTGTTTGACTTTATTTCTTTGTGTGCTGTCTATGATGATTTCTTTGATGAGTGTTTTCTCCCTGAGAAGTTTTCAATGATGCATAGCTAGAAGACTGAGGGTATGAGAACATGTTTTATTTCTTTATCTTCTTGTGGGTATATTTTGTTGATCCTAACTATCATGAGCTTACTTGACACATTGGGATCTACAAGCTATTATCCTTGATTTTTTTTTTCACAATTGCATGCTTATAGCTATCCTGACTTTTCATGTGTCTTGATGCTAGCATAATCTTGCCATATCAAACTTAGGTAATCTCACTACACTAGTCATCTTGACTTACATGTCTTTGGTGCCTAGGTGGGATTCCCACATTTCTATCTGATATAGATCATATTTAGATCCACATAGTTATGCTAGTGTGTATTGTATGATCTTGCGGTGCTACCAATAATGCTTGATGATGAATATTAGATGTCTATTAGCATTGTGACTTTGCAAGTAAACCACTTTTCATGTAGCTTGCATTCTTAGGTTCATGTTAGTTTAGTTTTTCATCTTGCATATGGAGAGAGCTCTCTTTTCATCTTACGTGGACTTGTTAATCAACTGTGCTCACCTTTCGCTTCTTCTTGATGTCTTTCGCTTCTTTTCTTTCATATCCCATCATTTTCTCTTCATTTCGGGATCAAAACCAAAATCCATGTTCACCTTTCTTCTTCTTTCATGCAGTTGGCTAACCTTTTGAGGCCTGATCCTTTGATCTTTGCTGGGGCATTCTTCACCTCTTCATCCCCATCTCTTTCAAACTTCCAGTCTTTCATTTTCAAATCCCAAGTTCAAATTCTTCCCCTCCGTGGTGTTTTCGGGTTGAGGGACCGCTAGGTTTCTACCCCGTGTCCCATGTGTGGGGCATATCTTCATTGCTTGATGGTTATTCTATTCTCTCTCTTTGATTATGATTTCTAGTGATTTGATCATGTCTCTCTTGCTTCTGCTTTCCCTCTACCTGGATTTTGCTTTCGATCCGAAGGGGGTAGACACATCATATATTATTAGCTATCTCTTTCCTAAGTGTTCAGTACTGTCGCTACCAGGTTGACCATGCAGGATTTGCTTTTTTTTTTTCTGCACTTCATTCTTTGGAGTCAGAACGCTATTGCTTGCCTTCTTGGCTATCTCTTTCTTTCTTGGCTGATTTGAGTTGCTTTGTGATCCCAAATCGATTTCACATTTCAACTTCATTCTTTGACTGCATGTGTTCCCAGATCGATCACACATTAGTCAAAGAGGGGCAAATGTATACACCTAAAAATGGTCACCTAGACTATTAGCCCCTTACTAGCATTTTTGCTAAAATCATAAATTGCTTATTCTTGATCAAATCCTAGTTCTATCATTTATTCGATTATTTTCTATGGGCTAACCATTTTATCCTAAGTCTTTATTTATTAAAAGGAATATTTCCTCCCCTTTTAATAAATAAAAAGCCCCACTTTTCCTCTTATCCTAAGTTGCACAAATAAAGCATTATTCTTACTTTATAAAAAGAAGAAAAACACTTTTTGTCTTATATGGACACAAAAGTCAACTCTTATTTTCCCATTGGAGGATATTTGTGCACATGGATTGCTCCTCTTTTAAGCTCCACCGTTGATTAAATCTTTTGCCTCTTAATCTCCATGGTCCATTCTTTCTCATGTCCTTTAAAAGGAGAGCTCTCTTCTTCATTCTAGATCCTCAACTTTTTATGCTAATGTTATGCTGCAGGTTTTCTAGGTCACTTTGGAGCATTCTTGGCTTTTTGCATCTACATGTTATCATAGTTTCATTTCTTGCATAGTAGCTTCATTTTCATGGCATTCTTAGCTTAGATTTCCTTTATGCTTTAGATTAATTCATCTAGCTTAACTAGGAGGCTTTGTAATACTTGCATCTTTCATTTTCATAGCTTAGCTTGCATTTCCATTTCTAGCATAGCATTGCATTTGCATTTCATTTGATTCTTGAGGATATTGGCATTCTTTCCCTTGTCTTCATTTTAATCTCCCATTGCATGGTTTACTAGCAAGGTTATTGGCTTAATAGCTCTAGCTGAGAGCATTCTTAAAAATCCTTGCACTCCATGCCTAGGGAGCTATGGATCAATTTTTGAGACCTAATTCTTGAGTGTTCTTGAATGTAATGATTCATAGAAGTGTGACACAATTATAGCACACACAAACAAACCTTTGTGGACCTACAAGGACAAAATCATACTATGGTGAAAGGTATTTCATACTCTTTGTTGATGATTTTTCTAGAATGATGTGGGTTACTTATTTGAAAGAAAAATTAGAGGCTTTTGAAAAATTCAAGTTGTTCAAAGAAAAAGTAGAGAATGAATTAGGTTTAAAGATTAAGTGTTTAAGGTTAGACAGAGGTGGAGATTTTACTTCAGACTTATTCAATTCATACTACGAAGAGCATGGGATAAAGAGACATACATCTGCTCCTAGGACTCCACAATAGAATGGGATAGCAGAGTGAAGGAACAAGACTATACTTGATGCTACTAGGGCAATGTTGATTGAAGGAAATGTATCTCATGTACATTAGAGAGAGGTTGTTGGAACAACAATGTATACATTGAACAAAATTCAAATCAGATATGGTACAAGTAAGACTCCCTATGAATTATGGTTTGATCATACTCCTACTGTAAAATATTTCATAATATTTGGTAGTAAGTGTTATATCAAGAGAGATGATGAGATAGGAAAATTTGATACTAGAAGTGATGAAGGAATTTTCTATGGTTACTCTGTTAAGAGAAAGGCTTACAAATGTTTTAATCTAAGATTGAGGAAAATGATTGAAAGTAACAATGTAAGAATAGATGAGAAGTTTTAGATACAAGAAAGAATGTATGAAAATAATTAGATGTTCGAGATAAAAGAAGCTACTACTGCTACAGAAGGAGAATAAATTGTTGAGGTAGAAAGTGAAAAAGAGGCTTGTGATGCTAGCACAAGTAAGGCTACTAAGACTCCTAAAACACCAAGGTATGTAAAGAATAACCATCCTGAAAAATCAAATTATTGACAATACCAGTTAGGGAGTGCTAACTAGATCAAAGGTTAGAGAAGAAATGTGTTTGATTTCTCAAGTTGAACCAAAAACTACAAATGAAGCATTTAGAGATGAATCTTGGATAAATTCTATGAAAGAAGAGTTAGATCAGATAAAGAAAAATAATACTTGGGAACTGGTTCCTAGACCTAAAAAATAAAATGTAATAGGAACAAAATGGGTTTTTAGAAATAAGATGTATGAAGAAGGAACTGTTGTAAGAAACAAAGAAAGACTAGTGTGTTAGGGATACTCACAACAAGAAGACATAGACTTTGAAGAAACATTTTCTCTTGTTGCTAGAATAGAGGCAATAAGATTGTTCTTGGCTTATGCTACACATAAAAACTTCAAGGTGTATCAGATGGATGTGAAATCTGCATTTCTAAATGAAGATCTTGAAGAAGAAGTTTATATAGAACAACCATATGGATTTCCTCTATGTGAAGATAAAGACATGGTGTGCAAATTGAAGAAAGCTTTGTATGGGTTGATGTTAGAAATAGGAAATGCTGAGAGGGGGGGGTGAATCAGTATTTCACAAACTTTTTCTTTTGCCCACTTATGGATATAACAAATTACTTTAGTGCATACAAAGATTATCAAGCTGATTAACAAACATAGCAGTAAATAGAAAGAACTCATAACACATGATATGTTCTTGAGGAAACCCTGGCCAAGGGAAAACCCCAGTGGGGATGGTACCCACAAAGATCACTAATCAAAAGTATCTTGTTAGGGATATTGGACCCTGTTAAGAGTCAATTTACAATATATAGTAGATCTATCCTGGTTAAAGGACTTTAGGCCTTGTTAGAAGCCTTAACCCTGTTAGGAGTTAGATTACAAAATCTGATCACCAGCTGAGCTCATTGCCCAAATATGTAATACAAAATGTTTCTTAATATAGTATGGTACTACTTACAACTTCGCATCAATAGCCTTTGCTGCTATCACAATACACAACTATCGCAAGTTATCCTTTTCTTTCTTTTTACACATCACACACACTTTTTCATTACATTTCAAGTATGCCTAATATATGAGTTATTAGAGCTAATAACTTTATATGGTCAGCTTCCAAAATATTTATCCAAGAGTAAACATCTAGGATGTCATCCCTTCATAATGTTAAGTCATTATTTTGACAAGAAAAAATAATCCCTTAACTCTTTCGCTAATACTGTCTCCAAAACTGTTCTGTTTGCAAAAACTATCTTCTGTAAACTTTGAATAACTTTGTCCATACTACTCCAAACTTTATGCACACTGAGATGGGGTATCCTCATACTCTATAGAAGCTTCAGTTAATTATGTAAACAAAAATATTGCTCCAGTGGATGTCACCAACTAAATCTTCATCGGGTGCTCTGTCAGGATCACTGTATCCATACTTAGACAATTTCTTCCTTCAACTTGCCATACTTGCATTCCAAATTCTACGCTCTCAATAGAGATCATATGTTTCCATAATGACAACATCTATGCATCCACATTAGCCAAATTGCCAACAATCTCCCCCTTTGTCATTGGTGGCAACATATGGGAAAATTGGCTAAGTGTGCAAACAAAACTTCAAAGTATTTACACAAAATTGTGGCCAAATGTTATACAACACATATACAATATTGTCCTCCATAGAATAGCTCCCCCTATGAGTATCCTTCCTCAACATATTTCAATTTCCTGCTATCTCTCCCCCTTTGACAACAATGACAAAGATAGGGTGTACAATTTTTTTTAAAAAAAAACTTGATACCTTGTTATCAGCTATTGCAAAGCCGGTAGGCTTGCAACACAGTCACCAAAATCTGACTTCCATGATTCAAAATCTTTCTCCCATATCTTCCTGATGGATTCAACAACATTGAGTAGAGTACTCAATCCATATGCTGCTGTCTGACAAGCTTGCAGGGAATTAAAGCTAAACTTCTGAAAATATGTCTTTGCTGAAAGACACTGCTCAATTTGGTCTTCAAAAATTGAGGTCTTGATTGAGATATGCTCTCTCAAGATGTTAATCCTGATCATCTTTCTTTTCTTCTCCTCTACTAACATTTTGATTTCATCATTTAACTTCCTTATGTTCTTCTCTATAGAACTTATCTTTACATTTGGGCTTGTCAAGGTGTTTGTTTCAGCTATAATTGCATCTATCTTCTCTCTGATGTTCTTATCTTCTTCAGCTGTTAGGATTTCTGATTTTGTGCATTGTATATAAAAACTCTTTCTAGTCTCAAAATGTTTCCTCAAATTCTTTATGCATACATCCAAATTACCAATATCATTTTGAATATTTACACTTAAATTTTGTTGCATTTCAGCTTCAAAGGCTTCCTGAACTTTTATTCTAGCAATATCCTTTAAGTTAGAAAATTTAGAGTCAAAAGAGTTTATTACTATTTTAGCTTTCTCAATTGGATCCGATTCAAATACCTTAGTGTTGATCACACTCTCAAGTTTCTCTGTCAAAACTCTAACTTTGCCTTCAAGGTCCTTCACCTTCTTATTCTTTCCAATAATTTTATTAAGAGATGTGATGAACTCAAGCTGATCATCATCTTCAACCTCTTTTCCAAGGTCTTCAAAAATTGAACCAATTTGTCTCTTCTTACTATCAAGTGCACTAGGGGTAGTGACCTCTGTCAAAATTTGTTTACCTTTAACTATCTGCTCTGCTGGAACTAATTTTGATACAGATGGTGCATTCACTGCCTCTGTATCCTTTTCTGATTCTGTAATCTTCTCTTGCTCTTCTAAAGCCAAATTGTCAACAATGTTTCCTAGATCATGAAATACTGCATCATCTGACTCTAGTGTCACTTTGGTTCCTTCAATGTCCATTGATTCTTTGCCAATATTGATATGTGAAGAAGATGGGACTTCTTCAATACCAACTTCCTCTGCATGCAGTTTCTCTGATTGCTTCTGCTGAGGATCTGATTCAAATTGCTTTCCTGCAACTATGTCTACAAGAACTTGCATTACTGCTTGCTCAATCTCTTTTTGTACTTCCTCCTTTTTTCCTCCCATTATAAGGATTGTTCTTCTCTTAGTTCTCAATAAATTTCCAAGAGGCTTCAAGAATCTCTTCAAATGATCTTCATCCTCAACTTCACAGAACTATCTAATTACATGTTCTCTCATCTTTATGTCCTCTTCTTGTGCTCTCTATTTTCTATTCACAAGTTTGTTATACAAATCTTCTAGGATCTTACCATGAATAGTGGTAAGTTTCTTATCTGTCAAAATCATATGTGTAATCATTGCATTTTCAAAATTCAATATGTCAAATGATCCATATAGATCATAGAATTTATTTATCTTAGTGAAGTCTCCATGCTTCAATATATCTTCATTAACTCTTTCAATTCTTGGTTTCCAAGTTTTCTTCTTGATTGAAACTTCATCATCATCTTTAATTTCTACTACTTTTCTAGGTACAGGTGGTAAAATCACTTTCTGTCTCTTGCCGGGTCCTACTGCACTCACTTTTACTCTTTTGCTAGAAATAGGAGAAAAAGATTTATCTCCTTCATCTTTTTCAGGTACTTCAACTTTTACCTTTACTGCAATAGGATCAACAGGGTCTGTAGTAGATGCCACAGGTGGAATTACAAGATTTTCACTTTGCTTCAAGGCTTCTGCAGTATTTTTAGCTATGTCAAACTTATGACTTGACATACCTGATTCTTTCAATATTTTCTTCATAGTAGATTCAACTCTCCTACTAGATTGCTTCTTTTCTTTCAAACTTATTGCAGAGTTGAAATTCTCTTCATAGGTTCCAAACCTATTTACATGACCATCTAACTCACACTTTAACAGTCTATTCACATATCCTACTATTTCTGCTTTAGATATTTCATAGCCAAGAGGGTCTATGAATTCCATTCTAGGCTCAACTACTTCAATGTAGGTGAAATCAGTGTCTACCATAAAACAAATGTCATCTTTATGCTTTTCAACTAAGGATTGAGGAATCCTTGATTTGTTCTTAACAATATTATGAAAAGTCTTCAATACAAGCTTCACATTGTCATTGACTTTATCAATTAGGTGCTTCATGTAGACTAATTTTATTCTTTCCATTGTGTTCACATTGTCACTCTAATCAACTCAACTTTGCAAATCTAGGGTTTCGGTATGATCGTCGCTCCAAACTGCTTCCAAATTTCTTCAAATCATCCTCAACTCGCTTTTTCTTCTTTCAAATCTCTTTTCAATCACTTTGTAATTGTGATAAATTTGATTTCAACCTGATAACACTTCACATTAACTCGATTTGACATCACATTCATTCATTTTGCCGCTAAAACCTCAAAAAGCTGATTCTGCAAACCTGCAACCATAAAACTTTTGTGACCTCACAAAACATGATATTTTCTTTTGTGCACTTAACCATAGCATTAGTACAACATAAAAAACCTATATCTAACTGCACAAAACTTAACTCATTCAAATTCCTAATCTACACTAATCCTAAGTCTTAAACTACAGAAACTTACATAATTTAAGTACTTAAAGAAGGGTCAGGTAAAGATTCATCCTTACCATTAGTTACATTACCTTCCTGACTACTTTCAATGCTGAATATACCTCCTTGATCTATGCCTTTATCAAAATTTACTTCATCTTTATTGCTACAACAGCCTTTCTCTTTGTTTCCTACATTTTCATTCCTTCTTGCATTGTTCCTAGGGTTAGGGTTATGATGATAACCTCCATTGTTCATTCTACAAACTCTTGCTGAGTGTCCAAACTTGTTGCATATCTGACAAATGATTCCATTGTTTCCAAATCTCTGTCCTTGCTGGTTAATCTGTGACTTGCAATTTCTAGCAATATGTCCTACTTTGTTGCATCTAAAACATACTACCACTTCTCTTTGATTCATTTCTTCAATAGATCTCTTATCTGCATTATTAGTATTCCCAATCATTCTATCATAATTATTCAAAATTACTTTAGGTCTTCTACATTCATTAGCTCTGTGTCCAAAACTATGACAATTATAACAATGTCCATTAAGAGGTTTAAATTGCTTACCTGTGCAATCTCTCTTCATGTGCCCAATAGTATTACAAGCAAAACATCTACCTTTGAATTCTCTTTGCATACCTTTAGATGATTCTTCCTATTTTGATTCTTCTTTCTTTGATTCTTCTTTCTCTCTAGGTGGTTCTTCTTTAGGTGGATCTTCCAATGTGTTCTCATCTAGCTTCATTTCCTCCACACTTTCAGATGTCTTTAGATCTGGCTTCTTACTTTCATGGTTTGTTCTAAACATACTAAATCCAAATCTAGTTCTATCAAAGAATGGTTCTTCAAAAGAAATTTGTTTTTCAGTCTTATCACTATTTGAATATAGCCTTTCAAGTTGTTGTTTAGATTGAGTTAATTCACCTTTCACAATTTTATTATACTTCTCAAGTTCCACATACTGCACTTTTACTTTTTCAAATTCGGATGTTTCCTTTTCAAGTCTTGATCTCAGATCTTCATTCTCAATTTTCAATTTTTCATTATCAGATCTCAAATTTCCATCTTTCATACTAAGCTTCAGGTTTACTATCTTCAGCTCATGCTTAAGGATCTCATTTTCTTTTTCTAATTCATCACAATCTTCAACAAGCATATCAGATTTCTTTTCAGATTTCAGATCTTCAATCTTACCTTTTAATTTGTCAATAGCATTCTTTACATCTTCATACTTTCTTCTTAAGGAGTTTCTTTCATCAGTAAGCATATCAATCTATTCAAGAGCTTCTTCAAGATTCTTCTGAAGTTGATCCATATCCATAGAGATCTTACTCAAGCTGCTAAGCTTTCCTTGAATGTTCCTTCTCTGAGTAACTGCGCTCTGATACCAATTATTAGAAATAGGAAATACTGAGAGGGGGGGTGAATCAATATTTCACAAACTTTTTCTTTTGCCCACTTATGGATATAACAGATTACTTTAGTGCATACAAAGATTATCAAGCTGATTAACAAACATAGTAGTAAATAGAAAGAACTCATAACACATGATATGTTCTCGAGGAAACCCTGGCTAAGGGAAAACCCCGGTGGGGATGGTACCCACAAAGATCACTAATCAAAAGTATCCTGTTAGGGATATTAGACCCTGTTAAGAGTCAATTTACAATATATAGTAGATCTATCCTGGTTAAAGGACTTTAGGCCTTGTTAGAAGCCTTAACCCTGTTAGGAGTTAGATTACAAAACCTGATCACCAGTTGAGCTCACTGCCCAAATAGGTAATACAAAATGTTTCTTACTATAGTATGGTACTGCTTACAACTTCACATCAATAGCCTTTTCTGCTATCACAATACACAACTAACGCAAGTTATCCTTTTCTTTCTTTTTACACATCACACACACTTTTTCATTACATTTCAAGTATGCCTAATATATGAGTTATTAGAGCTAATAACTTTATATGGTCAGATTCCAAAATCTTTATCCAAGATTAAACATCTAGGATGTCATCCCTTCATAATGTTAAGTCATTATTTTGACAAGCAAAAATAATCCCTTAACTCTTTCGCTAATACTGTCTCCAAAACTATTCTGTCTGCAAAAACTATCTTCGGTAAACTTTGAATAACTTCATCTGTACTACTCCAAACTTTATGTGCACTGAGATGGGGTATCCTCATAATCTATAGAAGCTTTAGTTAACTATGCAAACAAAAATATTTCTCTAGTGGATGTCGCCAACTAAATCTTCATCGGGCGCTCTGTCAAGATCATTGTATCCATACTTAGACAATTTCTTCCTTCAACTTGCCATACTTGCATTCTAGATTCTGTGCTCTCAATAGAGATCATATGTTGCCATAATGACAACATCTATGCATCGACATTAGCCAAATTGCCAACAGTTGAAGCAAGCTCCTAGGGCTTGGTTTGCAAGGTTAGAAAATTATCTACTTCGGCTTGGATTCAGAAAAGGTAATGTAGACAGTAATATGTATTTAAGAACTAGTGAAGATGGAATCCTGATAATAGAAGTCTTTGTGGATGATATTATCTTTGGAGGTAATGATGATCTATGTAAGAAATTTTCTAAAGAAATGGAAAGTGAATTTGAGATGTCCATGATAGGTAAAATTCTTTCTTTCTTGGATTGCAAATAACTCAGAATGAGAATGGTATTTTTATTTCTCAGACCAAGTATCTCAAAGAATTTCTTAAGAAGTTTGGAATGGAAGATTGTAAACTAGTAGGAACACCTATGGTGAATGTTAACAAGCTAATAATTGATGATGAATCAAAGTGTATTTTTCAAACCTTGTATAGATCAATGGTTAAAGGACTATAATATTTGACCCACATTAGACCAAATATTGCTAATGCTATTGGAATTGTGGCTAGATATCAAGTAGGACCTAAAGAAACACATCTAGCTATTGTGCAAAGGATACTGAGGTATCTAAGAGGAACCATAGACTATGTCTTATGGTATGACATAAATGATAGCTCTAAAATTCATGCTTATACTGATGCTGATTGGGAAAGGAATATTGATGACAGAAAAAGTACTAGTGGTGGTGCATTTTTCCTTGGGAACAAGTTGGTTTCTTGGCTAAGTAAGAAACAAGACTGTATAGTACAATCTACTACTGAATCAGAGTATGTTGTTGCTACCATAAATTGCACTCAGATTGTTTGGATGAAAGAAATGCTAACAGACATTGGAATAAATTTTGATGAGCCTATGGTTATCCATTGTGATAACACCAGTATAGTGTATATGTCAAAGAATCTAGTGATGCACTCCAAAACTAAACATATTGCTATCAAGTATCACTTCTTGAGAGACAAGGTGGTAGAAAAGGAAATAAAATTAGAATATATCAGTACAAAAGAGAAGATTGTAGGAATCTTCACAAAGCCACTGCCAAAAGATACCTTTGAATATCTCAGAGGTATGTTGGGGGTTTAGGTTTCTCCTAGTCAGAATTAAATGATGTAGAGATGCATCGGTCTAGGGGTTTTCAGAGCCTTATCATAATCTAGACTAGATGTAGGGATCTACTCCTCAGGGGGAGTGATCATGGAAGAAAGATGTTGAAAAGCAGTTTATGACTCATGACATCCATTTCCATTATTGTCAAAGGGGGAGATTTCTATGAGAAAATCCCTATTGTATGGGGAGATTGTTTGGTTGCAGAACTTTGGATTGATATAACTTTGGGATAATAAATTTTTCCATATGTTGACATCAATGCCAAAGGGGGAGATTGTTGGATATTGCTAATGCATGGGGAGGTGATTGAGACATTTAATATGTTTAATCACTACGTTATTGAATGGGCACTCATACTATTGTCATTTGTGTTTTGTCACTGATGTCAACATATGTTTCTGTGAGGAGATTAGACTAGTTATCACAATGCATGGACACTGTACAAATGTTTCATATGTTGCGAAGACAAATGACAGTTCAAGAGGATATTGTGATCTTATATCCAATATCGCATCATGTAATGTTTCATATTGGATGAGTTACATATGTTTTGGTGAAGACTTGTCACTGATTGTGATAGTGAGAAATGACAGAGTTAGTCTCATCTTTTGTGTATAGCTTATAGGAGATATGGAATCACTACATGTGAACTTTAGAGATGAAAGATAGAGTATTGAAGAGTGTCTATGAATTGTGCAAGGTACGAATGCAAGATGACATCAACTGTGGCATGTACTCTGGAAGGTGATCTATTTGGAAGCCGATTATAGAGATGTAGTGTGTATGACAGATGGTGAACTTGAATTAAGGATGTCGGTCCTTAATTATTGTAATATAATCATTGTAGACTTGTTCTAGATACCGTGTGTATCTTAGCAAGGGTTTATGTAATTGTTTGTAATTAGGAAAGCCTTATGGGCCAACCTATTTATAAGAATTTTAATAAGGTATAAATGAAAGGTCTTTTCTTTGGAAAAGATATGGATGAAAAAAAGATGATATAGAGAGGTTGTAAAAGCTGCGAGCTTGTGTCTGCTATATGTAGAGAAGAGGTTTGTTGGTGGACTTCGTTGGAACTGATCAAGCAAAGAAAGTTGCTACCAAACAGTTCAAAGATTGTGTTTTTCTTCATATACACTTGTATTGAGAACAGTGAGTTCTGAAGGTGGACTTAACCTTCTTTGGGCAGTGAGCCTTGGGTAGTGAGCCCTCCGTTTTGTTCTTGAATCCTAACAGGGTATGTCCTCTTGTATACCCGAAATAGTATCTTCATAGGGTTAGTATTGAACAATAAATGAAATAACAACTAAATTACCACAAATAAAAACTCTATTTAACAAATAATTGAACAATTGAGCACTCTATGGCTCTCTATCTAGGTGTGTTAATGGTGAATCTCTTAGCAAGCTTCCATTAAAGATAGTCCTAGAATGAGAAATGATAATGATAAAGAAAATGCTAATAATTAATTCAAATTGAAATGCTAAATTGCTCCTAAAATGCCTTTCTAGCTTTAATTTGCAAGAGGTTCTATGCTATTCTTAGATTTTGTGGATGATTTATGAGTGAATTTGGCCTTGGTTTTATAGGATTTGGCAAGGGTAGGGGGTGTAGTATAGTTGATCATGATTAAGCTTGAGTTGAGTCCTTGGTTCCACTCTTTGAAGACAATGCAAAGTTTGTGTCCTCAAAGCTTGGGACAAGATGAATGGACAAGATTCTCTTTCACTTTGAGTGATTGAGATTGAATTTGGCTTGATCCATGTGAGCTCAATTCCTCAAATCCTATTGGTTGATTGAATTTCTTCCCCTTTGGTTGTTGAAAGAAATTAGGATTTAATTAATTGATTTAAATTCATTTGTTTATCCATGTACCCCATTGAATGGGTTGAATTTGATTTAATTCAAACTATACAATTAATAGAATTAATAGAATTAATTGCATATTGATTTGATTTAACTTGATTAAAATGCTCTTGATTTTGATTTATATTGAATTAAGATTTGATTTTAATTTTGATTGGCTAAATGTTCATTGTGATTCAATTGCTTTGATCTTGCTCTTGATTTGCTTTGATTTTTTAGTTAATTGTCTTTGTCCATGTTCAGGTGATTACAAATGCCCCTCTTTGAGTCGATGTGTGAAGCATGTTGATTCAAAGAATATCTCAATTTTGCTGATGATAGATCCTGATTCTGTCGATGGTCAATCTTTGATGTTCATTTGATGTTATTCGATGGTCGATCCTGATATCTGATATGAGATTGATGTAGTTCTGATGATGTCCATTCAATTGACGCACTTCTTTGATGGTCATTCTTATGATTGATTACTTGATATAGTACCTGATTTGATGAAAGATTTTGATGTAATACTTGATTTGATGATCGATTTTAATGTGATACCTGATTTGATTGATTTATGAAAAATTTTCTGATAAAAGCTTGCGCTTTGATTTGATGATGATACTGCTGATGTTAATTATCATATGGTATGCCCCCTCAAAAATAAAATGAAATTTGATAGATGTTTGAAGATTTTGATGATTCAAGTTGATTTGCGTTAATATAGGTCAATGTATAATGAATTTCAATTTTATTTTTGATATTATTTTTGTCTACTTTATGAAAAATGCCCCTGATTTGGTTGATTTGATGAAAAATTCAAGTTCCTTGGTTAATTTTGATGAAATATTCCTCATTTAGGTCAACGATTCCCTTTTTAGGTCAAAAGGCCTATATAAAGGGGTAAAAACTCCTTTTCACTATTCATTTTCACTTTTAACTTTCACTTTTTAGCTCTGACCTTCTTTTGACTTTTCACGATGTTGATACTGATTTGCGAGCATAGATTCAAGTGAGGTCACCATTATCAGCATCCACCTGGCTATGGACCTCCCGTGAGGGCCTAAACTTCTTTATTTTGTTGTTTCATGCATTTAATTTCAAGAATTTTGAATTTTTCTTCTAGAAACCCTCTTTTTTTTCTTTTTAAAATTCAAATAGCACTTTTGCACAATTAAACAGTGCTTTCACCCTCCAAACAACGCTTCCATAACTTTAAGTTGCACTTTCATGCTCTGAAACTTCGCTTATACCCACTAATTTTTGGTCTTAACGCGCTTTTGCTTTCTCAAATAGCTCTTTTGTGATTAATTTCACTTTTGCTAATTTAAATAGCGCTTTTGATCTTTTAAATAGCGCTTTCAAATTCTTTTAGCTCTTTTGCTCCTTTTTTTTCTTGTAATCCATTAAGTAGCACTTTTACTCATTTAAACAATGCTTTTATGGTTTAGCACTTTTACAGCCTAAAATAGCGCTTTCACCCTGTCAGAAAAGACTTGAAAATTCTATAGTCTGCTTTGTAACTTTATCAACGTCATCAATCAGATAATAGGTTAAGGTAAGGAACTTGATTTTTTAGCAGGTCGTAAGATGTCAGTATGAGTCAGTCATAATTTGAATATTTGATCATCAATCTAGATTCAGATGATGGGTGATGATAAATTTTCTGTCCTCTCTTAATAGACTCAAGAAAATTGATTGTGGTTTGATATTTTGAAATTTTTTGATTGACTTAGAATGATCCAAATAATAATCAATTTCAATACTGATGTGATTAAACTTGCTTTTTTCAGGAGATCCTTGGGTCCTTAGGTGTTCGCGGGTCTTACCCTATTTCTATGAGCATGATTACAGATTTGAGCTTAGCAGACCGCAGACATATTAGTCTATGTGGTTTGTCTTTCCTATTGTATCTTCCCCAATTCTGAGTGAGTCGAGGTCTCATCACTGCTATGGCTGAGCATTGGCACTTAGACCATAATACCTTCCATTTTCCACTAGGGGAGATGACTATTACCCCTGAGGATGTATATCAGATCCTTTGATTACCTACTTGAGGTGAGCAAGTGTACTACGATTATTTGTATGATGGCTCTGCTTGTCGATGAGAGTTTGGTGATGCTACTATTGGTGATGCTCATATCTAGTGGGCATAGTTCCTTCCCTTTCCTATTTTACCAGCTATTCTAGGTACCTTGATCGGTGCTTTCTTCTTCTTGATAAACGTGAGCATAGATTCATTATTGGCTTGGGTCCTATCTTGGAGGATCTGATGGCATAGCCTCATCACTTTGATTGGGGTTTGTGTGTCTTAGCATAGTTATATCATGAGTTGTACACTATTGTTTATAGACGTTCTTGTACACTTACTGCTGGTGTGATCCTTCTTCAGTTGTGGACTTGGGAGCACAACCTAGTCACACATCCTATTACAACACGAGATCGTCAGCCAAGTTGGCCTTTTGCATGGATGTATGATGGTTTCATTATCCAGACCCACATGGGTAAGATGGATTACTGATGTCGTGTCATTGATGACATGGATACTATTATTTGGCAACCATATCTTGGTTGTGAGCCTTGGCTAGAGGATTATGGTGAGTTACCTTACATGTTCTACCCCTGATGGATGATTGGGCATTCCACATATATCATTGAGAGGTTTTTCTTCTATAGAGTATTGTGTCAATTTGGGTGCACTCAGGATATGCCACAGGGCGTAGCTATGTATGCTCAGGTCCAGGCAGGGAGATCATTATAGAGTCCTTGTGTAGATTATGGGATAACTATCAGAGAGATATGGGATCTTGGGTATCATCATTGGTCTCCTAGATCACATATCATGGATGCTAGTATTACTGATGAGTATGCTTCTTGGATTCACCATTATCCATTTCCTCATTTTACTGATCCTATCAAGAGAGTTCCTACTATTGATGAGTTATCAGATGGTGATGTTGGTGTTGTAGGAGATGATGGTGGTGGTGGGAGAGGTGGTGGTAGGATCAAAGTATAATGCAGATGACAGGGTCATCAGATAGCTAGAGAAGGTAGAGTTTTGATTCCAGTGATAGTTGCTGTGATGTAGGAGCATCTTGGGTCCTTGGAAATCTTGTGTCACTAAAAATATGTTTGAAGTTTTCTATGTTGCTCAGTTTCTTTTTTGGCCAAGTTGGCTGGTAGTTGGTTAGTTTTCCTTTGGTTACTGAGTGTGGTCAGTCATCTCCTGGGTGATCAGTTGTTTCACTGGCGCTTGATGTTGCTTGTCTGTTGCTTGGTCATCCTTTCTTGTTGAGTAGTTTATTTTGAGTTCTTGTTGGGATAACTTGTGCATTTATTATGGGTCATAGATTTAATGTTGGAATCCATCATTGGGAAGCATGTGGTCCTAGATTTAATTATTACTTCTGTTGATTGTTGATCTGAAGGCTGACTCAGTTTGGTAGACTCTTGTATAAATGTAGTTGTTGGGTTAGAGTTAGGGAAGTTTTGGAGAAGAGATAGAAGATAGACATGAGATTAGTGATTTGTAATAGGTCCTTGCATGTTTTAGGACTTCAAAGTTTCATTGTAATATCAGGCCATAATTGGGAAGGCCTTACAACTTGGCATGTATGATTTTATTTGATGAAATATATTGAAAGACTCTACATTCTCTCTCTCACTATTATGTTTTTAAGCTTTCGCATGTGTTGAGTAGGCTTGGATCATCAAGGTGTGCCATCTTTGGCCCCTCTTGACCCCTGCCTTGCATCAGGTGGTATCAGAGTGAGGTGAGATCTTGATCTAGGTCTATGGATCTAGGTTTGCAGGTTCCTCTTGAAGCCCTAGTTGATTGTTGTGGGGTAGCAGATTGTGATCTGACTTACAATTGCAGAGGGTTGTCAAGATGGTTCATGGGAGGTGAGATGCAGATCTGGGATTGGCAAATATGCTAAGGTAGATTTCTGCAAGATTAGAAGTAGTTGAAATAACCCAAAGAAGAGGCAGACATCTTGAAGATGTTAGTGATGATGAAGTTGAAGAAGAATAGGCAAATGTAGAACCTACACCTATTATGGATCAAGGTGAGGAAATAATTTTGAAGGCTCTGACAAATTTGAAGTTTACATCACATTTCAATCCTCCTGAGATGGTGGAAAATTGGATTCTGATGAATTGGTGGACTGGATCACTAAAATGGAAAAGTATTTTGAATATGAGAATATTCCTGAAGACAAGAAGGTGAAGATTGCAAGCACTAAGTTGAAAAGTCATGCATCCCTATGGTGGGAACATCTACAATTGGATCAGAAAAGGAAGGGCAAAGACAAAATCAGGGTATGAAATAAAATGGTGAATAAATTGAAAGGAAAATTCTTACCTTGTGATTATCAGATTAACCTAGTTAGGAAAATGCAAAGCTTGAAGGAAAAAGATAGCTTGGTAAAAGAGTATACTAAGGAATTCTATAGACTAGATATCAGATATGGATATGAGGAAGATGATGTGGAAAGAATTGGTAGATACCTGAATGGTTTGAGAGTTTCTATCCAAGAAGAGATTAGCTTGGTTAAGTTGTAAAGCATTGAAGAGGCTTATCAATTTGCATTGAAAGCTGAGGAGAAATTGAACAAGAGACATGAACAGAGATAGAGAGGTCAAGGTGGTAGATTCCCTAGAGGAAGAGGTAGATCTAATGGTGAAACTGGTAGAACTAAACCTGAAAAGACAAATTTGGACAAAGGCAAGACTGAGTGGAAAGGTGAAAGTTCATCTAGAGGTAGAGGCAGTAGCTACCGAGGTGGTTATAGGAGAGGAAATTTCCAAGGAACTTGTTATAATTATGGAGAAGGAAATAGATCATTTGAATGTACACAAGTAACTAAGAAGGCTGGTAGTAGTAGAAATGCATTGGTGCAAGAAGAGCCATTGAATGAACATGAGAAGGAAAGTAACTTGATGGTAAGGAGAGCACTGTGGAATGAAAGCAAAAAGGAAGGTTGGGTAAGGAAAAGTTTGTTCAAGACTAGATGTAGAGTTTCTGATAAAGTTTGGAATGTAATCATTGATAGTGGTAGTTTAAATAATCTAGCATCTAAAGAGATGGTCACTAAATTGCAGTTAGAAAGGCTAGAACATCCAAAACCCTATCAAATTTCATGGATCAAAGATGAGCATACACTCCTGGTAAGTGAACAATGTAATGTGAATTTGAAGATTGGAAAATACTATGATAAGGTGTTGTGTGATATCATGCCTATGGATTGTTGTCATATTTTGTTGGGTAGACCTTGGCAATATGATAGACATGCTATATATGATGGGAGATTGCATAAGTATACTACTGTGGCTAATGGAAAGAAACAAATCTTGTTACTTTTGATGGATGAACTTGTTAGTAATGTTTGCACATTTGTGAAAGTTTGCTTAATGGAAGGAAGGAAGTTTTTCAAAGATTTGAAAAGGAATGATATATGTTTTTCTATAATTCCTAATAAGCTGAGTAAGAAAATAGAAGATAGTGTCCCTGAGGAGATTGAAAAATTACTCACCGAGTATAGTGAAATCATTTCTGATAATGTACCAGATGGTTTGCCATCGAAAATAAGTATTGATCATTATATGGATTAATCCATGGAGCTATTTTACCGAATAAGGCACCTCATCGGTTAACACCTACTGAGAATCAGGAAGTGAACCGACATATCCAAGAGTTGTTGGAGAAGGGTTTGATCAAAGAAAGTCTGAGTCCCTGTGTAGTACCTACTATATTAGCACCAAAGAAGAATGGGGAATGGAGAATGCATACTGATTCTAGAGCAATCAACAAGATAATAGTGAAGTGTAGGTTTCCTATACCGAGAATGGATGACATCATGGATGGTTTGACTGGAGCAAAGTATTTCACAAAGATTGATTTGAAAAGTGGATATCATCAGATCAGAATCAGAGAAGGTGATGAATGGAAGACTACTTTCAAGACAAAAGAAGGTTTGTATGAATGGTTGGTTATGCCTTTTGGTTTAACTAATGCACCGAGTACTTTTATGAGGCTGATGAATGAAGTTTTGAAGAAATTTTTGGGTAAGTTTGTTATTGTATATCTTGATGATATTCTGATATTTAGTAAGACTAGATAAGAACATTTGTTGCATGTTAGAAAAGTTTTACAAAGATTGAAAGAGGAAAATTTTCTGATAAATCTAAAGAAGTGTTCATTCATGAAAGAAGAGATTGAGTATTTGAAATTTATTATTTCAGCTGATGGTTTGAAGATGGATCCTGAGAAGTTTGAGGCTATTCTGAATTGGCCTACACCTGAGAATGCTAGTGAAGTAAGATCATTTCATGGACTAGCAAGTTTTTACAGGAAGTTCATTAGAAATTTTAGTGCAATTTTTAATGCTATGACCGAGACTATGAGAGGAGATAAAAGAGTATTCAAGTGGACACATGGAGCTGATAAAAGTTTTGAGACTCTAAAGAAGAAATTTGTTGAATTACCTATTTTGGCATTACTTGATTTTAGTAAAGTATTTCAAGTAGCATGTGATGCAAGTGGAAGTGCAATTGGAGTTGTGTTGAGTCAAGAAGGTAAACCTATTTCTTTCTTTAGTGAAAAATTGAATGATACTAGAAATAAATATTCTATGTATGATCAAGAATTCTATGCTATTGTTCAAGCACTGAAGAAATGGAGACATTATTTGATACCGAGTGAATTTGTGTTGTATACTGATCATAAGGCTTTAAAGTCTTTGGGTAGTCAGAATAAGTTAAATTAGAGACATATGAAATGGGTTGAGTATCTGCAGAGTTACACATTTGTGATAAAACATAAGAGTGGAGTCACTAATCAAGTTGTTGATGCATTGAGTAGAAGGAGATCTTTGATGACTGAGATGAAAATTCAAGTTCTTGATTTTGATGAGATGAAATATTCTTATGAGGATGATCCTGATTTTTCTGAGCCATGGAGAAAGTGAAGAGCACCTATACAAGATCAACATGATACTAAATGGGATGAATATTTTATTTAGGAAGGTATGTTATTCAAAGGTATTCAGTTATGTATACTGAGAGGAGTAATGAGAACTAATTTGATGAAAGAGAAGAATAGTAGTGGTTTGGATTGACATTTTGGTATTGATAAGACATTGAATTTGTTGAAGGAAAAATACTTTTGGCTGCAGTTGTATAAAGATGTTTAGAAATTTGTGAAAAGTTGTGGAATTTGTCAAGTTGCAAAAGGAGTAAGTCAGGTACTGATTTGTATGTACCGATTGCTATACCTGAGAAACCTTGGATTGATAGCAGTATGGATTTTGTTCTTGGCTTATTGAAGATAGTAAGAGGCAATGATTCTATATTTGTTGTTGTGGATAGATTTTCTAAGATGGCACATTTTGTACCTTGTAGAAAGACATCAGATGTAGTACATGTAGAAGATCTTTTCTTTAAGGAAATTGTGAGATTGCATGGGTTACCGAGAAGTATTATCTCTGACCGAGATAGTAAATTTGTTGGATACTTTTGGAAGACCCTTTGGAAAATTTTTGGCACTGAGTTGAAATATAGTTCTACATTTCACCCAGAAAATGATGGACAGACAGAGGTTGTGAACATAAGTTTGGGTAATCTTTTGAGATGCTTAGTTGGAGATACACCAAGTAGTTGGGATTCTATGTTAGCACAAGCAGAGTTTGCATACAATAATTCAGTGAATAAGAGTACTGGAAAGACACCATTTGAGATTGTGAATGACACACAATCGAGAGGTATATCTAATCTTAGAGACATTGTTGATGAAAGTAAAAGGAGTGCAAAAGGAGTGAAATTTGCTGAATACATGAAGACATTGCATGAAGATGTGAAACTAAAGCTGGAAGAGAGTAATCAGAAATACAAAGACAGAGCTGATAGATCAAGAAGACATAAGACTTTTGATGTTGATGATGAAGTGATGGTTCATTTGAAGAAAGGTCAGTTTCTTGTTGGCACATATGGAAAGCTAAAGATGAAGAAATTTGGACCTTGCAAGAATTTGAGGAAATTTGATAGTGGAAATGCATATGAGATTGAGTTACTTGATGATATGGACATATCACCTATTTTCAACATTTCCGATTTGCATGAATATCATGAATTTGATGAAGAAATGGCAGTACCGACAGAGTATCCTAAGAAGCAGAAGGAAGAAGTGGAGTAGATTTTGAAAGAAAGAATTGGCAACAACACAAGAGGAAAACAATATATGGAATATCTGGTAAAGTGGAAGAATAGACCATTGGAAGATAGTTCATGGATTTCATAATTTGTGTTGGATGTAACTCAGATCATACCTACTAAATGATTCTGAAAATCATTTCAAAATAACCCCAGGTGTCTGATGCAGGAGCATCTTGGGTCCTTGGCAATCCTGTGTCACCAAAAATATGTTTGAAGTTTTCTGTGTTGCTCAGTTTCTTCTTTGGCCAAGTTGGTCGGTAGTTGGTTGGTTTTACTTTGGTTATCAAGTGTGGTCAGTCATCTCTTGGGTGGTCAATTGTTTTTGTAGAAATTGAGAAATACAAATTCAACTTCCAAGACTGATCTGCATGCAAGATACTTGTTACAAAGAATGAAGCAACATATGGAAAAAATTGAAACCCTTATGTGCTCAAAATGTGAGAGCTAAAATGCATTTAGCATAATGAAAAAATAATTACAATATTTCAACCTATAAGGTGAACGAAAACCCTAAAAGGAAAAAGCTAGGTTGCGCAATATAATTAATATAAAATATTAATTATATGCACCTAAGAGACAACTTAAGTAAACTAGAGTAATAGAAAACTTAATTAATTAAATCAAAGTGATCTAATTAATAAGTGAATAGATAAATACTCTAACACCCCCCCTTAAGCGAAGCTCAAGAGGTAAGCTAACCTAGCACAACTATGAAAGCAAGAAATGGGTCCCAGCAACAAGGCCTGACCAAGTACCCAATACAAGGAAATCTCTGTAAACCGGAGACAAAGGAGAAAACTCAGTGGGAAAAACTCCTCTCTAAAAAGAGATATAAAAACAAGAAAAGGACAAAAAAAATGATTTCAACAGACTCTCTCAAAGCCATAAGTACAATGCGTGCTACCAATCCCCCCTGTGAGATAGGGTCAAGGCTCCAAAGCCCCCCCAGAATGAAAGAACCCCTAGATCGATGAGAAAACCACCATTAATCCAATACAAAGGAGTGAAAGATAGTGAACACTAAAGAGGTAACCTCAAAAGATGAGGTGTCACTAGAAGGCCAAGCTGATGCTCAAAGGAGTAGACATGAGAATCTTGAAAGGGGATCCCCAATGTAGGTGGTATGATAGGTGCATTGACACTATCAGGAGAGAGGAGATGAATGTATTATATAGAATCCTCAACAACTACACTTGGTGGCTCGATGAATGAAGCTGGAGGGTCTGGAAGTGCTGAAAAGGAGTCCTACTAATGAGAGGAAACCTCAACAAGATGTGGTGAGGCAAATATAGAAGTGGTCTCAGGAACAACACAGAGGTTCAAGTGACCTGCCTGCCCCACATGATGCTCTCATGTAAAAGGAGAGCAGTGCTCTGATAATGGAGATGGTGGACCAAAGTGTGAGAAGGTTTAGAGATGGGTGGAAATATCAATTGTCCCTATAGAAAAAATGCCCCCTTCACACTATCTCAGATGAAGACTAAATTTTCTGTGACTCAATTGTCTTCCTTGACCCATTGAGTTTAATATGATAAATCGAGAGGAGGTTTGCAGATAGAGATGGAACATACAATACATCATTGAATGTGCCATCCTAAATGCCTACAGAACCTTTCCCGTAGACTGGCATAACAATGTTATTCCCCATGAGAATGTGAGGAATAGGAGAAGCCTCAAGTGAAAAGATATCTGGAGAAGATGCTATATGGTGAGAAGCACCTAAATCCAATATCCAAGGGACCTATGAGGGGGATGCAATGGAAGCTCGTAATGCATGACCCTGTCCAAAATCCTATCCAGATGTCAAAGATGTGAAAGAAGACTGAAAGGCAGACCCCTGTGAGGTAGAAGAGGATAGAGAGGAAATAGTGCTCTTCTAAAGAAGAGCTTGCAAATCTACAATCTATTTCTCATAGCCTTCAAATCTCTTCTGAAAATAATGTGACTCATCATGAGGTCCCTTCTGACAATAGGAACATGTAGGGCTCTTAGTCGTCTATTTCTCCTTCTTAGAAGAAGATGGTGGGCTAGTAGGGTGCTGAGAAGAGGAATCAAATATCTACTTCAGCTTCTACTTCTATGTATATTGAGGTGTCTTGGCAAGCAATGCCTGTGACTGTGAACTAGTAAGTGAATCCATCTGATTGAGCTTGGACTACTCATGAGTCAACCTATCACAGAAGGTCTCAAAAGAGGGCATAACATGTCATGCACCCAGTGCATCCATAGTGGAGTAGAATGTAGAAGTGAAAATATGATAAGGGCCACGAAGCTTTTAGAGTATCAGAAAGATACACTCATCATCTAACTTTGTCTTTCCAGCAACCTGTAAAATAGATCGAAGAAACTTGAACTTCATCAAGAAGTCCTCAATGCTAGTGAATGATTCAAGTACCAAGGAGGTGAACTTTGCATCTATCTGGAGAACCCTGAACTGATTCATTGTGCCAAAAAAGGTGGAAAACTTGTTCCACATATCCCTGGGTGTGGTCAAACCATCTAGGTGGAACAACAACCCATCTAAAAGATTCATTGCAATGAGGCCCATTGCCTCATCCATCCTATTTCTCTGCATAAGAGCCTCATAAGGCTTCTATAGGATTGGTTGAGCCTCATTGAGGCATGACCATAACCCTTTTGCCATAAGCAATTTGGTCATCTGTCCTTTCCAAGTGTGATAGTTGTGAGGTGTAAGGCGGGCGACATAAGAGTTTTCCATTGAGAGAAAGTAGATAGAAGTAGAAGGGTCTCTTTGAAATAAATGATAGAAAGAGGATTTGCACCCCCCCACAAAATATTATACTATCTCCTGTACACTTCAAATAAGTATGTAAGCACAAAAAAAATAAGGAAAAAACCTGATTTCTAGACGTAGAGAGGAAAAAATGAATCCTCCACTTTGATGCCAAAAACATTTGATCAAATGGAAAAATAGGAAATGAAACTTGCATGAGAGAGATGGGCTCGAAAAGACCTTTCTGACGATATATCATATGTCAAATTTTGAGTCCGTATGAGCCCTGTAGGACCAAAAAGGCACAGGTACCCCCAAAATGCAAGCTCCCTGGAAAAAACTAGGCCTAACAAATATTTTGACGACCATATGGCCATCACAGGATGTCTGGCCGGTGGGTGGTGGGTGATGACACTAGTGGAGGTGGTGGCCAAGTGGCGCGACGGTGGCGCGATGGGGTTTGGTGGTGGGAGGGCGGCGACGTAGTGGCATGCTTTGAATTTAATAAGAGGCATTGAAAATGAATGCCTTTTTTGATTTTTTTTAAGAAAACAATGAATCTTTTTCTCAATTTTCATGCTCGTATGACCCAATTAGGCCACAAAATTTCTCCCAAATGCCCTAGAGGCCAAATAAGTCAAGTTTTATATGAAAATAGGGGTTTTTGGGCCTTCCAAACGTAATCATGAGGTTGGTTTTTGCCAAAAGTGCTCCAAAAAAATGAGACCCCCCAGATCCAATATAAAAAATAGTAGAAAGAATGCTTGATCCACAGCTTCAAAAAAACTCAAGCAAGTAGCAGTAGAATGGGTTTGATACCATGTAGAAACTTAGAAATACAGATTCAACTTCCAAGACCGATCTGCTTGCAAGATACCTGTTACAAAGAACGAAGCAAAAGATGGAAAAAACTAAAACCTTTCTATGCTCAAAATGTGAGAGCTAAAATGTATTTAGCATAATGAAAAAATAATTACAAGAGTTCAACCTATAAGGTGAATGAAAACCCTAAAAGGAAAAAGCTAGGTTGCGCAATATAATTAATATAAAATATTAATTATATGCACCTAAGAGATAGCTTAAGTAAACTAGAGTAATAGACAATGTAATTAATTAAATCAAAGTGATCTAATTAATAAGTGAATAGATAAATACTCTAACAGTTTCACTAGCGCTCGACGTTGCTTGTCTGTTGCTCGGTCATCCTTTCTTGTTGAGTAGTTTATTTTGAGTTCTTATTGGGCCGACTTGTGCATTTATTATGGGTCATAGATTTAATGTTGGAATCCATCATTAGGAAGTGTGTGGTCCTAGATTTGACCATTACTTCCGTTGATTGTGGATCTGAAGGCTGACTCATTTCGGTAGACTCTTGTATAAATGTAGTTGTTGGGTTAGAGTTAGGGCAGTTTTGGAGAAGAGATAGAAGATAGACATGAGATTAGTGATTTGTAACAGATCCTCACATGTTTGAGAACTTACAAGTTTCATTGTAATATCAGGTCGTAACTAGGAAGGCCTTACAGCCTGACATGTATGATTTTATTTGATGAAATATATTGAAAGACTCTACATTCTCTCTCTCACTATTGTGTTGTTAAGCTTCCGAATGTGTTGAGCAGGCTTGGATCATTAGGGTGTGCCATCTTTTGGCCCCTCTTGACCCTTGCCTTGTGTCATGCTACTCCTATCCCTCCTAGGGCTGATGATCAAGTGAGAGGTCATGGTGTGGATAGATTATTACATCATGTTGCCAAGGATCCATTTCGACATAGAGCTAGACATCATTGAGAGGTTGATGCAGATATAGCATAGGTTTTGGTCGATCAGGCATAGGGTCCTCCTACTCAGTAGGTTATTCCTCCATTTGTTCCATAGGTTACCTCATCTTAGGCTCATGCTTCTACTTTGATGCATTCATCTTCTTCACATCCATCATCTTTGGGCTTTGTTCCATCTTTGTCAGTTCATCTTCGATGTCATCTTCTTCCATTCCTCCACCATAGTATTCTGTAGCATAGGCTCCTTGTGTGGTTGTACTAGAGGTTTGGGCTTTATAGCCTAATGTCTATGAGATTAGATAGGAGATGAGATAGTTGAGCTCTATGATGTAAAGTTTCATGGCTGCTATGAGTCAACAGGGTTTACAGGCTAGTTCGAGTTGACCTCCAGATAGTGATCCTAGTCCTAATGGTAGAGATGGTATTGGTGATACAACTCCTTGAGATACCTTTGATTTATGATGATGTACATGATCTCTTTATTTTTTGTTATCAAGACATTGGACTCTCTTATTGTATCTTTTTTGATCGATTGATGTTGTTTATGCTGATACTTTGATAGTTTGTTGGACATTGATATTTGGATATTGCATTCATGATCATGTGATAAACTTTGATTTCTTGTTAATTTTTTGATACTCACTTTGATAGATTTACTATATATGATGTCATCATGTGTTGGATTTATTTTTAGGTGTTTTACTATGATATGCAGATCTAAATTATTCTATCTCTTATATGCTTTGTTTTATGCTTTTCAGATGCAATTTTTCAAATGTATACATATGTTCTAATGATGCTTAAATGATTGTGTTATGTATGACATAGAATAGATGAATGAATGCAAATGATTTAATGATTAATGATATATGTAATGTATGTAATGTTATGTGCAATGTAATGGATAATGGATTTATTTATTTTGATATGTGAATGTGATGGATCTATGTAATGATGTGATGATAATGGATACTTAATGATTAATAATTCTAAATGTTATATGCAATGTAAATGATGCTTTAATGAATAATGCCATGTTTCACTAAATGATATGCATTTAATGATGAATGATCTTAATGGATGAATGCTTAAATGATAACTAATGCAATGCACTTAATGGATTGATATAAATGATAATGCACCTTAAATGAGATGAATGCAATCTAATCATATTAATGATATGAAATTTAACATGAATGCAATCTAATGCAAATTAATGATGAATCTTAATGATAAAGATTTAACAAATGAATGTAAAATGAATGTAACTTAATGCAAAGTAATGTAATTAATGGATTTTAATGATATATGCAATCTAATGCAATTAATGTAAAATGCTACTTAACGTAATGACCTAACATGAATCTTAATGCGATGAACCTAATGATTCAAATGTTGGACACATTTAAATGAATACAAGGTTTAATGAAAATGACTTAATACAACTCACTACAAATGAACTTAATTAATGCAAGTGAACTAATGAAATGCACTTTGTTTTTGATTTGTTTTTGACTTCCAACACATTTGATCATATATAGTTATTTTTGATGATCCTTTGATTTTTGATTTGACTACACCCCCTTTCTCTTTTCCTCTTGCAAATTAAGCTAAGAAAAGAAAAATATATACAATGCATTTAATCTAAGATGTATGCAACTAACTATCTTTATTCAAAAAATTGGAGCTTATAATCATCATTGAGCATTTTTGGAATTCCAATTTAGTACAACCATCACTAGTTCAACTATGATGATATGAATACTTTTTGCACCTCTTTCTTTGCTTTTCCATCTCTTTTTGATATGACTATCACTGATTGAAATCAATCATGAGAGTGTGAATATCGATTTTGTTAGATTCTATGTTGCAAGTGGATTTTGGTATTATGATATTGAAGATCAAAATAGCCAAGATATCCTTTTGTGTAAACAAGCAAAAATCTCAATTTTATCCTATGTAAAAGTCCTCGATGATTCTTTGATGATCACGTCCTTAGAAAAATAATACATGATTTATAACTTTGATTGTAAGACAATCATTCAGAAATCAACAAAAATATCATCCTTTCATCATAGCTTGTCTAGTTTTAAAACTTTCATTGATTTGCTAGTCAAAAGACATGATTTCATCAATTGAGTCAACACTTTAGAATTGTTTTACACTATTTTTCAAATCCATATTTCAAGTGTAGTTCCATCCATTTCATACTTTTAATCCTGATAAAGATAAGGTCATGTGAGATCTCAGATCAAATTTTGCATTTGGGTTCAAATTGGATTTTGATGTAGATTTGATTAAGTGTTCCTCTTTCATTTTTGATGAATTGATTCCATGATTGATTGATTTTTGCTTTGATGAATCCTTCCTCCTTTCGAGTAGATTGCCCCCAGTTTGATATGATTTCAATTGTGGGACTTAGGACAATTTGCAGATTAGGTGACCAAGATCTTTAGGTACTTGCAAATTCAACTGTGGGGTTTTATTATGCAATATATACAAATGTTGGCAAATGCAATATTTACAAGGATGACTGCTAGGCATGAGACTGACTTGGACTTTCAATGGAGCATGTTTACCAGGTTTTCACTAATTGAATAGATCTTGCTTTATTTTTCTATTTTTAAAGCTTTTTTCTTTTTTTGCTACCAAGGTGCCTATTTTCTAGGTTTTCACCAAGATACTTTTTCTCTTTTTTTTATTTTTTTGTATTTTTCTTTTTTCTCAATTTTTTTTCTTTTTCATATCATCAAGGCACCTATTTTCTAGGTTTTCACCAAGACAACATCTTTTTGAGGATCATATATGAATATTTTTGGTATTTCTTCATGCTCAATTTTCCACTATTTTTTTATCTTTTCTGCATTTCTGATTTGTTTGTGCTTTTCTGATTTTCCATTGTTTTTGGTATTTTCAAGATCTCTTTTGACTATGTACAATAAATATGATGCTCCTCATCTAATTTATAATACTCTTTATACTCTTTCATCTACTTCATGTATAGAACCTCTTTAGATGTATGCTATTGATAGGTTCTTGTTGCTCTTCACCATCACAATCTGCCAATTTGTAGGTGTCGGTCCCAAAATTTTCAATTATCACAAATGGTCCTAACCAGTTTGCCTCTGATTTTCCTTTCTTCTCCCTTTCCTCTTGATTCTTGGGATTCTCTTGAAAAACTAGGTCTCCTATTTGGAATGTTCTTGACTTGATATGCTTATTATAAGTCCTTGACATTGGGTTTTGATATATGAGATAAGAGGGCCATGACCATTAATGATATCATTCAATTAGATGTGATATTTACAGTTATGGTTATAGGTTACAAGATATATCATTCTAGTAGAGAATTCAGTTTCAAATACTGCTATATACTCAACTTATAGGATGGTAAAGGAAGATGCAAATTGTGACTGGTGTGAAGTTCTTAGGAAATAGTTGATAGAAAACCTATCTAAGATCAAGAAGGATGGAAAGAAAACATACAAATATAGCTCCTTGATCCTTTGTCTATTCGTTTACTCCATAAATGAGGTTCTTGTTGCAAGAAGGATTCAATGGCCTAGAAATAGACCTGTTGTAGTTCATATCAGACAATTCCTTGACATGATTGACATTAAATCTAGGAACAATACTCTATGGAGTATCCTAAAACAATTCCAAGGAAAAATGTAGTAGAGGGAGAGGATCCCTAAGTCCACTATGGATAAGTATGAGGACACCAATTTTTTTTAATGGTGGAGACAAATCAATTTTTGATGGAGGAAATTGAGCCTAGAACCTCTTGGATCATTCCCATGGGGTATGAAGTAGATGGTCACATTATTGATATTTATGCTCAACATCTATTGAGAAAGCTAGTTGAAAAGATCAAGGAGAGGTTTGATACATTCAAAGAAAATAATTTGAAAGTGCATATGGATTTGAGAAGGCCTGGAAAAGAGAGGAAAGTTTAGAGACAAGTGGATAATCTAGCAAAAAGCATGGGTATCCTATCACAGGTGATGAGAGAGGCAAGGAAGAGGTAGATGGAATATGAAGATAAGCTAGTTGATGTAGAGGTAGCTACTCCCATGTATTCTTCATCAAGGTTGAGGAAGCCAAGAAGATCTGCACCATCTATAAGTCCACCTAAGACTGCAATTCCCAAGAAAAAATCATAAGAAAAACCATATGAGAAGGACTCAAAAAGAGTAAAGGTAAAGAGTACAAGGAATTACACTGTAGCAAAGGATGATGACAAGTCTACAAAGTTTGATGATGCTTTGAAAGAGATAATATCCAAGGGAACTAAAGCAAAAAAAGTTTCAAAGACAAAGCCATCTGATGAAGAACAAGTAAGTAAGAAAATGAAACTCGAAATGCTTGGTATGCCAGTTAGTAATGTTGCAAAGAATTTAACTGTGCATGGAAACTTGGGGCCACTTTTCAAATATTTTGATAAGTTTGGTAAAGATGGTAAGAGAGTACTTGAAGAGGCCATAATAAAATATCTAAATAAGTATAACATGGCACTTGTTGAAATTGTGTTTGATATTCCAAAATAATTATTTGATATCTAGGAAATGAGAAGGTGGAATGCTCAGGATGAGGATAAGAGAATAAGAGAGCATGATTTAATCATTCTTTGTCTAGTTATAGCTATATATGAAATGAAAAATATTCTTGAAGAGGTTAAGAAAGGATTCATAAGCAAAATAAGAATTAACAAATTGATGATTGGGAAAATTGATGAAGTTGTAAAGGAGACAAAAAAGATAATGAAGAAGATCCTGCTAAGGAATAGATTTGAAGTTATCTCACAAAAATCTCATGATAATGTTGATGTATTTGACCCTAAAAATGGATAGGTTAGGATAGATGTTTCCACCCCTTCAGAAGGAAAAGATGTAGAAGAAAATAATGAAGTGAAGTTGGAGAAGGATTGAGAAAAGATGCAGGAGAAATAGAGAAAGGAGAGAAATATGGAGATATGGATACAGTTGAGGATACAAATCTTCCAAATTAATCAGTTGAAATGGAGATAGCAACAAAAGAGGTGAATGAGGAGAAATTGGTAAAGGTGAAAGTTTAGGCAAGATAAAATGCTGAGGAAGTGAACGAGTTATTAGAAGATAAATTGGAATTGGATGCACCTAAACTTATCAAAGGTCCTATATATTTGGATTCTCTCTTTGCAATTCAAAAAATGAATCTTGCTTCATTTGAACAAGAAAAGGAAAGGGAGGAAATTTTGAAAACTCACACTGAGGACAATGCGTTATTGAGACTTGCATCTGATGTATTGGAGAAGATTATGCCTACCTATGTTAGAGATCCAACTGAAACTCCATCTAACCAACTGAAGGGCCTTATCAATTTAGTAAGTACACATTTTGAATCTCTTGAGAAATATGCAATGATTAAGGTTAATAATGAATTTGATGATAACATATTCAATCATTTGAACTCTTCAATTACTAAAGATAGGATGATATTAGGAGTTGGTATGAAAAGAATTCAAGATGGTTTGTTTGAAGGAGGAAAATTTTACAAGGCATGTTTATCATATCCTAAATATGTTGAAGACATTAAGAAACTAGTTAAGGATAATGAGAAGAAAATATCTGAATTATCATAGTTCTTTGATCCCTTAACAGATTATGTATCTATTCATGAAGGATAGGTTATTTCTTTGATTGATAAATTTAAGAGTTTGATCATTGAGAAGGACATAGTTATTGGAAGGATAAGTAAACTTAGAATTTTAATTACTCCTAAATTGGGTACCTTTTTCAGTGCATTGAAGGAAGAAGATGCAACATTTGGTACACAAGATGCATCCAATCTTCAATCAAAAAAGATAATTGCTTATGCACTTTGTGGGAAGATTTAGATCTAGGAGAGTATTAAACAGTGTTGGGACAAGGATTTGAATTCCTTGAAGAACATATTTTCAAATATCTGCAAGTTATTGTAAGTTTGTAAAGGTCTTTTTGTATATAAGCATCATAGATATGAATTTTGTATGAAATTTTGGTTTGTGGATCCATATATTTTCCATTGATGGAAAAGGGGGGGAGTAGTATAGTGAATAATATTTATCTAGCTAAGGGGGAGTAAATGAATTTTGATGATTTTAGAAAGTTAATGTTTTGACACACAGTCTTTTTTCACTAAGTGTTGCCATCAATGCCAAAGGGGGAGATTGTTGGAAAGAGACATTGCTAAGAGGGCTTAGATGTTTTCATTGATGGAAAAAAACATCATTGCACATGTTTTCATATCATTTTTTGATCAAATTAGAAGTCGGAATATAGATTTGGCTAAGTCTAGCAGTGAATAATGCAGATGACAATTTTTGGTAAAAGGTTCAGTATAGACACCCAGTTTCATATTTTGTGGTGAAAACATAAGGGAAACATTATAGAGGTATAATTCACCTTATCCAAGATTTGAAAGATCCAATTGTATGTTTTTCTCAAGATATGAGGATCTGTGTGATATTTTTTGGGTATACAGTGAAGAACAACAATAGGGCATAATAGATCTCTATGTGAATCTATGAGATTGATATTAGTGATTTATTTTTGAGCTCAAAGATGTTGATATGACTTGGTTGATAGGATGTGGGAAATTATTTTTAGTCCATATTATGATTTAAATGGAGATTTAATTGACATTTACTTATACTCATTTCATTATTTTATGAAATGTTCTTGAGGTCGACCGGTGGATGATTAATTTTTGGTAGTGGATACATAAGATCAATTTGGTCAATCATTTTGACATGTATGGTGTATGATTATGTGCAAAGTATATTGATTTGAGGTCCGAGTAATATCAGAGGAGAGACATAGCATGAAATGTATTGACTCAGTGTATTGTACTTAATTGGAACTATTTTGGCATTTGTAGATGTTTTGAATAAATTCAATCTATCTATGAATTGTAGTCCATATATTTGTAAGGTAGTAAGACTTCCCTTTTGTAATTGAGAAGTGAGCTCTAGGATGTAATCTTTAATGCATGTGCATTCCTTTTGTAAACCTTTAACGAGGTTAAATACTTCTACAGATAATTTTTATTTGTGGGTTTCATCCTCAGTATGGTTTTTTCCTTAACAAGGTTTCCACAATAAAAATGTTGGTGTTATGGTGTTGTGGATGTTTTTTTATACTTACACAATTTACTTTTCATTGCATATGGTTTATGGTTTACGAATAGGCTTAATATGGTTAAAAAATTTAGAACACTGATTCACCCCTCCCCCCCTCTCAGTGCTCCTTAATACCAACACAAAGATTGATAACTACTAATACAAATAGGCTCACTACCAATAAAATCAAGATTATAGCTAGAATATAATAAATGAAAATTGAATCCACCATTGAACTCAATTTCATTGACTCTCTATAATATAGAAATGATATTAGAGTATGCTATTGATTGCATCAATTCACATGATCAACAACACAAAAATTCTACCTTGTCAGATTTACACTCACTTCGCATATTACTCGCATACAAGCATCATGCATCATACAAACAATTGAAATCATCACTCTTCTTATACAACCAATTTGGCCTAAACTAATTTGAAATTGGTCACATCAAAATATTCCCATAGTGGTAAGAAATGAAACATGGACCACAACACTCAATACAACATACCTCGTGCATGCCAACACACTACACCATCTCCAAGACTTTTGGTACCAATGAATATGAACAATGCATTAAACACGGTAACTACTGGGACCAAAACAAATGAATATGCTCCAAATAGGAGCGAAAACAAATAATTGATCCACCATATGTTTCACACTAAAGAGAGACATCACTGAAACAAATACAGATAAATATTTAAAGTACATCCTTATGTGAACACTTCTACCAATATGAAAATGATATCGTTACACATCAACTAATACATCAAAACAACCAAAACATAAATGAATCTCTTCTATGCATCAGATATGTTGACATCAATGACAACAACATGAATAGAATCAACCTCACATTCTAACATCAAGGTATAGATTAAATGTTGTTAAGTGTTGTATTTTTTTATGGGATGATTAGAAAACATTAGTTTGAATAGATCTTAGAAACATAAATATCATAATTAATTATAATGTAAATATTCTTTATAAATTAGATTGATCAAAAATTGGATTTTACAAAGTAAAAGGAGTTTCATTTATTATCAAATAAGGTAGATAAATTTGAAAGTGATGACATGAATTTTTTTTATTTGTGGAAATATAGTACATCAAATTATTTCTATTTCTTTTAATCTATTTTCTTCATCTTTATGCTTTGCAAGTTTTTTTTCGTCAATTATTTTTTCATAGTGATCATATGTGAGGGGTGGCATTATTCTTATTCCCTGTAAACAATTTACACAAGATATGACAACAAATAGAATTCATGTTCTTTTAGTAGCTCCTATATCAACAGTGACTTTTGTAAGTGTCAAATCTTAAAATTTGTGTATTGTCAAGGCCCAAGTCAATCTTAATGGTATTTGTACTGCAAAACCTCTTTGTCTTGCACTAATTGGTAGTATTTGTGGATTTTGATCATCAAATGGTAGTCAGACTAACTATCAAACTTAACCATTACATATGTTGGTAGTTCTAGTCACATGCTTCTAGGTTTGTAGACAATATATTGAATATATCCTAAAGAACCATTTAAAATACCCACTTCTATCCATAGATTTGAAGTTAACGTCACTCTTTCATTCTCACTAATCAATAATTCCATGTCAAGCTCATCATGAGAACTTCCCTTAGATAAATGAGTAGTTCCAACTTTTGTTGCAATACTATGTGCAACATGTTCTTCAAGAGAGCATAAAATTTTCTTGTTATGATTTTAAATATTATCATTTGAGGAGAAAAAATGAACGTTGTTGTCAAAGTTTCCTTTGATTTTTGTAGTGATGTTAGTTTTTGCTCTTAACATTAGCAAGTTTCAATCATCAATCCTAGTCTCTTTTTCTTCAAGTTTGTCAATAGTTGACAAAATTTCTTTTGTTGAATGTCTTCTCCATTTTGTCTAAATACTTTGTCTAAGATAACCATAGTTCTAAAGTCTTCCCATAATACATTTGATCATCTATTTCTTTAATATCTTATCCTATTTATAACAGGAGGCAACCAACCCAGGTCTCCAACTAAAATCATAGAAATTCCTGGAAATTATATAAACATAATTTTCAGTATTGTATATAATGAAAATATAGAAAATTATTACATATAAATCTTATTAATTCTAATATCAAATGTTTATCGTAATTGATTGCAATTGTAGATATACCTCCAAAGTTTATATTCACATTTTGCAGGGAAGCTTAATGACATCAAGAACATAAAGTTTATATTCACATTTTGCAAGAAAGCTTGATGAAGTCAAGAATCTATTTTCTCTAAAAATTTTTATCCAATCAAACTCATTTCATCAATCAATATATATTTGATGTGTGATATTTCTTCTTGAAATTTTTTGAGTCTTATTTCTTCAAGTTGATTAAAATATTTTATAGGAATTCTTAACTTAGAATTGTTAGGATTAGGTAATACTGAGAGGGGGGTGAATTAGTATTACAGAACTTTAACTTCAACTTTGTTAAACAATTACAAACAATCCAAAGTAATGCAGAAATGAAAATAACATATAAGCATAACACATTACTCATGACACCATGATTTGTTCTCGAGGAAACCTTGGCCAAAGGGAAAACCCTGGTGGGGATGGTACCCACAAATATGCACTAAAGTATAGTATCCCTATTAGGAGATCTAGCCCTGTTAGGAGCTGATTGTTACATAGTAAATTTCCTTGCTAGAGGAATACAAAACACCTAGTTAGAGGTGGTGACCACACCGCTCTTACAATCAATACTTGTCTCAAAAGTAGTTCTAAAAAGTGGAACAACACAAGCACTTGTCTTTCTTAGATAGTTCCAATTGTAGCTTGGCCTCTTACTAATCTTTTCTCTTATATTTGCAAACTTAATCCATCATCATAATTATATCCATGCTTCACTTTCACAAAAACAATCTATACTTATACAAAATCAGCCTTCTAGTCGGCTTCATAATTACCATACAAAACATAATAAAAAATCATGCAAATGATATACATGGAGACAACACTCTTATATTACCAAAGAGTTGGCAATATAATTTATTTACTTGTCTTAGCACGTTACCATATCCATTATACTTTCCTTAATCTTCGCAACTATTCATATACCCTGTTACACTATTTTACTATCTTTGCATACCTTCTGATCACTATATCTCATAGATTCGGTAACCAAAACTTATGCACTCTTAACTGAAGCATTCATAAATCCCAAAATACCTCCAATTAACTTTGCAAGCCATAATACCTCATATATCTTCATCACTGACCAAAACTGTGGCACTGTACCCTGTTATCCTGATTCTGGACTTAGTCATTTTCATGAATGTGACTCTAATGGCAAGCTTCATAACATCTGATCACTTTGTTGGTAGCATTCTCTATTCTCAAAGTTTCCTTTCAAAATTTTGATTTTTTGAGGGTTTTCCCTATGTTTTTGTTGAAAATCTCATGTAATTTTCCATTCTCAACACTTGAAAGTTGGTAAAAAAGTAAAAACCCTAAGTGCTAGGTCAAAGTATGCTCTAAAAATCCAAAAAACCCTAGAAAAGCTTGGTCGGGTTCTATTTCACTGTTACTTTTTGAAATCACTTAAGTACCCTTTATGAACATGTTTATCTTCTTGGTGGGTTGTTATGTCTCCAATTTGGTGACTCTATGACTTAGCATTCGCCAGGTCTCCAGGTTCGTAGGTAGTTAGTTTATTTATCCAACGACTTAGCGATTGTAGTAGTCACATGATCTCCCAATTTTGGTAGTTATATTTTAAACATTCAGAGATCCAGTGACACAGTTATCTCCTGATCTCGTGATGTAGTGGTTAACTCATGAAGTTTCTAGCGACTTAGTGAGGACTGTAGGATGAAGGAAAGATCAATGGTTGGCATTTAATCTCATAATCTAACTGAGGTTAAGTGGGGTATTTGGTGACTTGGCAAATAAGGCTTTCACATGGTCTCCAAATTTAACCAGGGTAAAGGAAAATATTAAGTGACTGGAAGATGTCTTCAGTCACGTGTTCGCTAGGAGGTGATGAGTTAAGGTAAAGTTTTTCAGAGAATAAATATGAACCGTTAATGCAGTCTTGATTGGGTAGTGGTTGCGTTATCTCCCAATCAAACCATGAGTCAGGAAAAAATTCACCAACCATGAGAAATGCTTTGTCACCCAGTCTCCGAACCAAACACAAGTTAAGGAAAGTATTAGGCAACTGGGAGGTGTCTTCAATCACACAATCGCTAGATGACTAAGGGTTAAGTGCTTGCTGGGGTCAAAAAATGAAAAATAATATGGATCCGGTTGCCAGATTTGATGACATGTTTGTCCCTGATTGGTCACCAAGATAAAATAATGAGATAATAAATCTTTCAGTGACTCTAAACTAATTATAGTCACTGAGTCTCTAGATGCTGTAAATTAAAGATACTTTCATACATTCTCCAGATCTCCAGATTGGCTTAGTCACCAGATCTCTTCAAAAAGTCAAAGTCAGAATAAAGTTCATGAGATTACATGACTGTCGTTGATTGTTCTCTTTAAAAGCTAAGATCTAACAATTATATCTTAGTCACTAGATAAAAATGATGTCATCCTAAAACTACTGAGATTGAGCGACTACCGTTGGATTAAGATCGTGCGGCTAAAGTTTGGTCTCACATATCTTTAATTTTTCAAGGGCTTTGTTTCAAAATTTGAGCACCATGAGATCTAAATCTTGTGGCTGGCATGAAGTCGTGAGGAGTAAAGGTTAATTAAAAGATGCAGTGATTATGAGACTCCTCCTTAGTCGCTAGATCTCCAGATGAGTGAAGTAGGGTAGTCTCTAGAAAAAGCTTGAAAAGTCAACAGGTTTTGGTGATTAAGAGACACACTGCAGTCGCTAGGTCTCCCAATGAAAAGAAATGGTAAAGAGATAGATGGAAGACCATTAGATTAAGATTTAATGGTAGTCATGAGGTCTCAAATTGAAATGAAAAAATCAAAAATCTTTCAGCGACTATGAGATGGACTATAGTCGCCAAGTCTCAGAATGAAGAATTTTAAAGTTTTAAAGAGACTTAAGCTAGACCGTCAAATTAAAGATCAATGTTAGTCACTAAATCTCAAGGAAAAATCAAATGAAGCTCAAATATTCAGTGACGCAGAGACTAACTATAGTCATTGGATCTCAGGAGGAAAAATTAAAATGTTAAGAAGTATTGAGAGCTATTAGATCAAAGATCAACGATAGTCTCTAAGTCTCCAAATAAAATCATGAGAAGCTAAATTGTTCTACAACTGTGATTTCTTCCTTCAGTTGCTAGGTCTCAAGATAACTTTTAAAAGGGACTAAATCATTCAGTGACTAAAAGTTCTCTTCAGTCGCTTAATCTCTGAAAACAATGAAAAAGTGCCAAATCTTTTAGCGATTGTGAGTAGTTGTATAGTCGCTAGGTCGCTAGAAATCAAATTTTGATTGCCTGTCACTTTCTCAGCCTTTGGTTAAGTGAATTGAGTTTTGAGCATGCCAAGTAAAGACAAAAGTGACATGAATTACAAAGTTTAAGCTTCAAAAAGTCTAGTGCATTAAATTATTTAGAATAAATACAGCTAACAGTTACTCATTTTAGATTCACCAAGCATTTCAGAAGAGCCAGAGCTAGAAAGTGATGAGAATTTCTGAGTTTTCTAGTGACCAAAGAGTTCAAAAGTTTAGAATTTTTGTAGGAATTTTAATCAACTAATAATGAGTTAGCCAATGATGAGTAGAGCTTCTACTAGTAGGGGAGCTAAAGAAAAGGGGAAGGAGAGTTACTCAGATGAGTTTATCAGTTTGTTGCCTCCGTCCTCGTAGAATAAAAAGGTTAGTGATGAGATTTTCATTGATGATCTAGGTTTCTATAGAGATGCAAGGATAAATGATGTGACTGGAATGTTTCTTTTTAGATACTTTTATAAGAATTATGAAATCTCGGTGCCCGTTTCAAACCCTTGGACCTCAGGGTTAGCTAGGTTGATATTCCCAGATGTTTTCCTAGATATAGATTTGTTAATTGAATTGGCCAACAAATATGATCCCTTGTCAAAAACCATAAGAAAAGCTGATGGCTCGACTCTAGTCACATTAGATAGAAATTCATTTATGCAAGCTTTTGGTATTCACATCCCAATGGATACAAAGATCAATTTGCAAGCACAGGCAAATAGATACATTAGGGAGTCAACCCTTGTTGCTCAAAAATCTAAAATCATGTGCCAAAGGCCAACATAAACTATATTTCTGCAATACCTAGGGCTGCTCCATACTTCTACAAGGAGCTGAATTTTTATGTCAAATATATTTTATATGGATTGTACATAGTGTTGGGGGTCGATGGTGGTCCATAAAGGGTATCATCTGACATTTTGATGTTAGTACTGGACTCATAGAGTTATCATGTGAGAAAAGGATATAATGCATGAAGGACTTGAAGCTATCATGAAAAGGGAGCCTACTCCTAAATTCATGCATTACTCACTACTCATGCATCTAATCTTGTATTACAACTACAATATCATGGATTTGTAGTACCTCTGCTCAAAGATGATGTGGAAGGGTCAACCCAATCTAGTTCAGTTGTGGATAAGGGCGTGGAATTATACCTCCAGCAAGAGTGATTTTTGTGCTTTTCAGAACTGGATTGTTCAGCCAATTTTGTTCAGTTTAGGTTTAAATTTGTCTAGGATGCCAGTAAGAGTTTTGCAACTATTAAGGCCTTGTCAATTTGTTGATAGGTGGATAGGAAATCACAACTAGGGTGATTTCTATTATGAGAAAACTTACACAATGATCAAAGTTTATGGGTGCCCCTAGCCACCCCATGTTCTCCCATTCTATGTGCCACAAAGGATTGCATTTCTAGAGTTCATTTGGAAACTCATGTTAGCTAATAAGGAGCACTTGGCCCCACATAGAAAAGTTACCTTTACCTCTAGGGACTTCAAAGTATGCAACTTCTCAATTGGGAAGAATGCATTAAGTAAACTAAATGACTGGTTTGGCCACTACAAGATGAGTGCTGCCTTGTACAAATATGTTGACATAGAGGATTTCATTATCAAGGCAAGGAAATTCTATAATCCTACCATCCCTATAAGTAAAAAACATGAGGAGTTTGTTGTCACTAGGGATTGCACCCGTGATGGCTAAGTATGAAACCTAGCAATCTCGTGAAACATGGGAATACTCTCAGGGTGTGGGACTGCTTCACTAAGAATAGACCTCTAGATTAAGGGCCGACTTCCCCATTTGTATCACCTGAACTAAACTAAACTTAAAGGGAAAGTGAGAGGGATTGCATGAAATTGAAATGACTAAAATCTAACTTAGGTGATTCACCAAACTGGATAGATCCATACACTAAAAATAAACTCACAATGTAATCCAACATATAAGCTAAACACCACAACTCTTCCAAATCTGATTTTTCCCCTTAGAAAATAATCAGGTGCGGATTGTAAATGAGAAGGAAAGATAGATTCCACAACTAAAACACATATAGATGCACATAGATTTGAAACCTTAAGGAAAAATAGTGCTTGCAAACATCAAAGTGAACATAATATCAAGTAAAGGATTAGATTTTAATCACAACACATGACATTAAGCCCATCAAATCAACTCACAAAGCTGTAGAAAAGAAGGACAATTTTCTATTAACTAGAATAAAAGGAGTCAAAATATCAGATTGCATCTCAAAGAGCTACAACATTCACCTCGTAAGAATGAGGGAAAGAAGAACTAGCCTCCAATCACCAAAGGTGAAAGGCATATAAAGAACTTCTGTAGAATCTGCATTGAAGACCACTCCTTGCCAAGAACAGAAAAACCTAGCCACTAGGACCATGATCATGCCACTCTAAAATTTGGATGCCCAATTCCCGAGAATCTAGGGGAATGGAAAAAGTGGGGTCCTAAAAATAGCTAGTCAAAAGGAAGACCCATAACCCACTAAGTCATGCTGTAACTGATATTCTGACAGCAGTTTATAAGAACACCACATGTCAAATATCTTACAATGATAGGAGCAATGACTTATAACCTTAAAAAACATAACCCCACTTACTAAAAAGTGGATCTAAATATATATTAAAGATGATCTCAACTCATAAAGAGGAGAAAATCTAAAATATTTACACTTCAAATTAATCCACCTATCATAAATATTTCAAACATAAAAGCACCCCCCATGCCAAAATACATGATTTCAAAATAACTTGATCACCTTAAGTCAACATGACTATATGGGAAGAACCTAAGGCATAAAAAATAATTAATATAATTACCTCCCAAAGAGATAATTATATTAATATTTACAAAAACATAATCTATGCCTGTGAGATACATAGCAAAGGGAGTCAAAAGATAACTCAACCCTAAGATGGGAGGCAATAGAAAGGTATGACATAATGTTGAAACCCCTCATTCGAGAAATGGCATCACTGCAAAAATGGAAACAACAACTCGGCACCTGGCACATCTTGAACTCCTCTACAACTTGAATGGCAACCTTCTATTTTGAAATTAGAAACATCAACAACATCATTGACAACTTGATATCGAGGTAGGCACTATCATGATACATTTCATTTTATTGCCTTTCTTCGAGGCTCAATCTTTGTATTATGAAATGACACTGGTTATCATAGTTTTTGAATGTTGTATCTTTGAAAGGCTCGATTATGATTCTTGCATGGTATCTCTACATATTCTTTGTTATTTCTTAGGGCATCAAGATTTTTACTATTGCATACGTGTATAAGCCCACAAACTCAATGAGCTAGGGTATCATTGCAATACATTTGATAATTATTGTCTATGATCTATGAGCTGTGTACACCATTGTTTCCTCTTTATTCTATGCTCAGCTTTGATTACATCTCTGTATTTGTCTAACAAGCTTGATAATTACATATTAGGGCATGTTTTTAAATTATTCTCCATTTGAATGAGCCTGATGATCATATGATAGGGCACAAAAAAAATCTCTGTTGCAAGCTTGATGTATTGTGTTTTCTGTTGTGTGTATTGTCTCTTGTTTGAATTGGGGCATCAATAGCCCATGAACAAACTGTGTTGCTGAGATATGCTATCACTCCTCAATGTTATGCTATGCATTGGTGTTGTTTTTAGGCCCAAGAGCTAAAGAAATACCTGGTGATTGCCTCCTTAATGTGCAGGCTTGAGATCTTTACTAGGGCAATGTTTGAATGTGGATTGTTGTAGCACCAATCACTAGTGCATTATGGTGCTTGTAGACTGAGGCATACATAAGAATATTGGGTTGCTATTGTGTCTCTTTGTTATCAATGTACTTTTCTGCTCTCACTTTTGAAGAAATAGGATATCATTGCATAATGGTTGCTCTATATAATGCACTGTGACTCCTCTTAATGAGGGCATGACACTATATGGTTTTGTTGTCTTTTTGCCTATGGGAACTATATCTAACATGGCCTAAGAGCATCTCATTGACATTATTTACTATTGCAATCCACCTAGCCTGAGCACACATACGGTTATTGCATTGATCATTGACACTTACTACTTTATTTTCTCTTTGCATCGGCATTGGAATTCTGTATTTGATCTTTGTCCACTATGGATACTGTATAGAAATGTGGACCACTGCTTATTGCTTATCATTTGACATTCACGTCTCTATTTTGAAAACATTATCCTATTACTTGTAACATGAAAATCCTTGCAGTGTATATACCGATGTCATGCCTAGAACATCATTATGCTGATAATGCTCATCTGGTTATGTAGCCCTAATAGAATGTAACTATTGTTGTTAACCATGATCTATGCCTTTTCTAAACATTTCCATTTGATTAGTGCCACCACTGTATGTTTACATAATAGACCCATAGTAATGATTTTCACATGTTTATCACTTGAAATATTCTTTTATTGGTTCATAAATGCAGATTTGGAATACATGAATGCCCTAAATGTAATGCATTGAGTTAATCTTTAAGCATTTTTTGTTGTACCTTTTTTTGGATATGTGGATTGTGTGCCTTCGACATATATGTGTCATGTGAACACCTATGCAACAGAGTGCCCTATCTGATTCATAGATTTGTGTACTCTACCATTAGCTTTGTTCAAAACTTGATGCCATGTTGCCCTCTGATGAATGCCTCCTGGATCTGGTTCATGCCTTGTTTTGATTATTCTTATTTGATCTGGCCTTATGTCTCATTGATGCTACCATCCACTGAATGTCACACTATTGATTATGGGTGTCTTTGACCTGTGATGTGGTCTCTCTCCAAGAAATTGAGATTCTCCTAAGAGAACACACATCACAGGGCATCATCATTCATCTGCACATGGAACAAACACATTAGTAAAAAACAATGGTATTTCATTTATTTCCAGAGGCTCCTTGATGCACATGCCCTGAGCACAACCCATGCCAAAGGTCCATGACTGAGTACACGTATGCATGCTCATAGATGTTGTGGCACCTTTCATTGCTTAGATCCATTGGATCTAACCCCTTTTTCTTCTTTCACTGTAGGTTCAAGATCACAGGAGCACCCTGGGCACACAGAAGATCAACTCACCACCAGACAATGTCTAGTACCCCTGCATCTAGCTCCATTAATTATGTATACTTGCACTTATTTATGCAATTCTTTCATTTTCTATGCTTACGGCATGTGTGAGCTTAGATAGATGTTCCTTTTCAGTTCTTTCCTTTTCTGTACAACATATCAGGATATGATATGTAATCTCAGATGCAGTTATTTATCTTTCCTTTTCATGTATTTGCAATGAAATGAACACAAATCTTAATCTAGATCACCTAATAATGCAAACTAGGGTACATAACTCATCTAGTAATTAGGTTTCCCAAAATGTGCAAAAATATGACAACAGAGTGTCCAGAGGAGGATTTGATAACGAACATCCTAGAGGAGGATGAGATACAGAGGAGGGCCCAACAATTCCAAGATTTAATGTCATTAGAAAAAAAAGTAAAAAGGAAAGGAATTCCTTTTGGAGGGTTCTTCCCTACATTGCTTTACCTACAAAGGTTAGAGCAGATGATGACAAATTTCAATGCATTGGTCAACTCACTTGAAGACCAAATTGATGACAAAGAGAGAGAATATGAGAAACATTTTGAATCAGAATATGAGGAAGATAGTGATGGTGGTTTTTTAGTACATAGCCTTCTTGTCTTGGAGCAACAACCTCCTACTGAGCAAGGAGGAGATGAAAATATAATTATGGATTTGACAGAGCTGCAAAGTTCTTAGGATACTAATGAGCCTCCTCTGAAAAAGCAAAAGCTACAAATTGGAGAGCCTTCACAAGTAAAGGCTACTAAGAAGAAAAAGGATAAAGTGGGAGCTCTAATCACTGGCACAAGGGGCTATGATCACAAACTAAGGAAGAAGATTAGAGAAGAGAAAAGAAAAAAAAAAGAGGTAGCAGAGGAAATAGAGTTGCCATTGGCACTCTGTCAAGATGAAAGATTGCTCCAATAGGATGCTTTCTTAAAAGATGATGAATTCATAAAAATTGATGAATTCAAAAATTTCCTCTTATGGCATAAGAAACAACAGGTTGCTTCTGGTGTACAGATCATAGAAGATGGCCAAGTGCCAAATGAGGCCATTCAAGCTTTAACAGATTATGATCCTGAGTTAGAAACCATCACTCTTGAAGAGGCCATAAGATTAGTTAAGGTAAGAAATATACTACTTGTACCTGGTTGGAACCTTGCTTTTGCCTTTATCATTGATCAAATAAGAAGGCAACCAGATCTAAATCTATCTTCAGAGACAAAAATTGGGGATATAATAAAGGGATTTGGGTATAGCCCAAAGAATCAAGCACTGGCCATGTGGAGCCTCTATCCCAAAGACCAGAAGCCTTCAATTCTAAATATGCAGGAGTAGATGGAAGGGGACAAGATTGTGTGATCAATCCACAATACAGGTGACCTTGAGGTCTCACAGGTGCTTACCCACTTTGCAAGATTAAATGAAGATAAAACTAAGAAACTCTCAGATAGGTTTAAGAACCTATTTGAATATTATAGTGCACTTTTGTAGGATAGGGAAGTACATATCATGAAGGAAAAGGCATTAGAAAAGACTGTGGAAGATTTGACACAACAGATAGTAAATATGCCCATAATCCCTCCTCAAACACTTGAGCAACCCCCACAATCAGAAAACTAGAGTGCAGAAGGAAAAGATGTTGCTAAGAAACAAGTTGATATAGAGAAGAATAGAGTGGCATTGGATGTCTTATTAAAAAATTTTCAACATAGAATTGATGTCTTGAAAGAAAAAATAGATTTAGTATACACTGCTTATAGTAATTTTTCTGAGTTACAAATTGAAGTAAATAATTTTGTTGTTATATTAAATTCTTATCATACAACCTGGTTAGTTAGGGAATCATTGTTTGAAAGGTTGGCATCTATAGAGTCCCTCAAGATAGATATTCCAGAGATAGTCTTACAGGTTGGTGAGGAGATTGATCAAATTTTGGCCACCTTGCAATTTTTTAAGGGAAAATCCAACCAAGTGGAGGTAAGGGTAGTTATGTTTGGCCCAGATTTCAATAGGTTCATTCCTCTGATCAAGACTGAGGATGGATCAGTAAAGGGGTTATGTACATGGAAATTAGATTTTGGTTATTTTCTACCAAAGAAAGAGGCTTTCATTAATGAGAGTAATGAATTAGATATTGACAGCTTTAATGTCACTTTGGATGAAGCCTTAAAGGCTTAAATGGACTTCACAAATTTTTTTATAGATGTTAAGGTGATCACCGATGCCAGATGGGAAAGGAAAAAGGTAAAATTGTATAAAATTCAAAGTTTTCAATGGCCTATAGATGAGGAAGTAACTGCATGGGACACACTCACCAAGATAAAGAAGAGAAAGTCTATAGAGGTTGACCTCGATGTAGTTGATGAAGAGTAAAGAGGACATTTGGATATATGACACCTAATCAATGAGCATAGGGATGATAGCTATTAATGAAGAATGGTGTAGGTTAGCCTAAAATGGTGATCACCATATCTCACAATAACTCAATGCAGCTATCAAGAATATCTCCGGACAAAGTGTCAGTTACCAAACAAGAAAGATCAGATATCAGAAAAGTCCAAAAGATTTTTGTCTTTCCACTGCCTAAGGGCTACTTTGTAATCTTTGTCTTTTCTATTTTAGGGTTAGGGCTAAACCATCTGAAGCTTGTTGCATCCTTACTAATTTAAGGATTCCAAGTGTTAGAATAACTAATAAGGGGTGAATTAGTTATCCAGTGTCCCAAAACAAAATGTATAATCCAAAACAAATTCTTCAATTTTTTCTACTTGATAAACATAAAGTACTTTCACTGTTTGTTCATTTACCGATCAAATCTAACATGTATTATGCAAATTATGATAACAAAAAAATATCACAATCAACACATAACACAATAGATTTAATGTGGAAACCCTATGAAGGGAAAAACCACCTAGGACCGGCAACCTAAAATTGTTCACTCTTCTAAAGTGAGGTTGGTGAAGACCCAACCCTGTTAAAGGTTACAAACACACTGTCAAGTGTGACCTTGTTAGAGGATTTTAGACTAGAAGTTATCGTCCAACCAACAGTCACTATGGGGTTGACAGGATAATAATGTTCACTCTATGAATGAAAACCAAAAGACTTTCATAGTCCACTTGGTTAAGAGATTTGATTGTATACAATGTTTAAATATGTAACCGTAGATGATCTACCTTGAAACAATATTCAATTGTAGTTTACAGATCAATGTTCAGCTCATTCAAATCCTTCTGACCAATATATCACTTCAGATTCAGTCTCATATCAACTTATAGTTCATTGGTAATTAGTCTTTGTAGCTTGGTAACTGTTCTGCAGCTCAGTTCTTATTAACCAGTATTATTAGAATGCATGAAAACTCCTTCACATGATAATTTTGCAGTATCTTCTTCTTCCGGTGATGTTTCAATAATGAAACCAATGTCTCTTATATAGACGAGTAAATCATTTTCTTTTCCTCCATTAGATTTTGCTACTTAATCTCATTCTTAGATTTTTTCGCTTTAACCTTCTTCGGCTGACGTGTCAGTAACATGTTTCAATCTTCTCCATTAGATCTTCCTTGAATTATGTTAGCCATCGATCTTCATAAAAAACCTTATTTGTTACCTTGATTTCATACACTTTACAGCTCATCACTTTATCGGCTAAACTGATCATTTAATTCCTTTCTATTTTTCTCAATTAACAAAGAAATGCGTCGGTGAAAAAAAGCTTAATTAATACTATGCTCGGTATACACTACACTCTATCAGTGTATACTAAAATGCTTTATTTATTGACAACACCGCTTTGTGTCTTTCAACTCTATTCTACATCATAGATGAATGCAACATAATAAAGTCGATATCATCAAGTCATAGACTCATCAACAAGTTACTCAATGTATTCCTTATCCTCATTTGACATATACATCTTCCTCATGTAGATATTTTTGTTCTTCATCTCTTTCTCCTTTCTTCAGATGTGTCGGTATAGTAACTTACAAGATAAGTACTGTCAAGCTAGTTGACATCAATGACAACATAATACTGATTTAATCATCTTGCATTATCTAATCATCAACTCCTCAATAATCTCAAATTATAGATTCTTCATTCTGGTTCCAAATCAGTTGTAGTTCATCAATCTCTCCCTTTGGCATTGATGGCAACTCAAGTAATATGAAATGTACCATACACATACCAAACATGTATTCTACAACTTTGTAAACAAATGTTGTACTAAGCTCTCCCTAGCTTAATATGTTTAATCACTATGTTACTTCAACATTTGTAATGTTGTAATGCAAATCATCAGATATGCTCTTTTCAGTTCTCAGGTTACTGTTCTTGTTTCTTCCTTTCAGTATCTCTCCCTTAGATAGTTCTCATCGGTGTATATTTCTCCCTTTCCTTTTCATATTATTTATCTCTCCCTTTGACAAAAATGCCAAAAGAAACAAATAAATAAAAAATCAGCTATATAGTAGCCAAGTAACTCTCTATTGTTCAATGCATTCACTGTATCTCTGTATACTGATATCTCAATATGTTTCACTTCGCCAAACTTAATCACAACCTTGAACATTATCTAAAGTGTGAACTATGTTGCATCAACATGTGTGCTCTTTTGATAAGTTTAGGCTGATGCAACATCCAGATCACATTTGTGACTGATAGATAGGGGACGGACCCCTAGTCTAGTCCTCAAATATTCAAATGTGTCCTTCGATAGAGGCTTTGTAAAAATGTCTGCAAGTTATTCCTTAGATGTAACAAATTCTAACTTCACTTGCTTCTCTTGCACTTGTTCCATTAAGTAATGATACTTAATTGATATATGCTTTGTCTTAGAGTGCATAACAAGATTCTTCAAAATATTAATTGCACATGTGTTGTCATAGTATATAATCACCAGGTCAGTGATTACCTCATTCATTCCTTCCAACACTTGCTTGATATATGCAATGTTTGAACAATTTGTAGTAGCAGCAACATACTCTGCTTTAGCTGTTGACTAAGAAATGCAAGCCTTCTTTTTACTTGTCCAGGTTACAAGTCTTTCACCAAAGAAAAATGCTCCTCCGGTGGTACTTTTTCTGTCATCCACATTTCCAGCCCAATCAGCATCGGTATAAACCTTCAATTCAAACCTTCCTTCCTTAGGGTACCATAAACCATAATCCTTCGTCTTTTTCAAATATCTTAAGATTCTTTTTGTAGCAATCATGTGTGATTCTCTAGGGTTAGCAGAATATCTAGCAATAATTTCCACATCATGTGCTATATCTGGTCTATTGTAAACTACATACATAAGCTTACCAATCATAGATCGGTAAAGTGTCCAATTTACCTCTGTAGTTACATCTTCCTTTGTTAATTTACTTCTAGTAGCCATCAGTGTTCCCACTGGTTTAGCATCTTCCATGCCAAATGTCTTCAAGACTTCCTTTATGTACTTAGACTGTGAGATAAATATCCCATCACTCTACTGAATTACTTGTAGTCCTAGAAAAAATTTAATCTCTCCGAACATAGACATTTCAAACTCTTTTCTCATCTCATTAGCAAAAGATTTACATACATCATCTCAACCTCCAAAAATAATATCATCGACAAAAATTTCAGCAATAATAATAGTGTCATCAGTGTCACCTTTCATGTACAAATTGTTGTTCTCACTAGTTCTCACAAATCCAATACTTAACAAGTAAGTATGTAGTCTTTCATACATGCTCTCGATGCTTGTTTCAAACCATATAAAGCTTTTTGTAATCTACATACCATGTTTCTGTTGTCTCAATCAACAAATCCTTCAGGTTGTTCTATGTAGACCTCTTCCTCAAGTATACCATTAAAAAATGCTGACTTCACATCCATTTGATAAACCTTAAATTTCTTGTGTGTGGCATATGCAAGTAGCATTCTAACTCCTTCTAATCTAGCAAAAAGTGCAAATGTCTCACCATAGTCAATGCCTTCTTCCTATGCATATCCCTTGCATACCAATCTTGCTTTATTTCTTGTTACTTCACCATTTTCATTCAGCTTGTTTCTAAATATCCATTTAGTATCGATAACATTCTTATCTTTAGGTTGGGGTACTAAGGACAAAGTTTTGTTTTTGTCTATTTGTTCTATTTCTTCTTTCATTGCATTAACCCATTCTTCATTTTCTAATGCAACTTTCACATTTTTCGGTTCAAATTCACAAACTAAGCATGTACCTTGTCTTGATTTGCTTCTAGTTTGCATCCCACCTTTTCTGTCTCCAATTATTTGTGTCTCAGGATGATGTCTTCTGACAAAACTAGCCAGTACTCAGCTTCTTCTTTCTTGCTCATCCCGATCAGGTTCATGTGCTTGCTCAGTAGCACCATCTTGTTCGTCGGTATCCCTTTCATGTTCCTCGGGGTTATTTTCTTGTTGACCGGTTATCACAGGCTATGACTTCGGTAGATAATTAGGAAGTTCAATGTAAGTGAATCTACCATAGTCTTTCAATTATCTTCTACTTTCCTCTATGTTCTTGTCATCAAACTCATCAACATGAACATTAGTACTCTCAATCATCTTATTTGTAACCTTATTCAGACATTTGTATGCTTTACTCTTAGTAGAATATCCTAAGAATATTCCTTCATCTCCTTTAGAATCAAATTTCCCATTTCTCTCATCCTTCAAAATAAAACATTTGCTTCCAAAAATCCTGAAATAACTTACAGTAGGTTTGTGTCCAAACCATAGTTCATAAGGTGTCTGGTTGGAGTCTTTCTTTAGTTGTACTTGGTTAAGCACATATACAACTATGCTGACAACTTCCCTCCAATATGTCTGAGCAACATTCTTTTATATCATCAGTGTTCTAGCACAATCAACAATTGACCTGTTCCTTCTTTCAACAATTCCATTCTACTGAGGTGTCCTCAGTGCAGAGACCTGTCTTTTAATACCATTCTCATTACAGAAATTAGTAAATTCATCAGAGATAAATTCACCTCCTCTATCAGATCTTAAGCATTTAATTTCTTTTCTAGTCTCTTTTTCTACCTTTGCCTTATACCATTTAAACATCTTAAAAGCTTTAGATTTCTCTTTCAGGAACATAACAGTCATCAATCTAGTATAGTCATCAAGAAAAAGGATAAAGTATTTATCACCATAATAGCTTTGAGTTCTCATAAGACCACTTAGGTCGGTATGAACCAACTCAAGTATATTCTTTGTTGAGTAATCTTTGCTCTTAAAACTAGAGTTAGTCATCTTACCTTTCTGACATTCATGGCACATAGCATGATCTGGTTTTGACAAGTTAGGAAACCCTGTAACTCTTTTCTTCTTACTAATCTTGATCATGTTATCAAAGTTCACATGACATAACCTCTTATGCCACAACCATGCATCTTCATCTTTCATCAATAAACAAGAAGACTGATCAATATCAAGATAAAATAAATTACCTCTGGATTGTGTACCAGTTCCAACAAGTCTTCCTCCATCATCATAGATTCTTACCTTCCTGCTCTCAAAAGCTAGTCAGTGGCTTGAGTTATTCAACTATGCCACACTTAACAAATAATAGTTTAGTCCATCTACCCAGTATGCATTTTCACATCTTATTCTATCATTAATCATTAGTGATCCTTTACCTCTCACCATACAAGGTGCATCATTTCCCATCCTTATAGATCCACCATCATATTCATCAAGTAAATCAAATTTCTCTATATCTCTAGTCATATGATGTGTACAACCACTATCGATGATCCATGTATCATTTCTGCTTACTTTAGAGATCAATGTTGTTTCTTCATGTTTCTCTTTTTCCTCTGAATCATCTTTCATAGCAACAAATACTACTTTTACATCATCATTAGTGTCAGATTCATAATCAAATTCTTTGGCTATGTAACATACCTTTTTCCCTTTTTCATAGCTATCTCGGTTGTCTCTATTGTTGTGTCAGTAGCCTCTATTAGCTCTTCTCCCATAGCTCCCTTCAGATCGGTCTTTGGATCTATCATTATCTTTCTTATTCAGACATCTAGCAGCAATGTGGCCAACTTCTTTACAATTAAAACATGCTAGAGGTAGCTTACCTCTATACCTTCCTTTTCCTTTCGGTAATCTTCTAGCCATAAGATCTTCAAGCTCATCAAGTTCATCATCAATATTACTATCACTATCATTATTTTTAATATTCCTACTACTAGACTTACCAATCTTCAAAGAATTCATGAAAGAAGATTCAACAGACGTTACAACATTTTTGTCAAAATTATTCAATTCAAAGGTTGTAAGCTTACCGATCAGTGTGTCAAGAGTAAGGTTTGATGTGGCTCTTGTTTCATGAATTGCAGAGATCCTGATTGCATAAACTGGCAACAAGGTTTTGAGAATCTTTCTTATTATTGTTTCATCATCAATGATTCCATCTGATGCTCTAATAGCATGTTCAACCTCTTTTTAATTCTATTTGCGTACTGCACAATGTTCTCACCTTCTTTCATCTTCATATCATCAAAATGACCTCTTAGACTTTCTGCTCTGGCTCTCTTAACATTCACATCTCCACTGTATATTAGATTCAATTTATCCCACATCTTCTATTTTGTATTACAATTCTTGATGTCTTCAAATTCAGCATTGGTACAGGCAGTAGCAAGTTCCATCATAGTAATGTTGTGTTCATGCCAATCCTTCAATTGGTCAAGTGTCAGGGGACCTGGTGTTGGTCCAATGTAGCCATTCTCCATTAGTTCTAGTGCATAATTCCCAATTCTAGATATGTGCAACTTCATTTAGCTTTTCCATATTGTGAAGTTGTCTTTGTTCAGCTTTGGCACTTCCCTCTTATACATCTTGAGACTTTTGTGCTAGAGTCCTTAAAACTCTATTCAAGAAACCACTTTCTCTGATACCAATTGTTAGAATAACTGAGAGGGGGTGAATCAATTATCCAGTGTCCCAAAACAAAATGTATAATCCAAAACAAATTCTTCAATTCTTGCTACTTGGTAAACATAAAGTACTTTCATTGTCTGTTCATTTACTGATCAAATCTAACATGTAATATGCAAAGTATGATAACAAACAAATATCACAATCAACACATAACATAATATATTTAACGTGGAAACCCTATGAAGGGAAAAACCACATTGGACTGGCAACCCAAAATTGTCCACTCTTCTGAAGTTAGGTTGGTGAAGACCCAACCCTATTAAAGGTTACAAACACACTATCAGGTGTGACCTTGTTAGAGGATTTTAGACCAGAAGTTATCATCCAACCAGTAGTCACTCTAGGGTTATAGGATAACAATGTTCACTCTATGAATGAACACCAACAGAATTTCATAGTCCACTCGATTAAGAGATTTGATTGTGTACAATGGTTAAATATGTAATAGTAGATGATATGCCTTGAAACAATCTTCAATTGTAGTTTATAGATCAATGTTCAGCTCATTCAAATCCTTCTGATGAATATATCACTTCAGATTCAATCTCATATCAACTTATAGTTCATCGGTAATTACTCTTTGTAGCTTGGTAACTGTTCTGTAGCTTGGTTCTTATTAACCAGTATGATCAGAATGCATGAAAACTCCTTCACATGATAATTCTGTATTATCTTCTTCTTTCAATGATGTTTCAATAATGAAACCAATGTCTCTTATATAGACGAGTAAATCATTTTCTTTTCCTCCATTAGATTTTGCTTCTTAATCTCATTCTTAGATTTTTCCACTTTAACCTTCTTCGGCTGACATGTTAGTAACACGTTTCAATCTACTCCATTAGAAATTCCTTGAATTATGTTAGCCATCAATCTTCATAACAAACCTTATCTGTTACCTTGATTTCATACACTTTACAGCTCATCACTTTATCGGCTAAATTGATCATTTAATTCCTTTTTGTTTTGATTGGTTAACAAAGAAATGCGTTAGTGAACACAAGCTCGGCTAATACTATGCTTGGTATACACTACACTCCGTCGATGTATACTGAAATGCTTTATTTACTGACAACATTGCTTTGCGTCTTTCAACTCTATTCTGCATCATAGATGAATGCACCATAATAAAGTTGATATCATCAAGTCATAGACTCATCAGCAAGTTACTCAATGTATTCCTTATCCTCATCTGACATATACATCTTCCTCATGTAGATATTTTTGTTCTTCATCTCTTTCTCCTTTCTTCAGATGTGTCGGTATAGTAACTTACAAGATAAGTACTGTCAAGCTAGTTGACATCAATGACAACATAATACTGATTTAATCATCTTGCATTATCTAATCATCAATTCCTCAATAATCTCAAATTACAGATTCTTCATTCTGGTTCCAAATCAGTTGTAGTTCATCACCAAGATGGTTTTAGTTATAAATATGAGTTGTACTCTCTTTTGTAAAGGGAATGATGAGATGAATATAGATTCTGGAGAGTAGACTTCTCATTTTTGTGTCTAAGACTTTTGAGCCTCAAACTTTCGTATGTATTGAAATAGGAATATTTTCAATAAAATACACTATAATTTCTATCTTATTTTGTTATTGTCTCTTTATCTTTTATGTTTTACTCTTGTATGATTTTGTTTGTAAGGCATATAAGATCATACCTGTTGCAAGGCAATTTTTTTAATTGTTTGTGAATTTCTTTCAAGGAAAGGATTTAATTTTCATAAACAATTTCAAAGAGCATAATTGTTAGGATTCTGATAATAACAATATAGTAGTGACAAAATAGTTTGTAAGGCATTCTATTCAAATTGCATGTAGTTTGTAAGGCAATCTATTTGTATTTTATTATAATTTTTCCTGTGGATTTGCATTCAAAGACTCAACTCGCCCAAGGATTAGGCATTGGTGTGATTTTTGTTGTAAAGTTGTCATTTAAGTCATCAAGAACTAAAATAATTTCTAGTGCATTTGTTTTTTAAGTTCATACATATCTTGATAGGACTATATTCAAGTAATATAGTTCATATTTTCTGATTCCTTCAAGAGGTAATCTGAAAAGTTTAACCTTCCTTGAGTTAAACTCATAAAAAGGAGAAGGATGAATATCCCTATGCCACTGTTGTATGTTATTAAATTGGTAGTTTCCCTTGTTATGCTTTGTATTAGGATATTCTCAGTTGTTTGTAGAGTAATCTTTTATTGAAGTAGTTTGAAGCATAAATAACATAGCAATGAAGAACCTAATCCACCATTGAGGTTTTGTTGAAACATAGTAAACTATTAAGGCAATACCTGCCTAAGTCTTGTGGAGCTCGAAGAAGAAGGAGGATCTTATCCAATGCTCATCAATTAGACCATTTCTTGTCAAACTTGAGAGTCCATAATCTTAGAATCAAGCCTACCTATTTTCCAAGTTTGATCCTACAAGAAAAATCCCTAACACACTCCAACATAAGTGTTGCCATAAATGACAACCCTTAAGTGATTCCTAGTGCTCCAAAACATCACATGCCAACAATCTCTCCCTTTGGAATTGATGGCAACACTTAGAAAAATGACTAAGTGTTACAATACAACTTTCTTTTTCTTTTTCTCTTTTCTCTTTTTTTTATTCTTTTCTACATCTATTCTTTTACTTTCTTTTCAACATATAACTCTACATATTTCTTTATCTTCCTCATTTTTCCTTTTTCTTCCTCTCCCTTTGACATCAATGGCAAAGGTATAGTCAAAATTATTGAACTTAAGCACAAATAGTTTAGTGCTTACTCACTAGATTTAAGACATCTTGGAAAGATTTTTCCAAGGTCTTAACTTCTTTAGTCCATGAATTTATTAATATTTCACTAACATGGATTAATCCATTTAGTGCACATGACACTGTCTCTGCTGTCTTAAGCTCAATAAGAGTAGATACAGACATTGAGCCTTCGAATTTTATCATCTCTAAGAGATGAGTCTCCAACATTGTGAGCTTAGGAGATAATAGGCTTCTCAGTATGCCAAATCTATTTTCAACTCTCCCTTTCTCCATTTCCAGTACTCCTATATTGTCCAAAAGCTTGGATGTCTCCTTGTCTACCTCTCCCACAATTTGTGAAGATGATTCACAACTATCCATTAAGCTATCAAGATTGGCCCTATCTTTTGCTATGATCTCCTCAATATTCTTCAAATGTCTATAGGGGTTTATGCAATAGCTGTAAATTTTCCTACCTTGTGCTACACAAATCTTGGCTTTAAGAGTGGTAGCCTTCAGAATATCTAAGTCCCATGAAATGGACTTGCAAACTTTGTTCAAATTTTTCTTCAAGAAATTCTTTTCAGCCTTTTCTTCTGCAGTCTTTAGCAATGAGTCAAAATGACTATCAAAGCTATCCAATACTATACCAAGGTTCTTAGTTTCATCTTTTTCTTTAAAGATAATTGGTGAGAGGATTAGCTTGTTCATTTTTTCTACAAACTTGACCATTACCTTAGCTCTTTTGTCTCCTTTCTAAATTGATCTCTCCTTAGCTTTAGAAAAAGCCATAAATGATAGTCTCATCAGCTCATTTTCATCCATGTTGTCTACATCAGAATTGATTGGTTTGGCCACACTTGCCAACAATAAGGATGTGTCCAGTTTGACCTCAACAACTTTTTCTGGTTTTGGCTGCACTTCTTTCTTTTCTTCCTACTATATTTCCTTTTATTGTTCTTTTTCTTCCTTTTTCTCTTCTGATTTCCCATCCTCAATCTACTCCTAATCTTCAACCTCCATCACACTATCCACGTTATCCAAAAATGGATCATTTACATCTTGTAAAGTGTCAAGACTAATAGGCACACCAGTGACAAAGAAATCTGGTTGCATGCTAACTTGAGCACTTTCATCTACTGCCTTAGAACTCTCTCCTAAACCTAAGGATATTGGTTTAGAGACTTTGGGAGGTGAAAATTTCTTAGGCATGTCATACATTAGAATTTGGTCCAATGCCTTTTAGGTGTCCTCAATCACCTCATCATGTTTCCTAGCCATAATCTTGACTAGTCTGGCCTTTGTCCTCAATAATGGTTTTAGTGCTTTTATGATTCTTTCTCTTTCCTATATAGATACACCCAGAAACATATCTTCAATTGCCTTCTTTCTTATGTTCTCATCCTCTGAATGTGCTAACTGTTTCCTGATTTCCAATTTACTATACAGTTCCTTAGGAACACTTCCTTCAATTTCTAATAGATTCTTTTTAAAAGATAGTAGATACTCAATGATAGTATCTTCTATGATTGCTTGCTCCTTAGGTCCATATATTTCATAGTATCTATCTATAGTCTTTATGTTTCCCTCTTTCAATGCTCTCTTCTGTAGTGATTGAAGGTTTGGTTTCCACAAATTTTGTGGATCTTTTTGAGCTATTTTCTCAACTATCTTTTCCTCTTTCTTCTTCCTTTTCACTTCAATCTCTTTTTCTTTGGGACTGTCCTGCTTACCTGTCCTTGTAGATCTTCTAAGAACGACTGCAAGCACAACTTCTTGAATTTTTTCTTCTTTTACATCAATAATAGTAACGGTAGGTACTACTAATTTCTCTCCCTTAGAAGGATTAGCTGCATCAATAGCTATTCTAGAAGATGCCTCCATTTTAGCTCTTATGCTCTTTAATTTCTCCTTAGTGAGTCCCACCTTCGCAGTAATGTCTTCAACAATTTTGTTGACCTTTCTCTTCCTTGTTACATTTTCCTGCTCTTCTCTTAATTTCTCATACTTCTCTCAATAAGTACCCTATCTTTCTTGGGTAGGGTCTTTTTCTACTCCTAATACATGTTCCACTTGCATGGTTATGATTTTAGCACTTACCTCATATCCCATAGGATAGCACCACTTGGTTCTTGGCTCTACTGCCCCAAAATAAACATAATCAGTTTCAACCAGGAAACAAATAGTGTCCTCATACTTTTCCACTAAGTTTTCTAGAATTCTATATCTTTCTTTCATCTGCATCTACAATATCTTGATCATCCCAAACAATTCTCCATCAACCCAGTCTTGTTTCTGTCTTCTGTAGTATTTTGAGATTTGCAGTCTAGTGGGATCATTATCTTTCCATGGTCTAGGATGCATGCCAGGAAAGTTGTGAATGATATGAATGTACATGTGAATGAGTAATGAACCAAATCTAAATTCTTTAGATCTATCCTTCTTTATAGCTTTCACATTCTCAATGAACTAGTGAGCTAGAATTTTGTAAACATTATACTTCATGTTCTCTTTTACCATTCTATATACCATCATGATAACTCAGTGGATATAGAATTAGGTCTTCTACTATAAAAAAACTTGTAGCCTATTAGCATTGCTACCAATATGACATCTTGCAAGTAAATATCATTTAATTTCATTTCCCTCTTATCCCACTTAGAGTGTGCTAGGGTTTCAGCTTCTTTCCTTAGGTTTTTCTCACTAATAGGTAGGGCTCCTTCATTGTCAAGGCCTATGATATCATGGATCAACTATGCACATATCTTGACAGGTTGATCACCTATCGACAAGAACTAATCATGAACTCTTCTCATAATGATATTGAACCATTCAACTTTCATGATCTATGTGAGTCTAGTTAACTTGAGTATTGATAGATCTTTTAAGTGTTTGAATTCTTCTATCAAAGACCCATTTACTTCTAACATACTATTCAATTCATCAAAGATGTTAACCCCCCAATAATCTCATACTTACAATGTATGTTTTCCCTAATATCTCCTATGTGCAACATGCCTACGGGGGTTTGTGAAAATACTCCTTCTAGATCATCCTCACAGGATTTGAATGGATGATTTTTGAATTTGTATCTAGGTCTGTCTACAACATCATAAACTACTGGTGCATCTATGACTTTCCAAAGTGATTAGGTCTAAATACCTTAAATGCACTTGAATTTGATGTTTGACTTCATGCAAACACAAAATCTCTCTGCTAGATCACTGCTCTACTTTCACACTTCTACTCTCCTTAGTTGCTAATCAATAAATGGTGTGGAATTGAAGTTTTTCAAGTCTTTTATCTATCACAAGTTGAGTGTGTGCATTAAACATAGGTAGCTCAACTTTTCATGTCATCCAGTCAACGCAGAACGTGCGAACACAAAAGATGAATCTTCAAGTGTTGCGCTCTCATCCACAAACTCTACAACATCTATACATATCACACTTAAGCTCGCATGAGCTAACTCCACCCATAAGGCCATGCATCCTTCTAGGTTGATACCTCAAAGAAATCATCATGAGAAGAAACAACATCATCAACTCTCTCTCCCTAAACCATTGCTTTATTCAGAACTTTTACTTTCCATATCTTCTCATCCTCTGATTTCTTGAATTGACTCTCATATTCATTCATGTAATCATTTAGGCTTTTACCACTATCACCAACATTCTTCCTTATAACCATAGGGGGTGGTCCTTCTGGTTCACTAGATCTTCTTGGTCCTCTTCTATTGTCATCTCCATTATATCTGCAAAACTTCATAATGTGACCTAGGTTGTTACACTTGTAACAAATAGGTGGTCTTCTTCTATCTTGATTGGTCTGCAGCTTACAATACCTTGCTGTGTGCCCAAAGTTATTGCATTTCTGAAATGTAATCTTGGTTGTTGTTTCTTCTTTGATATAGTCTTGCTTGTACCTAGACTAATCAAGTTTTCTGCAATCTTCTTTCTTGTGCCCATAATCATAGCAATTAAAACAATAACTAGAAAAGGGCTTAGAATTACATTTACTTCTACAATCTCTTTTCATATGTCCAACTTTGTTTCATCTGAAAAATCTACCTCTAAAGGATCTGAATTATTCTCTAGGTTCTTCATGATTAGGTTTCTCCTTAGGAGTAGATCTTTCCTCATTCTTGGCTTCATTTTGTTTTTCTTGAGTTTTTTTTAACTTTCAGCTTCATTGAATCCAAATCCAGACATATCTCCTTTAGGCTTTTGTCTTGCTCTTTATTCATCAATCTTGTCACTACTCATGTGCAACTTCTCAATATGTAATTTTTCTCAAGTGAGTTCACCTTTAATGATCTGATTGTATTTATCTAGTTCCTGATATATATCCTTGTAGTGGTCAAGTTTAGTCTTCATTTGTCCTATCTATAGGTTAGCTTCTTTTAGTGACTCTTCAAATTTGTTTCTTTCATCCTTTTCATGCTGAATCTCTTTGATCATCAAAAGATTGATTTGTTCTTTTTCTTGCTCCAACATCTTTACCTTGTCTGATGTATCATTGTTTGAACTTTCTTTTATTTTCTCCATAAGGTCTTGTCTCTAACCTTTTAAAATCTCAAGTTGTTCTTTTATTTTCTTCATAAAGCCTTATGCTCTTCTTAGCTTAAATTTTAGTTCTCCATTCTCATCTTTCATTTTATCTAGATCTTCAAGTGCGGCTTCAAAATTCACTTGTAAATCTTTCGAATCCATTCTGATCTCCCTTAAGCTATTAAGCTTTCTCTCAAAGGGCCAATAGCTCTAATACCAATTGTTAGGATTATGTAATACTGAGAGGGGGGGTGAATCAGTATTACAAAACTTTAACTTCAACTTTGTTAAACAATTACAAACAATCTAGAGTACTGCAAAAATGAAAAGAACATATAAGCATAACACATTACTCATGACACCATGATTTGTTCTCGAGGAAACCCTAGCCAAAGGGAAAACCTCGGTGGGGATGGTACCCACAAATATGCACTAAAGTATAGTATCCCTGTTAGGAGATCTAACCCTGTTAGGAGATGATTGTTACATAGTACATATCCTTGCTGGAGGAATACAAAACCCTATTAGGGGTATACAAAACACCTAGTTAAAGGTGGTGAGCACACTGCTCTTACAATCAATACTTGTCTCAAAAGTAGTTCTAAAAAATGGACCAACACAAGCACTTATCTTTCTTAGATAGTTCCAATTGTAGCTTGGTCTCTTACTGATCTCACATATAATCTCTACTCTTATATTCAAAAACTTACTCAATCATCATAATTATTGTCATGCTTTGCTTTCACAAAAACAATCTATACTTATACAAAATCAGCCTTCCAGTCAGCTTCATAATTACCATACAAAACATAATAAAAACTCATGCAAATGATGTACATGGAGTCAAAACTCTTATATTACCAAAGAGTTGCAAATATACTTTATTTACTTGTCTTAGCACGTTACCATATCCATTATACTTTCCTTAATCTTCACAACTATTCATATACCCTGTTACATTGTTTTACTGTCTTCGCATACCTTTTGATCACTGTATCTCATAGATCTGATAACCAAAACTTATATGCTCTTAACTAAAGCATTCATACATCCCAAAATACCTCCAGTTAACTTTGCAAGCCATAATACCTCATATATCTTCATCGCTGACCAAAATTGTAGCATTGTACCTTGTTATCTTGATTTTGGACTTAGTCATTTTCATGACTGTGACTCCAGTGGTAATCTTCATAATGAGATCACTCCAACATAAGTGTTGCTATAAGTGACAACCCTTAAGTGATTCCTATTGATCCAAAACATCACATTCCAACAAGAATGAATTATGGACACTCCTATTTTGAATGTTGCAACTCTAGTTGGTGCAAGTAATAGAAAGGGAGATTTATTGGGCGTTGCATTATTGTGGAGAACTTCACTGATCACACAAATGAGATATAAATTTCTTTTTCTTGTTGTTCCTCGAATTATCATAAACAATGGCATCCCATTTTTATTCATGTGATAGTGTGACATAAATATGTTCACTTCATTTTCTTGTTTGTCACTTGGACTTGTAAAGTTGATATCTTGTGGTATATCATCATTTTTAAGGCATCCATTATCTCACATGATATTGAAAAAATTAATTGCTTGAGTTGTGTATTCATCACCTTGATATTCATTAGACCAAATTGTTTTCCTATCATTATTTCTTCTTCCCAACATATCTATTTTTTAGACTTGCATTATCAGACAATGATGTAGTCTAGATATGATTTCCCATTCATACTCTGAAGTGTTTCCTTGTAATATTTCATTATTTTCATTTTCTGAATCACTGATATTTTTATTATTTTTTGTAGATATTGTTCATTTAATGTGCCAATGGTTATAATTAAATGAATCCCAAGTTAATTGTATGGAGTCACTGGTATCTCTAATATCTCTCTGTATATAAAGAAATGGTTTGTAAAGCAATAGTTCAAATAAACAAAAATCAAGAATTTTTCTTATTCATGTGAAGGGGTGGATAAGAACCTTGGAAAAACCTTGACAATGGTTGATTTTTCCCTAAGCTCCCATTTGTTATCTCTTCTTTGTCTAGCATTATATATCCATAATCTAGTTGCATCTATGAGTGTGATAGATTTCATAAAGAATGGTCTTGTTCTATATCCATTGAATATTGATTGTGTCTGTTCTTCATTACTATTATCGCCACATAAACTATAGGTGTGAATACTACATGTGAAACTCTCAAATTAACAAATATTTTATGACTCTTGACTAATAGAAGCTCTAATAGCATGTGGCACATTTATTGAGCTCCAACATCCCTTTCTATATTAATTTTGGTCATAAAATTTCTATATGCCTTTGCTACTAGATCATTAGGATTGTCTATATTTGCAAGACACATGAGCATTTGATGGTATCTTTTTGAGCTCTTCTCTACTTTTAAAACATATTTGGAAATATCATTTATGACTGCATACTTTGATAGAACTAGTTTTCAATATATATTAGCTCTCCATAATTGAAGTATGTATCAGTTGTGGGAATTGACTATGTTGTCATTTCTTCCTACCTCAATTTTTTTCACTAATTTTAGTGTCTTCATATAATTTTGATCCATTCAAATTTAAATCCCAAAAAAATTTGCACCTATGATTCAATATGAGTAAATTTTATTTATACTTTTCTTCTAACAACACGTTCAATTTATAGATTAAATTTGTTATTTGTAGAGAAATTACATGAAAATTGTTCTTCATTTTTTTTCCTTAAGCATGCACCCTCTTTACATACTATGTCTTTGAATGTTGTTCAATATTTCTTCATAATCATGATCAATACTTGTTCCAACAAGTTGTGTTGTGTTTTTAAGACATGGATGTTGACCAAAATTTTGAAATGCTTAAGATATACAATGTGAATGTATTAATTTATTTTCTAGTAAGTATTTCAATTGATATGAATTAACATAAATATATTAAGTACATTATGATTATACCAATATATTTTGTTGATGAATATCTACTTGTGGATTCCACACATGAACAATGCAATGAAAATGTCTTTCAACCATTTTTATCTGTTGTTCATTGGACCAATCTATATTATCCATATTTGGTCCATGTAACCATAAGAAAACATGTGCATGTGGTGATCCTATATGTTTCCATTCATATCTACACCAAAAGTAGTTCTTTTAGACTGTAGGAATCGGGTATAACACCCCCTATAAACTACAGTGTGCCAGAATTTTTTTTTAACATGATCGATGATGATGGTGTTTGGTATCACATGGGATGGGGGAGATTGGACCTCATGCTTCATAATAGCAATCGCTCACCAATCAAGCCAAGCCCTTAACCCTGCAACAAAAGTATTTAACATTCAAACCTTTTTCTATTATTTCTTTTCTAAAAATTGAGTGTCTTAAATGCATATAGTGGGTGACTATATGAGGATAGTCGAAAACATTTTGTTTTCTCCACAATTGAGCTTTGCAAGGACATTTTGTACTATTCATGGCATTAATTTATGTAAATTTGGCTAATAAAAATCAGTTGTGATCAATGTAAAAAATATTGTTAGTGTTCTAATATGTTGGAGCATGTTAGACATTTTTTCTCAATATCTTGTCCAATATGATTTGGTACCTTTTAATGTTATTCCAAATCACATCAATTTATCAGCTAGATGTGTGTTTGACAAGTTTTCCAGGTGTTCATACAATTCATTTATGGTGATAGGAAACTTGTGAAATTTTCTTTTAGGGAATACTACTGTTGAATTTTGTGCATGATGTCTCCTTATCATATTCATCATGCAGTATCAAAACTTTGGGTGTTTTCCAAAGCATTGATCCATATAGTGCAGTAGATGCTTCACATACTCATGTAGGTGTACTCATCTTATCTATGGTTCCAACCAATCAAAAGTACCATCTACAAATAGTGTTATAAATTCCATATCAAGTAAGCCTGATGTTATATACTCATTGATTGGAGATATATCGATTGCAAGCCAATTGATAATGTAGTGGGATCTGCATTTGGATTATCAACCCATGCTTGAATTAATTCCATTTCTCTCTAGACGTTAGGTTTTTTGGAAGCCATTGAGGTTGTGTGATCTTAATATTGAATAGAAGGGAAATGGATTCACCTCTCTTCAAATGTAAAGGGGGGAAATATGAGATCTATTCTCAAACCCAAATTCCCAAAGAAGAGATCCAATTTGATCAACCAAGAGGTTAATACACATTGAATCAATTTTATGAAGAATATGGAAGAGAGAGAAAGTAAATCTAATATTTCCCTATAATGGAAATTATGTTTTGGAATATGGAATAATTGAAATACAAGTACTAACTTCAAATTAGGGTAGATTTGGAAAATATCAAATTCTGATGTCTGTGTATACTTTCAAGAAATTCTAAAACCTGTTTTGGACTGGAAATGCTGAGATAGAGAAAACCCATAAATCTTTCTCCAAGATGAGCTCAAGTTGGGTTTGACCCTCATAAAAGGTCAAATACTACATTCTTTATTTGAAGTCTGATTCTAATTCTGTTCGCAAATCTCAAAAGTTTGTCGAAAAGGGTATCCAAATTCATTCTTAGATCCAAAATTCCACACCTATACCTACAAGAAAATGGGGGTTTTTGTTGTATGGGGGGTTTGCCTTGGTCAAACCCCAATTTAGGAATTAACCTTGAAATTGAATTGAAATGTAGTATGGATAAACAAAGTAATTGAAACAAATCACCTCTGTTGAAGTCCTTGTAGAGGATTCGAATCCTCAAATCCACAAGTAGGAATGCTTCAATGGATTTAGAATTAATGTAGGATGTCTCCAATCAATTGAATTTGATCTTCAACACCAATCTTGAATTGATCTTTGCATATGAGAAGGCTTGATGAATGTAGAAGGATGGATCTTCAAGGGGGCTCAAAGAGATTGAATCCTTCAATGGCTAACAATGGATCTCCTTGATGGATGGATGCTTGAACAATTGAATGCTTTAAGGCTTTCTTTCACTTGAGAAAATCTTGAGAGCTTGGTGTCTTGATTATGAAAGTGGATTGAGAAAATGAGAGAGGAAGGCCTCCTTTTATAGTGAACTAGGGCACAATCCTCTAGAGGAGCCACCTTGGAGAATTAAATCCCAATTAGGTCCTAAAATTTAGAAAATATACTTAGATTAAATTAAATTAGAGGATTTACCATTTCAAAACCTAAAATGGTCGACCCGGAGGTGGGAAAACAAATCTCCCAAAAGCCCGATGCTCGAAAATCAAAGAAATTGGAAATTTGAATGAGAGGGCGTAAAATTGAGGTTGGACCTGACCTAGTTAGGTTCAACCTTGAACTTGACCCAGTTAGGTTTGAGCTCAACCCTAACCTAGTCAGGTTTGACCTTGAATATGACCCTGATCCCAGATCTAGTCAGAATCAAAGCAGGAGGTCTCGGGGATGCCCAGAAACCTAGAAATGATATCAGAACAGGATAGAATGCCATGGATAGACATAAAATCCTATGATAACTGTGATGAAGGCCAGGAGGAATTATTTTTGAATCCTACCTAGAGAATAGAGCCATGAAAGAGGGAAATTAAGGAGAATCCTCAGGATCCTAACCCTAATTTCACTTGGAATGAAGAAATCAAGTGCAGGAAAGAAGTGGAAAGTGGAGAGAAAATGAAATACATGCAAAGACCTGATCAAGGTGCTTAACATGACCCCAAACCACCTACTCAGAGGGCTAAATGCTCTTATCATGGAAGTGCATCCATTTTAAGACAAAACATTAAGCCCCCACTTTAGCAAGAGTATGGACTCGATGTAAACTCTTGGTAAAGGAGATTAGAATGAAAAGATAATCTTATCGTAATCTGAGGGACAAAGAAAAACCTTAAGCCCCCAGGGACTCATGTCTTCATCAAATCCTAGATCACAATAAGAGAGACATCTCTAGAGAGAGAAAGAAGGTGTGATTACCTCACCCAATGAGAACTTATGTCTCATTGTGAACCACATAGGAAAATGGCACAACTGGAAAGATGGAATTGAACCACCTAGTGAATGTGGCTACTCCCTAGTCAACCCATCAAGGATTCATCCTTAGGAATATTCTATTCCATAAGAATAAAACTGATGCAGGAGCATCCTGGGTGTAAGAGCAATCTTGCATCACCCAAAAATATTTATGTTTTTGTATTCAATAAGGGCTATCTTGTGCAGAGCTGCTATTTATGGAAACTTTATATTTTTAGTAAGTTGGTCTTATGATCTCATAATATTTTGATTTTACATGTGGAGGTTCATCTCAGTCACATCAGCCTACCAGCAAAGTTTCATGGCTAGATCAGGTCTAGTTTTGAAGATATTGAAGATTTTTGGTATTGGCAGCAGGGTACAAAAACTTTAAACTCAGTTTTGAAGGCTTTAGAGGCCCTAGATGAGGTCAAAAATTTGGGTGATGGGTGCTTGCATAGGTCAAGCTTGTAGAGTGCTTTGTGGCATTTCTGAAATGGGGTTATAATAGTCAATCAGGTCAATTGGTGATGACTTATGGTCTTCGGAAGTCGGGCCACCTAAAATGGCAGAAAATAATTTTCCTTCAAAATTTTTGTTCGGGTTTCAAAAGTTATTTTGAGCTGACTTTGATGTAATAAATTGAAAAATAAAATAATTCTAAGTTTGGTTGGCCCTTAGGGCAAAATTTCTGGAACCTTCTCGGGCGGTGGAAAATTCCTATATAAAGAAGGCCCGTAGTGTTGTCTAGGGCAGTTCTAGGTAGTGGATCTGGGTATTGATTTGAGGCTTTTTCCTACAGAATATTGTAAGGAAAATGCCCATGTGGCTTTGCATATTGTAATTCTGAAAGTTTGTAATTCCACATTTGTGGAGATAATAAGAAGCCAATTTTTTATTCTTGCATATTGTTGTTGTTGTTTCTCTATTTCTGTTATGTGTTTGTGGTATTAAGGGGAGCATCCTTCATCAAAAACCAAAAATAAAAACAAAAGAGATCCATTCTTAAGGACACTTTCAACCTTAAGGGATCAAAATATATGTGTATTTGAAACTGGAGGGATCAAGAGATCCTAAAATATAAATCCATGCTCTAAGGATTAGTTACTAATCCAAAAAGGGAAAAAGTATCTTGAAAAATAATATGTGCATATTGAAAAGTGAGTGTGTGCAATAGGTCAGCAGAGTGTATGCCCCCACGTTAAAGTCATTGATGACACTTTAACAGGAGCAATGGCTTTAATAGAAACATAAACAACTCCACTGATTATGTTTCCACATTGAGATGCCCTCAGATGAAGACAAATCAAGGGAAATATCATAGAAACATATAGAGAACATAGAAGGGATCTACCTACCATGGGGTCAGTATGATCATAAGATAATATATGTATGATATTATTGCAAATGAATTGACATCATTCCCTAAAGAAAGTAGAACTACAATCACAAAGGAGGAAAGATCACATAAGATATACGAAGGAGAATCTTTTCAGACCATGTCATGGAGACCAAAAAGAATTAGTGCTACCATATCTTGATTCCAAGCAGATTACACAAGGAAACATTTACAAATAATAGCACAGTTACAACATAACATTGAATAATGCATAGAAGAATAAAGATACATATAGAAGAATTTGAACAATAGTTTTGATTCCTTCATCACCTTGCACCAACTGAGTAACAAGGATCGTATAAAATAATCTAACAAAATTTAGCAAACACATTATGGGAGAAGCACAATACAATAGGAAAACACACAACAAAGCTACCATGAAGGATGAGCCAATCAAGCATGCTGCCTACTCTCCCCATCTTGTTGTATATCATTTAGGGAAGGTGGGTAACTCACAAGAGGGACTATATCCAACACAGTAGGAATGATAGCCAGTTCCAAACAAGGATCCTCTTGAGAATCACTATGTTCGACACTAGGTGTAAGAGTTAATTGTGATGAAATCATATTAGGTAAATCAATTTCAATGTCAGTAGTCTCATATTCATAATTAACATCATCAGTATCATCAAGAGTATCTTCCGCATCCAAATTAATCAAAATAGGATCTAAGATATGAATAGAATCATCATAATCATGCATGTGAACATCATTATTAGTAACAATTTGTTTTACCACATTATGCATAGGTTTATCCATAGAAGGTAGAGATCTTTGAGCTTTAGCATGAGCATGACACTTTTTATGGTGTTCATTAGCAGATCAATTTTGTTTTGATTTATTTGAAATAGGTTGAGAACTAGGACAAAAAAGCATAGGATCCTTCACAAGTTCTTTAGGAAGATCAATAGGAGAAGCAATCATAGGCTCTTTGATAGGTTCAGTATAAGGAACTTGATTAACCGAACTAGAAGCCATAGTTAAGGGAGGTATAGAAGGTGTAGGTAAAAGACCATGATTAAGATCCCTAGGAGGTGAACTTAATTCAATAATTTTACAATGTTTATAAGCTTGATATGATCAAAAAAATTATCAAGTCGAGAAGGACATGAATTAGGTAATGAAGGCCAAAAGAAATCAAGAGCAGCATAATCTCTAGGCCTGGAAGGTTGATATAGACTATGATTAATCATCTTCACTTATTCATCATGAATGAACTTAAGAAACTTATGGATAGGTGAAGAAACAACATGCATGGTAGTCAACCAAGGAAAACCTAGCTTAACTTGAAATTGATCAGAAGTAGGAACCACAACAAAGGTAGTGTTCACAAATTTTCCACAAATTTCAATCGGTAAAGTAATAGAACCAAATGATGGATAAAGAAAACCATTACAAGTTTGAATCCACACATCTGATGTATCATAAAAGTCACATTGTAAGATATTCATAAAAATATTTTCTTCAGTGATAACATTGACTAAGAATGTAGGATCAACAAGACAACCACGAGTAGGTTTGTGAGCAATCCTAGCAGCAATGTAAAGAGGACCATCAGGAGCTGTAATAGTCTCAGAGTCATTAAAGGTAATCAAAAGTTCCTGAGGTCTTTTGTTCTTAAATTGTTGTTGAGGTTTAGGTTGAGTTTTCATTTTAGGTTTAGGTTTTGGTTGAGGTTGAGATTGACCTTGAGGTTGAATTTGAGGTGGAGATACATACTGATCAACATGCTCCACTTGATTAACAACATGATTGAGTGTTGGACTAGAACTAATTTGGAATCTGATTGAAGAATCCATGATTAAAGATCACTGAGAAGTTGTTGATTAGATATGTAATATGATTAAATCAGTATTATGTTGTCATTGATGTCAACTAGTTTGACAACACTTATCTTGTAAGTTACTATACCGAGACATCTGAAGAAAGGTGAAAGAAATGAAGAATAGAGAAATCTACATGAGAAAGATGTACATGAAAGATGAGGATAAGGAACACATTGAGTAACTTTTTGATGAGTCTATGACTTGATGATATTGACTTTATTATGTTGCATTCATCTATGATGAAGTATAGAGCTGAAATACACAAAGCAATGTTGTCAATAAATGAAGCATTTCTAGTATACACCGACGGAGTGTAGTGTATACCAATTGTAGTATTAACTGAGTAGTGTTCATCGATGCATTTCTTTGTTAACTGAGAAAAATAGAATGAACTAAATGATTAGTTTAGCCAATAAGATTGATGAGCTGGCAAGAGTATAACATCGAGGTAATGGATAATGTTTGTTACATAGATTGATGGCTGATGAAATTTGGGAAAGATCTAAAGCATGAGAATCAAACGTGTTATTGACAGAAGTGCCGAGAAAGTTTGAAGCGGCAAAATCTATGAATGTGGTTAAGTGGAAAAATCTAATTGTGGAGAAGAAAATGATTTACTCGTCTATATAAGAGAACATAATTTCTTTATAGAAGAATGATGGAAGAAGTAGAAACTGTAGGAATATCGCGTGAACAAGGTTTTCATGCATTTTGATCATACTAGTTAGTAAGAACCAAGCTGTAGAACAATTACCAAGCTATAGAGAGAAATTATCGACGAACAGTAAGTTGATACAGTATTGAATTTAAAGTGAAATATTGATCAGAAGGATTTGTTTGAACTAAATATTGCTCTGTAATCTACAATTGAAGTTGTATTAATGCAGGTCATTTACTGTTACATATTTAACCATTGTATACAGTCAAAATCTCTTAACTGAGTGGACTTTGAAAGTCTTATGATGTATCATTCATAGAATGAACATTGTTATCCTGTCAACCCCATAGTGAATGTTGGTTGGATGATAACTTCTAGTCTAAAATCCTCTAACAAGGTCACACCTGACAGTGTGTTTATAAACCTTTAATAGGGTTGGGTCTTAACCGACCTCACTTCAGAAGAGTGAACAATTTTGGGTTGCCGATCCGAGGTGGTTTTTCCCTTTATAGGGTTTCCACGTTAAATCTCTTGTGTTATGTGTTGATTGTGATATTTGTTTGTTATCATTCTTTACATGTTACATGTTAGATTTGATTGGTAACTGTTATGGTATTAGACTGGTAATTGGTAAAAGCATAGATAGTGAAAGTTATTATTGTTTATCGATGAGCAGAAATTGAAGAAATAGTTTAGAATTATACATTCTATTTTGGGACACTGGATAACTAATTCACCCCCCCTCTCAGTTATTCTAACAATTGGTATCAGAGCGTTGGTTGCTTAGAACAAAGTTTTAAGGACTTAAGCATAAAGGTCTCAAGATGTATAAGAGGGAAGTACCAAAACTAAACAAAGAGAACTTCACAGTATGGAAAAGCTAAATAAAGCTACATATATCTAGAATTGGGAACTCTACACTAGATTTGATGGAGAATGGCTACATACAACCGCCCACTAGTCCCTTAACTCTTGATCAATTGAAGGACAAGCATGAACACAATGTTACTATGATGGAAATTGTTGCTGCCTATACCGATGCTGAATTTGAAGATATTAAGACATGCATGATGGCCAAAGCAATGTGGGATAAATTAACACAAATATCCAATGGAGATCTGAATGTCAAAAGAGCCCGAGCTGAAAGTCTGAGAGGTAGATTTGATGATATGAGAATGAAAGAAGGTGATAACATTGTCCAATATTCAAATAGACTCAAAGAGGTGGTACATGCTATTAGAGAATCTAATGGAGTGATTGATGATGAAATAGTAATAAGCAATATTCTCAAAACTTTTTTACTAGTTTATGCAATCAGGATTTCTACAATTCATGAAACAAGAGCTACATCCAACCTTACTCTTGACACTTTGATTGGTAAACTTACAACTTTTGAATTAAACAACTTTGATAAAAGTGTTGTTCCTTATGTTGAATCTACTTTCATGTCTTCTTTGAAAATTGGAAAGTCTAGCAAGAATAGTAAGAATTGTGATAGTGATGACAATACCGATGATAAACTTGAAGCTCTTATGGCCAGAAGATTGCCCAAAGGAAAAGGAAGGTATAGAGGTAAGCTACCTTTGGCATGCTTTAATTGTAAAGAAGTTAGCCACATAACTGCTAGATGACCTTAGAAGAAAGATGATGATAGATCCAAAGACCGATATGAAGGAAGCTATGGGAGAAGAGTCAATAGAGGCTATCGACACAACAATAGAGACAACCAAGATGAAAAAGGCAAAAAGGTATGTTACATAGCTGAAGATATTGAAACCGAATCTGATTCTGATGATGATATAGAAGTTGTATTTGTTGCTATGAAAGATGACTCAGAGGAAGAAGAGAAACATGAAGAGACAACACTAATCTCTAAAGAAAGTAGAAATGATACATGGATCATAGATAGTGGTTGTACACATCATATGACTGGTGATGTAGAGAAGTTTGATCATCTTGTTGAATATAATGGAGGATCTATGAGAATGGGAAATTATACACCTTGTATGGTAAGAGGTAAAGGCTCACTGATGATCAATGTTAGAATACAATGTGAAAATGCATACTGGGTAGATGGACTGAACTATAATCTATTAAGTGTGGCTCAGCTGAACAATTCAGGCCACTGACTAGCTTTTGAAAGAAAAAAGGTGAAGATCTATGATGATGAAGGAAGACTTGTCAGAACTAGTACACAATCCAGAGGTAATCTATTCTATCTTGATATGGATCAGTCTTCTTGTTTGTTAATAAGAGATGAAGATGCTTGGTTGTGGCACATAAGGTTATGCCATGTGAACTTTGACAACATGATCAAGATTAGTAGAAAGAAAAGAGTTAGAAGATTGCCTAACTTGACAAAACATGATCATGCCATGTGCCATGAATGTCATAAATGTAAGATGACTAAGTCTAGTTTTAAAAGCAAAGACTACTCAACAAAGAAGATACTTGAGTTGGTTCATACCAATCTATGTGGTCCTATGAGAACTCAGAGTTGTTCTGGTGATAGATATTTTATTCTTTTTGTTGATGATTATACTAGACTGATGACTGTTATGTTCCTGAAAGAGAAATCAGAAGCTTTTAACATGTTTAAGTGGTATAAAGCTAAGGTAGAGAAAGAAACCAGAAAGGAAATACAATGCTTAAGATTTGATAGAGGAGGTGAATTTATCTCTAATGAATTTACTAATTTTTGTAATGAGCATGGAATTAAAAGACAGGTTTCAGCACCGAGGACACCTCAGCAAAATGGCATTGCTAAAAGGAGGAACAGGTCTATAATTGACTATGCTAGAATATTAATGATACAGAAGAATGTTGCTTAGACATATTGGAGGGAAGCTGTTAGTACAGTTGTTTATGTTTTTAACTGAGTACAATTGAAGAAGGACTCCAACCGAACACCTTATGAGCTGTGGTTTGGACACAAACCTACTGTAAGTTATTTTAGAATTTTTGGAAGTAAATGTTTTATTTTAAAAGATGAGAGAAATGGAAAATTTGATTCTAAAGGAGATGAAGGGATATTTCTGGGATATTCCTCTACAAGTAAAGCATATAAATGTTTGAATAAGGTTACAAATAAGATAGTTGAAAGTACTAATGTTTGTGTTGATGAGTTTGATGATAAGAACATAGAGGAAATTACAAATGAATTGGAAGACTATGGTAGACTCACTTACATTGAACATGTAGAGTATCTACCGATGCTGCAAGCTGTGACAACTGGTTAGTAGGGAAACAATGCAGGACAATAGGCAACACAAACCGATGAACAAGATGGAGCTGCCAAGCAAGGAAATGACCTTGAACAAGATGAGCAAGAAAGGAGAAATTGAGTTCTAGCTAGTTTTGTCAGAAGACATCATCCTGAGACACAAATCATTAGAGACAAACATGCTGGAATGCAGACTAGAAGCAAAACAAGACAAGGTACATGTCTAATTTGTGAATTTGAACCTAAAAATGTGAAAGTTGCATTAGAGAATGAAGAATGGGTTAATGCAATGGAGGAAATAGAGAAAATAGAGAAGAACAAAACCTGGTCCTTAGTGCCCTGACCAAAAGATAAGAATGTTATTAGTACTAAGTGGATATACAGGAATAAATTGAATGAAAATGGTGAAGTCACAAGAAATAAAGCTAGATTGGTATGCAAGGGATATGTATAGGAAGAAGGCATTAACTATGGTGAAACATTTTCACCTATTGCTAGATTAGAAGGAGTTAGAATGCTACTTGCATATGCTGCACACAAGAAATTCAAAGTCTATCAAATGGATGTGAAGTCAGCATTTTTAAATGGTATACTTGAAGTAGAGGTCTACATCGAACAACCTGAAGGATTTGTTGATCCCAAAAATAAAGACATGGTATGTAGATTACATAAAGCTTTATATGGTTTGAAGCAAGCACTGAGAGCATGGTATGAAAGACTACATACTTACTTGTTAAGTATTGGATTTGTTAGAACAAGTGAAAACAACAATCTATATATGAAAGGTGATACTGATGATACTATTATCATTGCTGAAATATTTGTTGATGATATTATTTTTAAAGGCTCAAATCTTGTCTGCAAGGCATTTGCTAATGAAATGCAAAAGGAATTTGAAATGTCTATGTTCGGAGAGATTAAGTTCTTTCTTGGACTACAAGTGATTCAACAAAGTGATGGAATATTCATCACACAATCTAAATACATAAAGGAAGTACTGAAGACATTTGGCATGGAAGATGCTAAACTTGTGGGAACATTGATGGCTATTGGATGCAAATTGACAAAGGAGGATGAAACTACATAGGTTAACCAGACACTTTACCAATCCATGATTGGTAAGTTAATGTATGTAGTTCACAGTAGACCAGATATAGCACATGTTGTGGGTATTGTTGCAAGATTTTCTACTAATCCTAGAGAATCACACATGATAGCTACAAAAAGGATCTTAAGATACCTAAAGAAAATAGAGAATTATGGATTATGGTATCCTAAGGAAGGGAAGTTTGAACTGAAAGTTTACACCGATGCTGATTGGGCTAGAAATGTGGATGATAGAAAAAGCACCAGTGGAGGAGCATTTTTCTTTGGTGAAAGACTTGTAACCTAGACAAGTAAGAAGCAGGCTTGTATTTCTCAGTCTATAGCTAAAGTATAGTATGTTGCTACTACTACTAACTATTGAAACATTTCATATATCAAGCAAGTGTTGGAAGGAATGAATGAGGTGATCACTGACCCAGTGATTATATATTGTGACAACACTAGTGCTATTAATATTTCAAAGAATCCTGTGATGCACTCTAAGACAAACCATTTATCTATTAAGTATCATTACTTAAGAGAACAAGTGCAAGAGAAGCAAGTGAAGTTACAATTTTTCACATCTAAAGAACAACTTGCAGATATTTTTACAAAGCCTCTACCAAAGGACACATTTGAATACTTGAGGAGTAGACTTGGGGTTTGTCCCCTATCTATCAGTCACTAAGGTGATCTAGATGTTGCGTCAGCCTATTTTTATCAGAAGATCATTCATGTTGATGTAGCATAGTTCACACTTTGAATCATGTTCAAGGTTGTGATTAAGTTTGAAGAACTTGAACCGATTGGGATATCAGTATTTAGAGATACAAAGGATGACATAATTGTTTGTTTATTTTTTTCTTTGGCATTGTTGCCAAAGGGGAGAGATAAATAATATGAAAAGGAACAAGCTATGAAAAGGAACAAGCACCGATGAGAATTATCTAAGGGAGAGATAATCTGAATGAGATAGAGTATTGAAGATCAGTTACAGAGAACAGAAGCTGGAACAAGAGAACTGAAAAGAACACAACTACAGAATGGTAAAGTTTTATTATCTAATGTTGTTTAGTAATGTAGTGATTAAACATATTAAGTCTATTCGATTTACAACATTTTGTTCACAAAGTTGAAGAATATATGTTTGGTATGTGTATGGTACATTTCATATTACTTGAGTTTCCATCAATGCCAAAGGGAGAGATTGTTGGACTACAACTGATTTGGAATTTGATTGAAGAATCTATGATTAAAGATCACTGAGAAGTTTTTGATTAGATATGTAATATGATTAAATTAGTATTATGTTGTCATTGATGTCAACTAGTTTGACAACACTTATCTTGTAAGTTACTATACCGAGACATCTGAAGAAAGGTGAAAGAGATGAAGAATAGAGAAATCTACATGAGAAAGATGTACATGATAGATGAGGATAAGGAACACATTGAGTAACTTTTTGATGAGTCTATGACTTGATGATATTGACTTTATTATGTTGCATTCATCTATGATGAAGTATAGAGCTGAAAGACACAAAGCAATGTTGTCAGTAAATGAAGCATTTCTAGTATACACCGACAGAGTGTAGTGTATACCAATCATAGTATTAATCAAGCAGTGTTCACCGACGCATTTCTTTGTTAACCGAGAAAAATAGAATGAACTAAATGATTAGTTTAGCCAATAAGATTGATGAGTTGGCAAGAGTATAACATCAAAGTAACAGATAATGTTTGTTACACAGATCGACGGCTGACAAAATTCAAGAAAGATCTAAAGGATGAGAATCAAATGTGTTATTGACAGAAGTGCCGAGAAAGTTTGAAGCGGAAAAATCTATGAATGTGGTTAAGTAGAAAAATCTAATGGTGGAGAAGAAAATGATTTACTCGTCTATATAAGAGAACATAATTTCTTTATAGAAGAATGCCGGAAGAAGTAGAAACTACAGGAATATTGTGTGAACAAGGTTTTCATGCAATCTGATGATACTGGCTAGTAAGAACCGAGCTGTAGAACAATTACTGAGCTACAGAGAGCAATTACTGACAGATAGTAAGTTGATACAGTATTGAATCTAAAGTGAAATATTGATCAGAAGGATTTGTTTGGACTAAATATTGATCTGTAATCTACAATTGAAGTTGTATTAATGCAAGTCATTTATTGTTACATATTTAACCATTGTATATAGTCAAAATCTCTTAACCAAGTGGACTCTAAAAGTCTTATGATGTATCATTCATAGAATGAACATTGTTATCCTATCAACCCCATAGTGAATGTTGGTTGGATGATAACTTCTAGTCTAAAATCCTCTAACAAGGTCACACCTAACAGTGTGTTTGTAAACCTTTAACAAGGTTGGGTCTTAACTGACCTCACTTTAGAAGAGTGAACAATTTTGGGTTGTCGGTCCAAGGTGGTTTTTCCCTTTACAAGGTTTCCACATTAAATCTCTTGTGTTATGTGTTGATTGTGATATTTTTTTGTTATCATTCTTTACATGTTACATGTTAGATTTGATCGGTAACTTTTATGGTATTAGACTGGTAATTGGTAAAAGCATAGACAGTGAAAGTTATTATTGTTTACCAACAAGCAGAAATTGAAGAAATAGTTTTGAATTATACATTTTGTTTTGGGACACTAGATAATTGATTCATCCCCCCCCCTTCTTAGTTATTCTAACATTGAGATCATCCATCTTTGAATCATACACAATTTCCACAGCAGATGGTTGTACAATTGTATTAGTATCATGCATAGGTAAATGGTTCATATAGATTTGAAGGTTCTGATTAGGAGGCGAGATAGATTTATTCCCACTACTATCCATATTATCAATAGATAAGGCCTTAGAATCAATTAGATCTTGAACCTTATGTTTTAAAGAATAACATTTCTCAATATCATGACCATTCTGACGATGATATTGACAAAAAGCATTTTGATCAAAATATTTAGATGCAATTGCAGTAGGTAAAAGAGGTCGAATAGGAGGTAAAGTAATCATATTAGCAGCTAACAACCTATTAATAATAGCATGTAGAGATTCAGAAAGAGGAGTAAACATACAATTTAATCAAAAAGAAGTGGATGCAGAAGTGGCATTATGAGATGCAGCAACAACTTGATCAACAACTGCATTTGCTTGTTTGTTTATTTTGACATAGTTGTTGAATTTTTGAAACTTGTTTGGATTAGAAGCAGCATCACTCTTATCAACTGGAATAGGATCCATTAGAGTGTTACTCTCAAATTGACTCACTTATGATTGATAATGATGAAGCACTGCACAAAGTTGTTGAAAAGAGGTAAATTCAATAAGCAGAATCTTATCTCTAATATCCTTTTGCAAATTTGAAATGAACATACGTTGAATATCAATATCAAGAATAGGATAGGAAATTTGAGCATGCAAATGCTTAAATCTACCATTAAATTCAGTGAATTTTTCCTTAGCACTTTGTTTACAATGCATTAAATCAATCAAAGACACTTGCGAGCCAATATTGTTTTGAAATTGTTGAATAAAGGCATTAGCAAGTTGTGGAAAGGAATCAATAGAATAAGGAGGCAAGGAACAATACCATTGTAAAGCCTTGTCATAGAAGGTTTGAGCAAACAGTTTAGCTAAAATCCTATGGTCATGAGCATAATCACTATAAAGGATTTGGAATGTTTTAACATCAAATCTATTAGATTTCCACAATCCATGTATATACTGTATCAGTTTTCTGGATTTGATTGTGTATAGTTAAAAAATATACACAATCAAATCCAAAAAACTGATACAGTATGTTTTAACATGATGAACAAGATTTCCTTTTCCATTATAAATCTCAAGATGAGGCATCTCACCTTGCTAAGGAATAGGAGTACGAATGATGTCTTGGGACAAGGGACTTCCCATGTCACATGTAGGAATACTAAATTTGTTTTAAGTTAAGGAAGTAATTTGTTGTTATAAGGATGATACAGTTTGAGCCAAACTGATGATTGTTGAATCATTAGAGGAAATGGGAGGAGTAGCAACATTAGATACACTAGGTAAAGTGTAAGGAGCTATAGGAATAGAAGACATAATTGGAGGAACACTAGGAACTACAGTTGGAAGTGGATTGGAATAAGTGAAAGGAACATTATGATATGAAGGTTGTGATGTAGGAAGGGACACAAGAGGAACACTCATAGGAATAGAGGGAACCGTCACAGTCACCAAAGAAGGAGTATAGATAAGAATACTAGGTAAAGGATTAGAAGGAGGTTCAACACTAGTGATAGGAGGAATTGACCCTAAATCTTGAGCTTCTTGAACTAAAGGTTTAACATTTGAATGCACAAGGTGAGTAATACCATGCAAGAGGTTAACACCTTGATCATTATCATGGAGAAATTTATTAAGAGCCTCTATAGCTTGAATGGAATCTTGATTATGGTTCTCTTGAAGAAGCCAATTACCCATTTTATCAAGTTCAGTGGAAAGTTTTTGGACTTGCTCAGGAGGAACTCTTAAAGCATCATCCTCATCATGAGATGAGTGAGAAGATTTTTGTTCTATAGTAGGATTGGAATCATGAAGAATAAAGTTATCATCCGAGATCCTAAGGAAAGGAGAAAAAGATTCAGGAGAAAAGGCACCCATGAGTCTACGACTTTGTCTAACTAGAATGTTATAAGTAGGACTAGTGGTAGTAAAGCTCATAAACCAATGTAATGCAAATGAACTAAACTAAGAACACATAAAGCATGAATATGAAATCTAATTAGCATGCAAGATCTAACACAAAGGAAAAATATAATACTAACAAGATAAAAGGAAAGCACAATAAGGCATCCAATTCCACAAAAGAAAAGAGAGTAAGCTAGTCGGGTTCACCAAAATGAATAGTGAAGGTGAACCCACAATAAGACAAAGAGGAATCTAACACCAAAAAAGAAAGAGAGTAAGTGAGTCGAGTTCACCAAAATGAATAGTGAAGGTGAACACATAATAAGACAAAGAGGAATCTAACACCAAAAAAGAAAGAGAGTAAGCTAGTCGGGTTCACCAAAATGAATAGAAGGGAAATGGATTCACCTCTATTCAAATGTAAAGGGGGGAAATATGAGATCTATTCTCAAACCCAAATTTCCAATGAAGAGATCCAATTTGATCAACCAAGAGGTTAATACACAATTGAATCAATTTTATGAAGAATATGGAAGAGAGAGAAAGTAAATCTAATATTTCCCTATAATGGAAATTATGTTTTAGAATATGGAATAATTGAAATACAAGTACTAACCTCAAATTAGGGTAGATCTAGAAAATGTCAAATTCTAATGTCTGTGTATACTTTTGGGCAATTCTGCAACTTGTTCTGGGCTAGAAATGTTGAGACAGAGAAAACCCAGAAATCTTTCTCCAAGATGAGCTCAAGTCGGGTTTGATCCTCATAAAAGGTCAAATACTACATTCTTTATTTGAAGTCTGATTCTAATTCTATTCACAGATCTCAAAATTTTGCCGAAAATGGTATCCAAATTCATTCTCAAATCCAAAATTATGCACCTATACCTGCAAGAAAATGGGGGTTTTTGTTGTATGGGGGGTTTGCCTTGGTCAAACCCCAATTTAGGAATTAACCTTGAAATTGAATTGAAATGTAGTATGCATAAACAAAGTAATTGAAACAAATCACCTTGCTTATGTTGAAGTCCTTGTAGAGGATTCGAATCCTCAAATCCACAAGTAGGAATGCTTCAATGGATGTAGAATGAATGTAGGATGTCTCCAATCAATGGCATTTGATCTTCAACACCAATCTTGAATTGATCTTTGCATATGAGAAGGCTTGGATGAATGTAGAAGGATGGATCTTCAAAGGGGCTCCAAAGAGATCAAATCCTTCAATGCCTAACAATGGATCTCCTTGATGGATGGATGCTTGAACACTTGAATGCTTTAAGGCTTTCTTGCACTTGAGAAAATCTTGAGAGCTTGGTGTCTTGATTATGAAAGTGGATTGAGAAAATGAGAGAGGAAGGCCTCCTTTTATAGTGAACTAGGGAACAATCCTCTAAAGGGGCCACCTTGGAGATTTAAATCCCAATTAGGTCCTAACCTTTAGAAAATATACCTATATTAAATGCAATTAGAGGATTTACCATTCAGAAACCCGAAATGGCTGACCCGGAGGCAGGAAAACAAATCTCCTGAAAGCACGATGCCCGAAAATCAAAGAAATTGGAAATTTGAATGAGGGGGGAAAATTGAGGTTGGACCTGACCTAGTCAGGTTCAAGCTTGACCCTGACCTAGTCAGGTTCGACCTCAAATTTGACCCTGATCCCAAATCTAGTCAGAATCAAAGTAGGAGGTCCCGAGGATGCCCAGAAACCTAGAAATGATATTAGAATAGGACAGAATGCCAGGGATAGACATAAAATCCTATGATTACTATGATGAAGGCCAGGATGACTTATTTCTAAATCCTACCTAGAGAATAGAGCCATGGAAGAGGGAAATTAAGGAGAATCCTCAGGATCCTAACCCTAATTTCACCTAGAATGAAGAAATCAAGTGCAGGAAAGAAGTGGAAAGCGGGGAGAAAACCAAATACATGCAAAGACCTGATCAAGGTGCTTAACATGACCCCAAACCACCTACTTAGAGGGCTAAATTATCTTATCATGGAAGTGCTTCCATTTTAAGATGATACAAATATTAACATCATCTATTTCCATAATGAGGCCAAACAACACGATTTGATTTGAATCTGAATCAAATTCCATGTGTATTGTCTTCATTTTCTCAAAGATATTGTAATCACAATCTCTTTCCAAATCATGTAGTGCATTATAATCAATTGTAAAATATGAATAGAACTTGTCATGTTCTATTTTTTATTGTAATCCTCTATACACACATTCTCAATTTATTGTAAAGTTATAACTCATGCCACACTGATCTTTTCTTCGGACAATAATTATTGGCAATTCTTTAATTGCAAGTGGTAGAATTTTGGAGATTTGTTAAATATTTTGTGGAAAGGATATTGTGTCCTTTTCATTTATATTGATCACCTGTTGCATGTGTGACTTGTTAAACTGGACTTACACATGTAATTAACATTTATTCCACTTGAGTTAGGTTAGCAAGTTCTTGTGGCTGTTTTCTTGGATCCATATTATTTGAGGCAAAGAATCTATTTTTTCCCCTTTCCTGCCTACACCTACTACATATAAGACCGTGTGAAGTGTGATATAATTTTATTCCAAGATAGCATTCCTGACATATATAACACATTGATGGAGAAATAAAGTTTTCTAATTGGTGTCAATTGAATATTATGAAAATCATTTTCAAGAATTTCATTAGGATTATCTATATTTTGTACATTATTTTCTCTTCATCCATTTCTTTTTGGTTGAGCAACATGCTGACTATTTTGTGGTACATACTGAGTGAATGTTGATTCCTCATTGTAAACATCCATTTCAATGTTTGCTTTAGATTGATATTGTTTCCTTTCATTTGATTGTGCATGAATTTCTTGCTTATTTCCTATTTTAGTATGAGATTGTTGTTCAAAATTTCATTGCAAACCAACTCTTGATATATTTGTACCCTCTCTATTGTGAGTGCATGCAACTATTCTAATGCTACTTTTTCTCTGCATCTGACATATTTATGCCTATATGTCTCATTGTATTTTTTTTCCTTTTTTCCTCCCTTAAATCAACATCTATCATTTTTTCAGACTACCTCCTACGATATTCCCTTTGATAATCCCTTCGATATTGTCTCATTTGTTCCTCGGATTCACAAACTAGTCTTTGTCATGGCATGACTAAAAATAAATGATATTTATAGAACATTAACACATGCATTATACTTTGAATCATATGGATATTAAAAGTCTTGATAAAGTTTAGCATATTATTACATATGTGGGTGACCCCACAATAGTGGGTTACACTTTTTTAGACATGTTGATTTTTGCTGAAATAACACATTTTAAATAAAATATGATTATTTAAGCCTTCATAGGTTATATTTCAAGGAATTAATTACAAATGGTTAGCTCAAAGCCTCTTAGATAAAAAAAAAATATTGATATAACATCTATACTCCTCATTCATACCTACAATGGAGTCTCATTTCCACCTATAAAAATGCTGGCAAAAAATCCCATTGAGTTTATCTTTTGGAAGATCAAATGAATCCATTTGACAAACCTATCTATGTAGTAAGGTACTACTGAGAAAAATATTTCCAATGATTATAATGTTAATATATATTAATTTTATTATGACTTTGTATTTTTAGTTTTACTAAACATTGATATTTCATTGTATGTCTACCTCTATGTTTGACACTTATAGAAAGATAGTATTAAATGTGAGGAAAAAAAATCTATGTCCTAGGTATTGAAGTTCTCTTTCTATCAAAAAAAATAAAAATGAAATTGGACAAATACACGACAAGTTATAAGCTATGTAGTCAAGGTATGTCAAAATTACGGTTTGGTCAACTTCAAACGTTAATAAAATATGCAATAATCATAATAATGTCATCAAACCAATTGCATGCCCTCTATATGGATGTTACAAAATTGAATTAGAAAGAATCACATTGATATCTATTTTATTAAAAAAAGTTATGCTCTATGAAAACAATGTAATTCTTTGAAAATGATGTTTTTAGCAACATACCAATTTTCGTGGGAGAAAGAAAAAACCATTCAAATCAATTCAAAAATAAAAATAAAAAATATATTTAGAATCTAGACAAAAAATCCTAAAAGACTCGAATTTACTTCATCTTCCAATTTCAAATAGTTTAACGACAATATGCATCTAAGTCTGAATTTTTTTTTCAAAATGTAGAGTTCAGTGTCTGTTCAAGCCAAAAAGTGTAACCCACTATTGTGGGTTCACCCATGTATACATTTCAATGATTTTATATCCATACTTTATAGATTTAACTAATGAATATCATTCTTAGATATTTGTATCATTAGAGTTAGGGTTTTGATTAGGGTTAGGATTAGAGTTTAGTGTTTAGTATTAGTGTATACATGTAAATTTGACACATTGAATCAAGACATAAAATTCCACATTTAATTAATAAATGTCCTCTACCATATAGTTTAATTTAATTATTTAACTATATAGTTCATCTCTCTTAATTAATTCCACACATCCCATTAATTTATTAAAATCTCATATCCTAATTCAATCCACATCATTTCACCCTATCCATCTCATCACATGACACCTCACCCCTGGCTAAAATAATTAATTTATATTAATTATTAAGTAGCTATTTTCTTTCAAACTTGATGGCTATAATCAAGGGATTTGTTTGGCCATCTCATTTGGTCAAAGGTGAGTCATAGAGACACTAGTGCAAAGGAGTTTTGTGAGAGAAAGAGTCTTCTCTCATCCTTCTCCTCATTTTCATTATAGGAGGAAAATTCCCCTTTTATTTCTCTCACATTCTAACCAATTCCTCTTATCTCTAATTGCCTCCAAAAAATCCAAGTCTAGTCATCTATTCTTGAAACACTTGTTCTAAACCTTGGACACACTAGGCCAAATCCTTGCAACACTTGTTGCCTATGTGGCTCAAATAAGAAAACCTCACATTTCATAAGAAAATCTATAAATACCAAGCATTTTGAGAATAAAAGTTACCATTTTACTTGACCTCTTTATTACTTTTACTATTGCATATCATTTCCATAATCACTTCATAGCATATTTCATATTTTGGGTTCCATTATCTTTGGGGTCCTCCATCTTTTGCATAATTGCATCTTATTTAGCATATTTTGTACATTTTTACATCATCCCTCATTCTTCAAGTTTTCATTCACATCTTGATCGATTTGTGCTATCTGAAAGCCATTGATAAAGATCAAAAAGTTGGATCAGTGGGGATAGAGAAACATGAGACGCTCTCATTTGAATTTTCTTATTTTTTATTAAATTAGAATAGATTCATTTGAATTAATGTTTCATGATGTTATACTTAGTTTGATATTTGAGTTGTTTCATTTAAACTAACATACATTTTTGGTACCCACCGTGGGGCCTTGCCTTGTTTTAATCAATTTTTCTTGTAGATTTGGTGAATAGATACAAAAATGGGATTCTCTAGCACCTTAAGTACATTTTTTCATGCTTCCAAACATCATATAAGAACTTTTTAATACTTTCTCAGTGCTCTTGGTCCCTATTTTAGTGCCTCTTGGCATTCTGAAAGTGCCTAAGTTCAAGGTTTCTTTATTTTTTTTGGCATTTTCAGAGTTTTAGCACCTTTTGCATGTTCTTTAGTGCTTCCTTCTTGGACTATAGCACCTCTAGTCATTTTGATCAGGTCATTCTAATAGCTCCTCAGGTCATTCTATCAGCTCCTCTTGTCTTAACTTTATCTCCTAGGGTCATTCTGTCAGCTCAAATGGTCAATTAGATAGTTCTTTCTGTTAGTCAATTAGCTCTTATTGTCTGAAATTTAGCTCCTCAAGTCATTCTGTCAACTCCTATGGTCAATCAAATAGCTATTTCTATGAGTCAATTAGCTCCTATTGTCTAATTTTTAGCACCTTTAAGACACCTGAGAGATCTTATGGTCATTTTGTCAGTTCATGTGGAAAAAATTTCAGCTTCTTTTGTTTCTATTTGAGCACCTTGAGATTCTCACATTCTGTTTCTGGTATGATGATATGAATGGTGTTTCAAAGTTCAAGAAGGTAGTGCACCACATTCTTAAATACAGAATACAAAAATCATTGAAGACAAGGATAGTGTTAGAATGATTTAGAATAACTAAGAGAGGGGGTGAATTAGTTATCCTGAGGTCCAGATGTACCAATTGAACTTTTCAGTACTTCAACAACTCAAATCTAATCAGAAATTCAACTTGGTCTCTATAGAATATACCAGACACATATAACATGCAGTCCACTATCCAAAAGTAATTAACTTTTAGAATATAAAGCTTTCAAATACATTCATATCAAATAATCCACACAATTATAACACTAGTATTTATAGTGGAAACCTAATTAGGGAAAACCACTTTGTAACATGCTACTAATTTTCACTCTTCTGAAGTGAGCTTTGTGAGAAGCCAACCTAGTTAAAGGATGTATCATCTTAAAATGGATGCACTTCCATGTTAAGAGAATTTATCCCTTCGAGTAAGTAGTCTAGGGTCATGTCAAGTGCCTTGATCAGGTCTTTGCATGAATCTGGCTTTCTCCCCCTGTTTCGCTTCTCTCTCCACCTGTTTTCACTTTATTTCTACATTTCCTAGCACTCTGGATTGAGGTCCTGAGGTTTTTGACCTCAAGGTCAAAGAAAACCTTGAGGGTCAATGACAACCTTGACCCTAACCTAGGTCAAGGATGACCTTGACCCTAACCTAAGGTGGGGTCTACCTCATCCTTGACCCAAGTTTCAAATTTCAAGGTTCCATGATTTCCAGATGTTAGGTTTCAAAAATATTTCTTTTCCTACTTTCGGGTCGGCCATTTTAGGTTTTGGAATGGTAAATTCTTAAATTTCATTTAATTTGGGTCCATTTCTAGGGGTTAAGATTAATTGGGATTCAATTCTCCAATGTCGGCCTTCTCTAGAGGATTGTTCCCTAGATCACTATAAAAGGAAGCCTTCCTCCCTCATTTCAATCCATCATCTCATAGCAATCAATTCACCAAGAAATTTCATGATCAAGGAGCTCTCAAGGAGATATTCACAAGCCATCAAGTTCTCTATCAAGAAAGCATCCATTCAAGAATTCAAGTCCTCTTCTCCATTGAATATCAAGGATTCAAGCATTCAAGCCTTTGAAGGGATTTGGTTCAAGCACGCAAGATTCATCATTCAAACCCTTGATCTAGCCATCATGATGGTGTGATCTTCCTTCAAGATCCTTTGTTCATCTTCTAGATCTATTCATTCTTCTATCAATGTGGATTCCAAGCATACAATCATGGAGGTTTTGGATTTACATTCATGGTTTTGATTTACATTTTTCATTGTTGTGTTCAAGCTTTCATATCAATATACTTGTTTACATTTGAAATACAATTTCATATCTATTGAATATCATAGCTTCATTGTTAGATCTACTTCTACTACTTGCTAGCATTCTCAATTTCAATTTCATTATTAATGTTGATTCCAAACCGGGGTTTGACCAAGGCAAAACCCTCAATCAAACAATAAAAACCCTATTTTTCTTGTAGGTACAGGTGTTGAACTATGGATTGGAGCTTGGATTTGGATACCCTTTTTGGTGAACTTCTGAGATTTGCAAACAAAGTCAAGGATGACCTTTCGTATCCCAAAGTAGTCTTTAACCTTTTATCGGGGTCAAAGACTACTTGCTGCCAAAAAGATAAAAGTTTTTTGGGTTTTCTTCATCTTAGCATTTCCCATCTGGAATAGGTTGCAGAATTACCTGAAAGTGCACATAGACATTAGAAATCAACATTTTCTAGGTCTGCCCTATGTTAAGGTTAGTATTTTCCCTTCAATTATTTCATATTTCAAGCATATACTATTCATAGTGAAATATAAGGTTTTCTTCTTCATTCATATTCTCCATAGATTGTTTCTTTTGTGTATTGACCTTTTGGTTGATCAATTTGGATCTCTCCTTTGGGAATTTGGATTGAATTAGATCTCATATTTCCCCCATTCAATTAGGTGATTCCATTTCAACCCTATTCATTTTGACATGCACACTATTTTATCTTATTCATTTTGGTGAACCCAACAAGCTTACTCTCTTTCTTTTTAGTGTTAGATCCCTCTTTAAGATTAGATTTAGTTTATGCTCTTGCATTTTTTTAATTCAAATCTATATATTCAATTCAAAAACATTTCTTACATTTTCATTTATGATGGAGATTGTTAAGATGCGTTGGTGTGTGGTCATGTTCTTTATTACCCTTCTTCTAGCATCTCTTTACAATACCTATGATATTTATGAGAGTATCATTCACTTCATTGTGTTGATGACCCTTCATTTTTCTCTTGCTTATGCTTTTGTGAAATTGACTGACACTAGTCTTCCTACATTCAAGACTTTCATAAAAGACTTATGTGGTAGCCTTATTACTCTTTTGGATTATGTGAAGAATTTGGTAGATGATACACCATCTCCTAATCTTCCTAATCCTAATCCTATCAATCCTAATCTAATTCTTAATCTTCCTATTCCTAATCTGATACCTAATTCTCCATCTGTTCATTCTCGCTCTTCCTGTACTTATGATGGGATTCAAGCTATAGTTTAGGATGTGGATGTGCAAGACTTCTTTGATTTACCTTCTCCTCTGATTCATGATGATATTAAAGGAAAGGGTAAAGAAAATTCTTCAAAACCTATTATTCCACCTTATACAACTTTTACTCATGAACATGATAAACAATAACCTCCTGTAGAAGCTTTACATAATACGTATACTACCAAATATAATATGGTGACTAAACAAGGTTATAACGGTTTAGGGCTTGGAGTTAATGAGCATGGTATTAGGTTTCCAGTTCATATACCCCCTAATCTGAATATGTATGGTGTTGGTTGTTCAAAATCTCAAGTCAAGGTAAGTGATGTTAATCATCATCCTCCTCTTCACATTCTTCTCCCCACACCTATCTTAGATAACCCTAATGTTCGTCAAGAAGTGGCTAAGAAGGTATATGTTGATCTAATGAATTCCAAGAAAGAAATCTTTAAACCTATGCCGATAGATGCTTTATACAAATATAAATTTCCTTTTCATTATAGTAATACACATTTACTTGCTGATTGTAAACATTTGAAGTTATGTGTTAGAGAAAGAGCTGCTTTAGGAATTATATCTCACGCTCGTGTAGTTTTACAATTCCTTCATAATTTTGATATAGGGGATTCCCCTCCTTTTGATATAATGTATATTTCTTCCCCTCTTGTCTCATGATATTATGTCTTGAGCTTAATTGGTATTCTTTCTTTCCTATTTTTCTATGGTTTTGTATTATGTTTATAAGATATCTTTTCTGACATGTGTTTTCCAAAAGATACCCCTTGTCTCTATCCCTAGGGGGAAAGGTTCTTTCTTCTCTCTCTTTGTCTAGGGAACTCCTTTCCTTAGCTTAGTGGTCTTTGTTTATATTGCAATATTATTTCATTATACTGACAAATGTTTTGACTATGGATAACTTTCTTATATGAGAAGTTGTTGTCCTAAGTCATCACTTCTTCTCTACGTTGCAAATTATGTTCTTTATAAACTCTCACCCTTGCTTTGGTGTTAGAGTTGTTTCCCTCATTAAAAAGATTCCTTTTCCTCTTGTTTGCAGGGGGATTGATGATTGAATCTTTGTTCCCATTGTTGATAGATGATATTTTATCTAAAACACTCCTCTTTGGTGGGGGTCTTTTTGATAAGATTTCTTTCTTTGAGGATCCTTTTTCCATGAGTGATATATTCTTTTCATGATTATCTATACTCTTGGATGTTGGGGTCAATATCCCTCACTAAGAATATGGTATACATTGTTGTAAATAGGATATTTCCTTGTCTTATGAAGTAGGTATCCTCTTCCTCTTCCTTATCCTATCTAGTAGACTGCCACAATAAGGAGGGGCCATATATAGGGTCTCCCTTGTACTATAGTTGTTTATCTTTACATGCTAAATCTTGGAAGGTAACACACATAAGTTGCTAAATCTTGAAAAGACATGCATTTATATGCTAAATCTTCTAAAGGTAACACATATAAGTTGCTAAATCCTGAGGAGACACACATTTTTCAAATTTTTCAATATGCTAAATCTTGGAAGGTAACACACGTAAGTTGCTAAATCCTGAAAAGACATGAATTTATATGCTAAATCTTCTAATGGTAACGCACATAAGTTGCTAAATCCTAAGGAGACACAAATTTCATATTCATAGTGACACAAGAAGGTGGATCTATGGATATTCCAGAAGCCATCAGAAGATGCATTACAATTGCAAGCATAGTTTATGGGTGAACATATTGGGCTCTCCCTCTAGGGTGATTCATGGTAAGGTGGGCATCTTACTAGGTGAGGTAATCACTCTTTTCCCTTTCTCTCTTTTCACTTTCATGCTAGTAGGACTAGATCATGAAGCTATGTTATTTATAGTGTTTCTCTTGTCTTTCTTATGTAATCATTTATGCTCTTATGATAGCTTTCCAAATATGACATTAGTATGAGAAATATTTCTTAGCAAGGTTTCTTGTGCTAGTTGATTTGGGTTTGTTTAGTACTAACCCCTCTTTTGTATCTTTTTCCTTTTTGGTTTTTGCACCCTCATGCGTGTATGTTGAGTTAGAATCCTTAATCTGGGGGCTTTTGTCCTTAGCTAAGTATCATCCTATCTCATTGTGAATCCACTCAGATCTCTTCTTTCTTCTCCTTTACCAAGAGTTTGCATTGAGTCCATACTCTTGCTAAAGTGGGGGCTTAATGTATCATCTTAAAATGGAAGCACTTCCATATTAAGAGCATTTAGCCCTTTGAGTAAGTAGTTTGGGGTCATGTAAAGCACCTTGATTAGGTCTTTACATGAATCTAGCTTTGTCCCCCTGTTTTGCTTCTCTCTCCACCTGTTTTCACTTTATTTTTGCATTTCCTAGCACTCTAGATTGAGGTCCTAAGGTTTTTGACCTCAAGGTCAAAGATGACCTTGAGGGTCAATGAAAACCTCAACCCTAACCTAGGTCAGGGACACCTAGGGAGGGGTCTACCTCATCCTTGACATAGGTTTCAAATTTCAAGGTTCCATGATTTTCGGATGTCGGGTTTCAGAAATATTTCTTTTCCCGCTTCCGAGTCAGGCATTTTGGGTTTTAGAATGGTAAATCCTTAAATTGCATTTAATTTGGGTCCATTTCTAGGGGTTAAGGTTAATTGGGATTTAATTCTCCAATGTTGGCCTTCTCTAGAGGATTGTGCCCTAGATCACTATAAAAGGAAGCCTTCCTTCCTCATTTCAATCCATCATCTCATAGCAATCAATTCACCAAGAAATTTCATGATTAAGGAACTCTCAAGGAGATATTCACAAGCCATCAAGTTCTCTATCAAACAAGCATCCATTCAAGCATTCAAGTCCTCTTCTCCATTGAAGATCAAGGATTCAAGCATTCAAGCCTTTGAAGGGATTTGGTTCAAGCATGCAAGATTCATCATTCAAACCCTAGATCTAGCCATCATGATGGTGTGATCTTCCTTCAAGATCCTTTTTTCATCTTCTAGATCCATTCATTCTTCTATCAAGGTGGATTCCAAGAATACAATCATGGAGGTTTTGGATTTACATTCATGGTTTTGATTTATATTTGTCATTGTTGTGTTCAAGCTTTTATATCAATATACTTGTTTACATTTGAAATACAATTTCATATCTATTGAATATCATTGCTTCATTGTTAGATCTACTTCTACTACCTACTAGAATTCTCAATTTCAATTCCATTATTAAGGTTGATTCCAAACTAGGGTTTAACCAAGGCAAACCCCTTAATCAAACAACAAAAACCCTCTTTTTCTTGTAGGTACAGGTGCAAAACTATGGATCAGAGCTTGGATTTGGATACTATTTTTGGCGAACTTCCAAGATCTACGGACAAATTCAAGGACGAGCTTCAAAATCCTTAAATAATCTTTGAACTTTTATCGGGGTCAAAGACTACCTGTTGCCAGAAAGATAAAAGTTTTCTGGGTTTTCTTTGTCTTGGCATTTCCAGTTAGAAATAGGTTGTAGAATTACCCAAAAGTGCACACAGACATTATAAATCAACATTTTCTAGATCTGCCCTATTTTGAGTTTAGTATTTGCCTTTCAATTATTTCAAATTTCAAGCATATACTATTCATAGAAAAATATAAGGTTTTCTTCTTCATTCATATTCTCCATAGATTGATTCTTTTGTGTATTGACCTTTTGGTTGATCAATTTGGATCTCTCCTTTGGGAATTTGGAATTAGAAATAGATCTCATATTTCCCCATTCAATTAGGTGATTGCATTTCAACCCTATTCATTTTGACATGCACACTATTTTATCTTATTCAAAGGTTTACAAACACAATGTTAGGTGTGACCTTGTTAAAGGATTTAAAACACTCTGTCGAAAGTGGCCTGGTTAGAGGACTTAAAAAAATCCCATTAGAATGTCACCTTGATTAAAAGATTTATACAATGACTATTAGGTCAACCTTCATTAAAGGATTTAGACTGATACAATGGTTAGAAACTAACATTAGTTTCTGATCTAAGAAACATACAACTCACTTTGAAAATATAGATCCACATCACACATATGTTGATTTACTAATTGACATTCATTTTCATCTCCATCTCTAATATGCTCAGAATTTTCTTCAAGCAATCACCACAATTCTGTTTAGCTTCTTCTCAAGTTCTCCTTCAGCCTTCTACTTAGACTTATCAGTCAATAACATCAACCTCTTCCACACTCTCTTTAACCTCACGATTAGGTTTTCCTTTATACCTCTTTGATTAGATAAATCAATCTTTTACCGCTTAATCTCCTCCGTAGATCTTAGGTTTAGGTCAGATTCATCGAATCCTCCCATCATTATGTTCTCCATCTTTTCCTCCTAGATACATCTCCAAACTTATCTTTGAATCCATAAGAAAATGGTTTACCATGCATTAAATGCTCCATACAATTCATTAATAATGTCAACACATTTTACATATCCCAAGAATTCAACTATGTCAGCTGGAATTCTCAATTCTTTCTCCAAATGTAAATTACTGACACTCAGTCAATATTATGTTCATCTTCTCGATCATCACTGTGTATCTTGGTCATCACTACAAATTGTCTTCCTCGACAAACACTATCATTTCTCAGTAATTTATTTTCACTCGACAATTACTGAAGTTCGGTCAACACAATATTTACTCGGTATATACAAGTGCTCGATCGACATTAACATCACTCGGCTTAAACTAGATTTCTTCACTTTTGCTTGGTTAAGCCTACCTTTCTAGTCTTTCTTCTTACTTAGTGTAGGGTTTGATAAATGGGAAGGATGGGATTTAGGACAATACATATGAAAGAAACCCAAAACCTCTATTTACCACCATACATTGAAAAGATAATATAATGATATTGAATGTAAAATATGGAAATACTAGATGGAATAAAGTACATACCTCATAATAGGACTGATCTCAAAATACCTATTTTCTGATGCCTATACAGTATTTTTGAGAAGTTTGCAACTGGATCTGGCTTGAGAACATAGAGACAGAGAAAACCCATAAATATTTTCTTTTTCTGAGAAAGTTCAACCTTGACCCACCGTGAAATGTCACCCTTGACTCAAAAATGTTGACCTTGACCTACACTGCTCTGATAGAAATTCTGTTTATGGATCTCGAAAGTTTTTGGAAAAGGGTATCCAGATTTGTTTTGCAACTCTCAAAATTACAACTGTAGATATTTGAAAATGTTTTTTTGGGGTGGCTATATAGGGTTTTGCCTTAGTCAAACCCCTGTTTTGGTGATTTCCACCTCCATGAATAGCCGGATATAATAGAATATGTGTGTGTTTGAATGAGCAATGCCAAGATCTAATCTTCTAGATTGAAAACCCTAGCATGAATTTGAAATGAGAGAGAAATGCATAGATTTTACTATGATAAAGAAAGCATACCAAGCCCCCAAGGCTAAAGTACTCTTACCAAACTCATAATCCGTAATTGCTACCCCATGATTGAATCTTTGAATGCTTGAATGTTGAAAATGGAAGATCAAGGAAGAAGGGATCTTTCTTGCTCCAAATGAATGTTCACAATAGCTTGTTCACAAAAATGCTTTCTTGCAAAAATTTCTTGATCTGCTATATAATCCTCTTGCAATCTTGCATCATCACTTCACCATCGCTTGCTTGCTTCCAATCTTGCTTGATTTCACTTGATGAAAATGAAGGCAAAAGAGAGTGCTTATATAGAGATTTTTAGGGCAAGGCTCCTTGGGAAATGTAAGGGCCCCTAATTCAAATTTCACCTTGAATTATGGTCCCATCACACTAACCAAATAAGGAGGGAAAAATAATAAATGAATTTAAAATAAAAACCTTTTCGCATTCAATTTTGGGAGCCGCTATGATCCTATTTTGAAAAGAGGGACCAAAACCAAATAAGGGTCAAGGTCGACCTTGACCTTGACCTAGGTCAAGGTTGACCTCAACCCCGACCCAAAGGTCCAGGCTTGGTCAACTTTGGAAACATAGAAGTTTTCAAGTCCCTCAGGAACTTAGAATGATGGGAAAACCTCACAGAATGTCAGGAAAGGGCCCAGAGGCCTAGAAGAGATAAGATGAAGGCTAGGAGGACCCATACCTAGATCCTACCTAGAAAATAGAGCCAAAAGGAGGGAAATTAAGAAGAATCCTCAAGACTCTAACCCTAATTTTGTTGGAGTTGATGAAAAACAACCCACAACTCCCATGAACACCTGCATGCAAAAACCTATCATAGAAAGAGAAAGAAGCAAACATCTATGGAGACCTGAACATATGGATCCACGAGAGAGGAGAAATCCTTGATGTGAAAAAAAAAAATTGCAATCAATAATGAAATGTTAGAAAAAAGGTTTTATGTTGTTATGAGATCAATCCTTATAAAAGGAGATCAGAAAACCTAAAAAGGTAAAACCCTAGGTTGCACAATAATAATTAATAAAGTAATTAATTATTATATAACTAAATTTTATCTTAAGTAGAAAGAGTAATAAGTGACTTAATAATTAAATCTATCATGAAAAATGCACTAAAAGAGGGTGTTAAACCTACCAAAATGGAAGTGATTACATTTTAAGATGATAAATTTAGCCCCCACTTTATCTTAGATATGACACTACATGAATGTGCAAGCTAAAATAAGAAAAACATCATAGTACATAAAAAGGATATAACCAAGTCCTCAATGTAGAGATCCTGCAAAAACTATTAGTACCTGTAGCACACAAGGTTAATGAAAGTCCATAAATCTCCTAAGTCTTACTAAATTATATTTATAAGTTCATAGAGCCCCTTATGCCCCCCTATTTTGACTTTCTACTTTTGAAGGGTGAAACATGGTGATAAGGATAGCACTGTGCACTGGATATGCAATTTGTTGAAAGAGCCTTTCCCTAAACCAATTAGAAGGATTCCTATCCTTCTTAAATTGGTTCAAGGGGTTAGGTATCTGAATCATGATTCCAATTCCACCGATGACACTGAAAATGGAGTTACCGAACTCAAGTTATGATGAAAAGAGTGAATGCCTATCTGAATGCATGAGAAGGGAAATCCAAGTTTAACCTAAATAAAACCCTAACAAACCCTAATAAAAACCTAATGAAAACCCTAATTTTGAATTATAAATAAGGAAAGAGAGCACATACCTACTCATTCTGACTATTTTCATATTTGAAGAGAGAGGAGAATGTTGATCAGAGAGGAACTTCGAGCGACATGCATGGAGGTCCTGAGACAGTGCCTAGCTTCCAGAGAGCCACTTCCTGAGGTAAGTTTGTTGTATTTGATTTTTGTAATCTCAAATTCTTGGTTTTATAGGTAAGGTCAACCCTAACCCTCAAAGGTCAACCCTGACCTAGTTATGTTGACCTTGACCCATAAAGGTTGAGATGAATTGGAAAGGTCTACACTTCTCCTAGAGTCAGGTGAACCTTGACCCAAAAAGGTTGACCCTAATCCAAGAAAGTTGACCTTGACTCAGGAAGGTAAACCTTGACCTAACTAAGGTCAACCTTGACCTATTTAAGTTGGATTTATAGTTTTTTGATTACATAGTACTGATATGATGTCTGTTTTTGCTTACAGGACTTGGTTTATCTCCGAGAGTATCCCTTTGGAGGTCCGTTGCTGGTTATCAGAGAGAGATTGTATGATTTGAGTAAGGATGAGATACAAATACTAAGAGATGTAGGAATATACTAGGTAGTAGTCCTACCATAGATTAGACTGCATCAAGGCATGTTATCAGCTCTAATAGAGAGGTGGGATAGGACACATGTTCCTTCCATCTTCCCTCTGATGAGATCATTGTGACACTGGAGGATGTTTACAGGATCCTGTGACTTCTAGTCTGAGGTGAGCCAATGAGACTCAGAGTATAATGAGGTCTTGAGGATATCCACATAGATGCATAGTACTATTTAGGGTGGGTTCTACAAATGTGAACCCAAGCAGATCAGATCACTCTATCAGGCATATTGGCAGGCCTGACACCCTTGGTTCGAAGAGTGATGTTGTGTATACTTTCCTTGGTTGTGGTACCCAACACAAAGGGTACAATATTTTTAGCACCATTCACCCATCTTGTACACAGGATGGAGAGTGATAGGATAGTCTTCATGTGGGGTTGCATCATGTTATCCCACTTATACCATGAGTTATGTCAAATGGTGAGATATTAGAGAGAGAGTCTCATAATATGCACACTTCTGTAGGTTTGGTTGTTTGAGCACTTTGCATGTACACAACCACAAGGGGGTTTTAGTGGTGATAGATACTGGCACATCATGAGCATTTTCTTATCCACTGAGAGATGTCTGGTAGCACGGAGATGTCCTCTACTAGAGGGTATGTCTAGACTGTATACCAAGGATAGATGTGATATGGAGACCATACTATCACATGATAGAGTGGCCAAATAAGCGACACCAAATGAGGCACTCACAATAGCGCAAGCTGCTAGAGGGTCATTAGAGTCACATTGTGATGCCATGTTACTATGATCGAGTGATGAGATAGTTTGGCCTGATACAGGGGGTCCCCAGAGAAGGACCTCAGTATGTACATCTGATGAGGTATTATCAAAGACCTGATGTTATACACCAGCCATCATTAGCAGATATCATAGACAATGATATAGATGAGAGAAAGGATATCAAGGTAGCCCTAGGTGTGACCTAATCAGGCATTAGTAGAGACTACATCAGATAAGGAGTCTGAAGGGAACTCACCCCATCTTCCCTAATGACTATCCCACAGGTGATCCAGGCCTTTCAAAGAGGACACACCAAGATGGTGGCATACTAGTGGAGGAGGAGGAGGAGCCTATAGATGAGGAGGATCCCACCTTCATAGGAGTTCCTATGGAGGAGGAGAGAGAAAAGGAGAGAGCATAGCAGAGAGCAGAGGAGATGCCCCCGATAGGTAGTATGGGTACAGATGTGCATGTCTTTCACACATCACCATTGAGATTGTGATGACCTCCACATGCCCATATAGAGACACCACCTCTAAGACCTAGACACAACGAGTGTGGAGAGAGTAGTCACTCCGTGCCCCCACCATCCATATCCTTCGGTGACACCCACGAGGGAGATCTAGGTATAGAATAGATGAATTTTATTTGAATATGTATCTTTTTTTATGAAAAAAGAGTACTAAAAGATAAATATGTTGTCATTCTAAAGCTAGCATGGAAGAGTGGAGGAGTTTTGTATCTGAGGTTTTGAAGGATACATGTTTATCCTATCGACTACCAGCTAGGGAGTGAGAGTCTCTTATTGGTCACAAAGATCTTGACAGGCATGCCAATATCTTTACATGTGTCCAATGAGAGTTGAGATTATGTAGAGAGAGAAGAGAAGCTGATGACTAACTTAAAGAGAGCACAAGAGCACCTATATGAGAGGAGAAAACCAAGGAGCTCCTCACAAACTATCAGACATAGATCTACATCTTATCATCATAGATCAGAGAGATTTGGGAGTCATCAATCATCAGAGCATAGAGATAGACAGAGTGATAGATAGGGCCTTGTGCCATATATGTATCAAACTGAAAAAGAGAAATTTTATGAATGAAAAACTTTCTTTGCTTAATTAGTTCTATGATTGATTACTATACTTTAATCAATAGCATAAAACTTAACAGAAAGAAAGAACATGCATAAATGTATTCAAATGTAATTTGCTAAAATCACATAACCTATAAAACAAACATAATTATTTTATAAGGAATACATAAATACACAAGGAAAGAAAGAAGAATTAAGGATAATAACATTCAAGATGCATAATATTGATAGGTTCCTTAAGAGACATGCCATCTATATTAGCAATTTTGTAAGCACTCGAACCAAAGTTTTCTATTACAACAAAAGGTCCAAGCCAATTAGGGCTAAAATTTCCTTTTTCACCAAGTAAAGCATTCACATTCCGTTGATTTTCATATAATACTAAATCACCCTCTGAAAATGATTGTTCAATTACCTTATAATTATATTGTTTCTGAAGAGATTTATGATAAGCTTTTATATGTTCCAAAGCATTTATTCATTATTCTTCCAACATTTCCAATTCTTGTAATCATTGGTCCCAAAATGTATCTTTGTCAATTATCCCATGAAATGAAACACATAAAGAAGGTATTTCTAATCCCAAAGGCATAATATTGTCAGTACCATAAACAAGATTATAAGGAGAAGTACTTGTAGCAGTAGGAACACTAGTCCTATAGGCTCATAAAGCACAGGTAAGTTGAGTATGCCAATCTTTTGCATGCTTATTAATTGTTTTCCTCATAATTTGTTCAATGACTTTATTTGATGCTTCAGCTTGACCATTAGATTGAGGATAGTAAGGAGTCAAAAATATATGTTGAATTCAATATTTCTCTAAGAATTTTGTGACTTCTTTATTCTTAAAAGAGGTACCATTATCTGAAACTATCATCAAAGGAATACCAAATCTTGCTATAACATTGTTAAGGATGAAATCACAAATAACATTTGCAATAGTTGAACAGAGAGGAATAGCTTCTACCCACTTCATAAAGTAATATCTAGCTGTCAGGATGTATGTATGTCCTTGAGAAGAAGATGGTGATATTTTTCCAATAAGATCAAAACCCCAAATACTAAAAGGCCATGGAGAAACTTGATTATGAAGCTCACGAGCATGAGCATGAATCAAATTACTATGTTGTTGACATTGAAGACATTTCTTAACAAACATGAAATAATCTTGTTCCATTGTTTGCCAATAATATCCCATTCTAAGAAGTTTATTATCTAAAGATTTTCCACCAAAATGTCCCCCACAAGAACCAGAATGAGCTTCTTCAAAAGCTACCAGAATTTTGGTCCTACTAAGACATCTTAACAATAAACCTTTGTAAGAGCATTTGTAAAGTGTATCTCCTAATATTATATAATGCACTGCAAGCTTCCTAATATTATATAAAAGATATGAGAATACCATTCATCTAAATGCAAGTTGAAAAAATCAGAGGCAACCTTATTAGAAATTGCAGGGCTTTTAAGAGTATGTATATTGAATTGAAAATTTTCAGCATTATTCTCAAGACAGACCAAATAAGTTGCACTTGCCATGACGTCTATATGTCAATTATCTTTTCTAGGTCATGTTTAAATCGTATAAGAAGAGAATTTTGAAAGAATATCAAGAGCCAAATCTCTATATTATGTCATTTTTTCATTCTTAGTTTGATAACATCCTTTAATCTTTTCAACAATCAATTGTGAATCTCCATAAATTTCTAAGTGTTTAATGTTAAGGGGTGAAGCTACTCGTAGGCCAACTATAAGAGCTTCATACTCCACAATATTGTCAGTGCAACGAAAAGTCAATTTATATGATAAAGGGATTGGTTTTTTCGTAGGAGGGATCACGAAAATACCAACACTAGAGCCAATCTTACATCTAGATCCGTCAAAATATAACTCCCAAACATCATCCTGTTTGATAGCTAGAATGTTTTCATTGGGGAATTCTATTGAAGTAATGCATTTATCAGAATGAGGACAAGGAAATTCAACCAAATAATTTGTTAAATCTTGTCCTTTAATTGAATTTTGAGAAATGAAATTAAGATCAAACCCTATAAGTAGTATCACCCACTTTTCCAGACGGCCAGAGAGATCAATTTTTGAGAAAAGATGTTCCAAAGGATCAAATTTAACAATCACATTAACTTCAACATTTAAGAGATACTGTCTAAGTTTCTGAAAAGCAAAAACTACAACTAAGCATTGTCTTTCCAAATCTGTATATCTTGTTTCGCAATCCAGTAAAGTCTGACTAATGTAGTATACAGGTCTTTCCTTACCTTCACTATCATGTTGAGCCAACATCACATTCACCACCTTCAGAGTGGCTGAAGTATATAGATAAAAAGTCTTATCAAATTGAGCAGGTTGCAAAATAGGAGGATTTGTGAGATACTCCTTAAATTGCTCAAAGGATTATTTACATTCATCATTCCAAGAGAAAGGGGTATCCTTTCTAAGAAAGGAAGTAAAAGGAACAATTCTATCAGCTAGGTTAGAAACAAAGTGACGAATAGCTTGAATTTTTCCTTGTAAACTTTGTAACTGAGAAATATTATTAGGAGGAGGCATATTAACAATGGCTTCAATATTTTTAGTATCCACTTCTATGCCTCGTGTAGACATTATAAACCCTAATAGTTTACCGAAATCAACTCCAAAAATGCATTTCTTAGGATTCAATCTCATATTGTAACTTCTAATCCTTTCAAATATCTATCATAAAATGTTAACATGATCTTCTCTTTGTATGTATTTTTCCAAGATATCATCCACATAATCCTCAAGGATCTTATGAATGTAATCATGAAAAATCAAACTCATAGCTCGTTGATAAGTTGCTCTCACATTTTTGAATCCAAAAGGCATCATGACCCAAAAAAATGTTCCCCAAGGTGTTATAAATATGGTCTTAAATTGATCTTCAAGGGGGATTAAAATTTGATTATAGCCAGAAAAACCATCCATAAAAGATAGTAAAGCATGACCTGCTATTGAATCCACAATCACATTGATATTAGGTAACGAGAAATGATCTTTTAAGGATGCTTTATTTAAATCTCTAAAGTCAATACAAATCCTAATTTTATTTCCTCCTTTTGAAACAGGCACAATATTTGAAATCCAGTTAGAGTGATCAATAGAGCAGATGAATCCAACATCCAATAACCTTTGAATTTTAGCCTTAACTAATAAAGCAATCCGTGGATTCATCTTTCAAAAATTTTTCTTCACAGGTTTCACATTTGGTTTGAGAAGAATGTTATGAGTAACAATCTTAGAATCTATACTCGGCATATCCAAATATGTCCAAGAAAATATATCTTTAAATTCAAGTAAGAGGGAAATCAACTGATTGTGTTCATTCTGATTCAAACATTTCCTAATTTTTATCATCTTCTCAAAGTCATTGTCATCCATTTGAACCTAAACTATCCCAGTTATCAGCAAATTACTTTGTATCAGAGAATCCATTGGTAGAGAAGAAATATTATGTTTATGATGTTCTCCAAAATAAGCTTATGTGTTTAGACAATAAGGCTTCCATCATTTATGATGAAATGTAAGTAAATCCTCATAAACTCCTAAAAAATCTATTAAGGCTTCATCTTCAGGAAACACATCCAATGTAGGTGATTGATCCATGTCAAGGAGGAACGGGTTAACCAAATTCAAATGTCCACCATAAATATGATTAACATTGAGAGGAAAATATGATGGTTGTTTGTAAGGATTGAATCCCAATCCATACGTATAATCATAGATTTCATTGTCCAAAGGTACTTGTATACCTTGTTCATATTTACCACATCCTTTCCCATTAAATCCTGATTTATTAAGCAAATCATAACCAAAACCATATCTATCAGCCATATCAGATGGAGTCCAAGGAATGACATATGTCACAATGTCATAGCAATCATGTTTTATTGTTTCAATTGTTTCTTCAGTCGAGGTGGCAACAAAGGTGCTCTTTAATTCCTCAGAAAGCAGGGAAGGAGTGAAAACTTGTTTTTTAAATTCACTTTGTTGTTTCATGAACTCTAAATTAGAGACTTTATACTCTCTAATAAAAGAAGGATTAAAATCCAATGTTCCCCAATCATCCCCCGTCAAAGAAGAAGATGGAGGTTCATTATGTTTTATCTCAGGTGTCTTTTTAGGTTCTTTAGTTTTTTGAAGAGGTTTGGAAACCTTAGCATATTCCACATTTAAGCAAGGATTCAGTGCATCATCAACATGTAACATGTACATCAAATTGTCATAAATGAACCTAACCTTGTGATGAAGAGTAGAAGGAACCAAATGCATAGTATGTAACCAAGGTCTACCTAAAAGAAGATTATAATTGAGAGGTCTAGGAATAACATGAATAGGCATATTAAGAATAACTGGACCAACTTTAACAGGTAAGGTAATAATACCCAAAGTTTTCTTTGTAATATTGTTAAATCCATGAATAGGGACATTATCAGGTTGAATAGTTGTGAGATCATCCTTAATTTCCTTAAGTATATCCATGAAAAAAAAATTAAGCCCAGATCCATTATCAATTAATGTTCTACAAATGATACTCTGATGAATAGAGACAACAACCATAAGAGCATCATATTGATTCTGCACCTCAACAGAAGGTAAGTCTTTATCAAAAAATATAATAGGAGGTACAAAAGGCATAGTATGCATGCACTCCAAAAAGAAATTAATGTTCTCTTGATTAGGAGGTGAAGCAAGGAGGGTAGATGAAGCCTTTTGCAATACCTCATGATATGTCAGGGAAGTTTGAAGCAATTCCCATAAAGATATTTTAGCAGGAGTAGTGCGTAATTATTCAACTAAGTCATACTCCTTAAAGTTAGATGGAAATATAGGAACTTGAGGAAGTATAGGTTGAGAAGGAGATAAAGAAACTGGAATAGTAGGTTGAGGGTTATTCCATGTGCAATAAGCATGTGAAACAGAATCCATGTTATCAAAGAAATCCAAAGGATCTCTAGGTTTACCCTTAATTTTTATTCGAGGACATCCTTTTACCATCAACAAAGGTTTAGTATATATCATTTTAGGTTTATCAATTTTGCAAATAGTGGAACATGAAGGCAACCATGCACACACCCTATGGTAAAGGTCATTTGAAGAGGTTGTGGAGGAAGATGAAATAGGAATAGGACCAATGGAGATCTCATTCGAACAATTTTCATCCTCACTTCCATGTACCTCATTAAGGGATCTATCCTCTTTTGTAATAATAGCCTTATCAAAGTATTCAAAAAAAAAAATCATACATGTTGAACACCAAGTAATACTACAAGCATGAAAAATGTAAATATTTTTGTATTTTTAAAGAAATTTTGCAATTTTTTTGTATTTTTGAAATAGAAATGCAAGAGCATAAAATAAATATACTAATAATGTAAGATCTAACACAAAAGGTAAATATAACACCAAAAAGAAAGAGTTGTCATAAACAAGTTCACCAAAAATGTAGGGTTTGATAAATGGGAAGGATGGGATTTAGGACAATGCATATGAAAGAGACCCAAAACCTCTATTTACCACCATACATTCAAAATATAATATAATGATATTGAATGTAAAATATAGAAATACTAGATGGAGTAAAGTACATACCTCATAATAGGACTGATCTCAAAATACCTATTTTCTGAAGCCTGTATGGTGTTTCTGAAAAATCTGCAACCAAATCTGGCCTGAGAACACAAAGACAGAGAAAAACTAGAAATATTTTCTTTTTCTAAGAAAGGTTGACCTTGACCCACCAGAAAATGTCACCCTTGACCCAAAAATTTTGACCTTGACCTACACTACTCTATCAGAAATTCTATTGGCAGATCCAAAAGTTTGCCAAAAAGGGTATCCAGATCTGCTCTGCAACTCCCAAAATTGTGACTATAGATATCTAAAAATGGTGTTTTGGGGTGGCTATATAGGGTTTTGGCTTAGTCAAACCCCCATTTTGGTGATTTCCACCTCCACGAATAGCCGGATATAATAGAATATGTGTGTGTTTGAATGTGCAATGCCAAGATCTAATCTTCTAGATTGAAAACCCTAGCATGAATTTGAAATGAGAGAGAAATGCATAGATTTTACTATGATAAAGAAAGCATACCAAGCCCCTAAGGCTAAAGCACTCTTACCAAACTCATAATCTATAATTGCTACCCCATGATTGAATCTTTGAATGCTTGAATGTTGAAAATGGCGGATCAAGGAAGAAGGGATCTTTCTTGCTCCAAATGAATGTTCACAATAGCTTATTCACAAAAATGCTTGCTTGTAACAATGTCTTGATCTTCTATATAATCATCTTGCAATCTTGCATCATCACTTCACCATCACTTGCTTGCTTCCAATCTTTCTTGATTTCACTTGATGAAAATAAAGGCAAAAGAGAGTGCTTATATAGAGATTTTTAGGGCAAGGCTCCTTCGGAAATGTAAGGGCCCCTAATTAAAATTTCACCTTGAATTATGGTCCCATCACACTAACCAAATAAGGAGGGAAAAACAATAAATGAATTTTAAATAAAAATCTTTCTGTATTCGGATCCGGAGGCCCGCATTCAATTTCAGGACCCGCTATGATCCTATTTTGAAAAGATGGACCAAAACCCAATAAGGGTCAAGGTCGACCTCGACCCTGACCCAAAGGTTCAGGCCTGGTCAACTTTGGAAACAGAGAAGTTCCTGGGTCCCCCGGAGACTTGGAATGATGGGAAAACCTCACAGAATGTCAGGAAAGGGCTCGAAGGCCTAGGAGAGATAAGATGAAGGCTAGGAGGACCCATACCTAGATTCTGCCTAGAAAATAGAGCCAAAAGGAGGGAAATCAAGTGCAAATGCATCCTAAATGCAAATCTATCATGAAAAATGCACTAAAGGAGGGTGCTAAACCTACCAAAATGGAAGTGCTTCCATTTTAAGATGATACACTTTGATAAAAGAATGCATTATCTTATCAATGTGCCAACTAATTAAGTACCCATTGAATTATCAAATAGCTCAACATTTCCTTAGGTTCTCTTATTATCTACTTTTCCAAATCCTCTTCATTAATCAAAAGATATGGTACTCTCCTAGATAGCAACTATCTTACCAGTTAAGGTTTGACATCAATGACAATATAACAATTGTTTCAATTGCAGTTTCCAACAATCCCCCTCTTTGGCATTGATGGCAACACCACATGAATAATACATGATTTACCAAACAATCCAAAATCTTCGTGCTTCATATTTTTATAAGATCCTTAGCTTCATTTTGATTCACAACTTTTGCTTTGCTTGACCTCTTGCTCAATTACTCCCTCTGAACATTTTCTGTATATCTCTATGAGGCCTCACCCCAAGCCCGTCATAGCTTTTCAATTTTTGCTTTTGAGATAGACTTAATTGATACTACATTTTGATGCTTTATGGTTTTCTGACATTGTATATTATGGATTTTATCACCATAGAGGTTAGATGCACATTATGTTATGTTTAGTTTGATGATTTACTGTGATATCAATTTGGATTCTACATGTGTGATTAATTTGATTTTATGAATGTTATGATGTCATGATGATATTTAATTATGCAAATAAATTATTGATGCAATGTTGAAGTTATGCACTTTATTAAATGATGTAATTATTTATTAAATGACAAGATATATGTATGTCATAGATGAATTATGATGCCATGTGTATTATGACTTAATTAGGGATAATGCAAATGAAATATTTTGATCATGTAGGTTATGAATTTATATATATATTTCCTTGGACTACTGATGTTGGACTTTAGTGTGCATGGAATTAGACAATGGTAAATTCGGGGAACCAAAGCATAGACCTAGGTTTATTCAGTTAGCCAAGGTTGCATCTAATAAGAGACAAAACCTCTTTGTATCGTGTTTTTATTTGTAAACGTAATGAGCATGTGTGTAATTAATTAATATGTTTAAATTGTAAATGTTAATTATTTTGTGAATGTCCAAGTGGATATGCCACATGGCTTGTGATGTGTAATTCTTGTTGTGTTAATTGACACTTGTAAGTGTACTTGTGGCCATGACATATCCACTTGAGGATTGGATGCCCATCAACCTAGGATAGTACCCTTGAGGATCCCCATGTGAAATCCCTTGGTTAGGGAGCTTGAGGTTGTGTCAATTCATGAATTTCGAATTTGAACTTGTCATGAGTGTTTGAAGGGTTTAAAAGGTGCCTAGGGGTGTGTTTAGGCCATTTTTAGTTAGCCCACTTGGTATACCTATGGGTAGGGGTCATTTTTCACCATAGGACAGCCCATAGTTGACCAAAAGACCCATCCAAAAGTTGGTTTTCCAAGATGGCCGAAAATCAACTTTTGGGACCAAGTTTTGGTAAGAACACCATCCATTAGAATGGTAGTTCTTCTTCCACCGTTTTAGCTTACCTTTGTAAGAGGCCATTTTTAGAAACCTTGTAAGGAGCTTAGGAAAGACCACCAAATGGGAAGGAAACCTTATCCCTAGGAATTTTTGGGAAGAAGTGTGGAGGATTTTTTAGAGGGGACTCTTCTTTTGGGAAGAGTTTGAACACCCACTCTCTAACTTATAGACTAGATACTTTTGGAGGAGCTTGGAGAGGAAAGGCTTGGACAAAAAGGTCTCTCAACTTCATCTCTCACCATTATTTCTTTGACTTAGGTTGGTGGCTCCACTTGAAGTCTCGTGAATATTTCCTTTTCTTGAATGTTAGAAATTTGGTATTGCGATATTCATGTTCTTGATGTTGAGGATCTTGTTGTTTTATGTTAGAAGATGCATTCGTAAATCTTGTGCTTGATGTTGTGAAAGTCTTTTTGTGTTGTAAATGTGAAGATTTGTGTTTTAGATTTCTTGTTTTGTGAAGTTTTTATGGGAGTCTCAAGGACACACTCACCCATGGGGGGAAGAGTAGCCTTGGGGGTGAAGGGATTTCTTTGGACAACCATGGGTGTAGAGTCTCTCCTTGGGAAGGAGGAGGAAGAAAACATGAAAGTATGGGCTCCATGTAGACATTTCTATTTTTGTTATTTTGGGGATCATAAGGGATTTGTATAGCTTGATGTCTTGGGGGTCATAAGGAATTTTTTTGTGTTTTTGAAAATGTGGTTAAGTTATATATTTGGGAAAGCCATGAATAGGCTTGTCTCTTGTTTTGAAATGAGGTTTCTCCCCTTGGTATTTAGTCCACCTTCACCCCAAAAATTTGGGTCATTGTGAGACCCATTGTTCATATCCTTGGATGGGAGTTTTATGTGTTGTTGTTGTTTTGGGTTTTTATGTTTGTAACCAAGTCTATGAGTTGGTTCCCCTAGCTTGAGGGTGGCCTCTTAGAGGCTTTGGTTGGGAGGTGAGCATTCCCATGGTCCATCCATTGTTGCATTACAGGTTGAAGCCTTGTTGCTTGATGAAGGAAGCTTGAGGATGAATTCAAAGTTGATATGGTTCACTTTTAGTTATGGAAGTATTTTTCCTATTGTAAAGGAATCTTAAGGATCCCTTGATCTCATTGTTATTGTGCAAGCTTGTAAATAGAAATACATTGGCATCTTAATATGTATTAGGAAGCTATTTTTCTTGAATTTGAAATAATGTAAATAGAAGAGTTTTTTTTATTTATGTTGAAAGTTCTCTGTCATAGTATGATAGAAATATGAAAATATATGCAAAAAAATAAGTTGATAAATGTATTCCTTGTTTCTCAAATGTATGTCTAAATTTTTCTTTTAAAAAAAGGGTTCATCTATATTGTAGTTAGAGTTGCATGAGAACATAGGATTTAAAAGCATTATTGAGTGGACAAATATTAGTGCAGAATTAATGTTTAAATAAATTTAGATTTTCCATTTTAATTAATGTTGCAAAATTAGTAATAGTTATATTTTAACAATCCTTTATTTTAATAAATGTCTGATTTAAAATAGTATATTACCTTGCATAGTTTCCTTTTATAAAGATAAATATTTTTGCATATTACTAAGCTGTGAAATCAAAAATTATATAATTCTACCTATGTTGTAAATTTTATCTTGTTTAGTATATTTAAAAAAATAGAATGAAAAGAGGTTTATATTCTTTTATATAAAAAAATAATATATATGTTGGTTCACTTTGTTATCTGATTAGTGACATTTATTCTTTAAACTAATGAAATACATTCTTCTGATTTCTTTGTAAAGAAAAAGAAAAAGAAAATATATAAACATTGTTCTCTATTTTCTTTTTTAAATACATATATGTCTTTAGTTGTTTTATGTTTCTACGTTGTAATGCTATTTATTTAAAAAAAATTAATACAAAAAAAAATTAATATAATTTAAAAAAAATAAAAAAAATACCCTAACCCCCACGCAAGGGGCCAAGGCTATTGCGGCAGTCCACAATGTGGTTGTACCATGACTATGGCATGTCATAGTCACGGCCAAGCCGTGACTGTGACAAGTCACAGTAGTGGTAAGCCACGACTGTGGCTTGTGCACAGCATGTGGGGTCACGACAAGGGGGCGGGTAGAGCCCTCGTCTCCCCTCCCCATTTAATATTTTGTTTAAAAAAAAAAAACACAAACAAACTCATACAAAAACACATGATTTAGAAAACAAAAAAAAATAATACATTGCTAGTTATTGATGATTTAATACCCAGATGGCTATTGAAATCTTGAGCAAAACAAAGAGAATGCAAAAGGATAGAGTAGGGTTTTACCTAGCATTCAGATGACTTTTTCATGGGGGATGGCTACTTTTTGAGGGAATATACACATAAGTGTATATTTGCATATACTCCCAAAATAGGTGTATATGTTCACATACACTAATGGGTATATACCCAATTACTCATTATTCATCTCTCGCCTTCAAATCTCCACACCTGCAACACAAAATAGTAGAGATAGAACAAAAAAAAATTCCATACCCATTAGGGTTTGGTTGGGAGAGTTTTTGAGGGAAAAATGAAATTTTTGTGGAACTTTTTGGAACTTATATTTTTCCCTCTATCCCTAATTTCGGGATTAGGGTTAGGGCTTGGAAGAAAAAGTCAAACCCCATTTAAAATTCTTCCTCATCTCTTTTCCCCCAAATCCATTTTTGATATCTTATTTATTTTATTAACTTGATGTGTCTTTTAAATTTTAAGTGAGTAAGATTTATTTTAAAAGGAAAAAGAGTTTGATTTTCGATAAGGAACATTTGGTAAAATAATATTAATAAAATGAATTTATCTAATTTATTTATTTAATTTAAATGAAGGAAACATGTTGTAGGGAATTATAATTAATTTAGATTAATTTTTAATTAAATTTTGTTTAATATTTTAAGAGACACTTTCTTAGCAATAGAATTAGTTTAATATGTTAATCACTTGTTTAAACCTAAGGTAGAACTAAAGATTAAAGGAAGGATTTTTAATTCATTAAATTATATTAAGTACCTTGGTAAATGGAAACTAATAATCTTGCTACTATAGCTATTTAATTATTGTCAATATAAGGGAGTGTTACGACAATTTCATGAGAAATCCTTCACATCAGAGAACTTAACTTAGTAAACTAAATTCTTACGATAACTATAATACTCAAATTTATGCTAGCACCTAGAAGACAACTACGTTAGATTAATAATTGCACTATAGTAAGTTGACCACACCTGTAATTATTTTATACTTTAAATAATTATATTCATCACAGAAGTTCGAGAACCTTTAACCTTTAATCAATTATTAATTTAACCCTTTAAAAAAAAAGTTGGTGTGTTTTTGCTCATAGAAATATGGGCATGACAATCTCTCTCAGATTTTATTGAATCTTCTCCCTCTGTGTTGTATCACAACTCTTCATATATTTCTCTGAATCTCTCTTTCTATGTTTTTATCTAAATCTCTCCCTCTTTGACAATAATGCCAAAGCTTGTATCTATCACTTACATCTTCCACATGTAGATGTCTTCATGTCAATTTTGTATGTTGTATACTCTCTCTTTCATCTTTCTTATGACTGATTATCATCTCTAGTTCACTTCTCACAACTCTAGGCAGCTCCTAAAGTGTGACCTTCTCTGCATTAATTTGTCAAATATTATGTTCAACACATTTGATACAGTGATCCTATTTTACTAGGCAGCCTCAGTTAGGGGAATCACCCCTAGTTTACCTCTAAGATATTCATGAGAATCCTTAGGTAAAGCTTTTGTAAATATATCTGCTAATTTTTCCTTTGTATTCACATATTCCATTCTCACTTCTTTGTCTTGAACTAGCTCTCTCAAGTAATGATACTTGGTAGCAATATGCTTAGTCTTAGTGTGCATCATTCGATTCTTTGATATATTAATAGCACTTGTGTTATCATAGAAAATAACAACTGGCTCTATGATTTCCTCCTTCATTCCTTTTGATAATTGCTTGATCCACACTAAATTTGAACAATTCACTATTGTTGCTACATACTTAGCTTCTGTTGTAGATTGGGAAATGCAGTTATGTTTCTTTCTTATCTAGGAGACTAATCTCTTGCCTAGAAATAATGCTCCACCACTTGTACTTTTTCTATCATCAACATTTCCAGCCCAATATGCATCTGTGTAAACTCTCAGTTCAAATTTGTCAGTCTTCTTGTAATATAATCCATAATCCTTAGTTCTATTGGCACTTCAAATTTTCAAGCATGAAATTTTGTATTTCTTTACAAATTTGAAACATCTTCTAATTGTCCTAAAATTGAGAAAATTTGTTGAAAAAAACCCAGAAAACCCTTGTAAGATTACCAAAGTTCTCATCTAAATCCAAGAAGCCCTATTTAAAAAATTGGGTATGAAAAAACCCTAAGTGCCTTTTCCTTTTAGAAAAACCCTAGGTCACTCTTTCATGTTCTGTTTGAGCATTACTTTATATAGGGTCACTTAAGTTCCTAAAACATACATGTTTTAATTTATCACCGGGTGGGGTCATGTTCCAAATGTTTCTTTACCTAGGCTCAGCCCCTTTTAATTTTCTGAAGTCTAAAAGCCCTGGTGATCTTATTATTTCCTAAGGTCCCTAATACTCTATTTCCTAATGTTTCGGCATTATGTATAAACTTTGAATCTAATTTAGATCTAATGGTTGTCGCAAGACTGCAAGGAATATTTTGAGCCCTTGCGATCATGCCACAATTGTTGATCTTGTTTACAAGTCAGCGCATGGGCCTAGTCTCAAAGGATTTTTAGGACTGAAAGTTTGCAAAAGATCTAATGGTTGTCACATGTTCACAAGGAATCTTTTGAGGCCTTGCAATCATGTGACAAATGTTGATTTTACTTTATTAACAAATGCTTGAAAAGGGTGGGTCCACTGCCAAGTGTGCACACATGGAAATTTCTAATTGGTCAAAGGTTTTTGTTGATGTGGAAGATGCCATTTGGACTAGTGCTTGGTGAGAAAAATTTACATATGCACTTGCTGGATATTGCGACGTGGATGTTCCTGATTGGTCAAAGCAAACTGGGGCCAGTCACTTAAGGTATCAATAGTGGAATGAAAGATCTAATGGTTATCATATGTTCACAAGGAATATTTTGAGCCCTTGTGATCATGCAACATCCATCGATATGGTATCAAGGCCATGGTGCCTTACTTTATGTCCACTCAAAAAAGGAAGAAAGATATTGACCGTTAAATGCAAGATCTAATGGTGGTGATAAATCTAGCTTGTCAAGTGGGTCATGGGTGATTTAATTAAGTGTTGTCATTGATGCATCTTGATTGAATGATTTTCATATATTCACAAGGAGTCTTTCCTAGCCTTGTGATCATGTGACAGTCATTAGATTTTATTCTCAAAAGAATCAATGGTCCAAATTCAAACTTGAAGCAAACTTGGTGTGAAATTGAATTTTCCTATTGGGTGATGATAGTTCGATTTCTTAGAGAAGTAATGGCTAGATCGCGTGGAATAAACTATTGAAAAGACCATCTTTGATTGATAATATATTAAGTATTTATGCATTCTTAGAAGAACAAGGACATAAAGTTTGTAGAGAATTAGGCGAGAAGATTTGCAGAGGTTGGTTGTCATTTCCTAAGAAATTTGAAGAAAAGGTTGGTGAATATCTATACTTTCTTTTTCCTATTAGTAGCATTATAATTCTACTGTGTTTCTTTTGCACAATTTATAGAGAATTTGCAAACCCTAAAAATGCCACCTAGAAAGGAATTGTCGGGTGAAATTGATTATAGTAAAAGGGGTTTACATTACATGAGGATTTTTTACAATTATTACTTTGTTCAACAACTGATATAGTAAAGTCCAAGCAATTGATGCCCAAAGAACCTAGGGTAAAAGTATAAGATCACTTATATGATATGGGAAATTACATAAGGGATGCCGAGATTGGAATGATTAATGTAGGTGGAACCTCGGGTATCACTGGCCTAGTATCACTGGCCTAGGGTTGTTTAAAGTAGGATTTAGCGAAAGAAATGCCCCTCCTCCTACCAGTAATATATGGCAATTTGACTTGGGGAAGATTGTTGTACCTAGCATCTTAATAGATGCAGATCTGATGTTTAAAATTGTAAAGAGCTACGACCCAATTACTAAGGTAGTCAGAGATGTGAAAGGAAACCTACTGGTGAGTATCACAACTGAAGAGATCAGGAAGGTTTTTAGATTAAGTGAGCCCTCAAGTGATCTAGAGAAAATTGACTTTGAAGAATTAAAGCAAGTGTATAATGCCTAGAGAGATTATCTTAGGAGTGGCCCATTGAAGGAGTTCTACAAAAAAATTGGAGGAATGATCACTATGGGACCAAGTACATAGGAGCCTTTCAAGCCAAAGTATTTTAACCTAAGAGCAAGAGGTGCATACTAGGCACTTTGTCAAGTCTTTGGAGAGGATGTTGAGGAAAGAATGCCAATACATTTTATGTACATGATGGTCCAGATTTTGCACCCATACCTCTTAGTTACATTTGACTTTTCCCCTTTCATTATTGATTTGATTCATAATGGATTGATAGGAAACTAGAAGAGCAAAGTTGATAGGCCATTCTACTGGCACTCTTTCCTAAAGTACATGTTCTTGTTTAAGGGTGCTAGTTATTTTGAGAAGGAGATGGATCTATTAAAATAGGAGGATGGTGAAGACATGCCAGTCCAATTATGGAACCTTAGTATGACATGGGATAGAGAGGATAATAGTTTCATTAATTTTGATAGATGCTTTGCAGCTAGACTAAGGCTATTGTTTGACCATGAGAACCCAAGAATCCCAACTTCCTTGGCTGAACTTGTCAGGCCAAAATAGTTTGCCAAGGACCTCAAGATTGTGCATAATTGCAGGGATTTCATCTTTTACCCTATTTATACTATTATCAAACTATATGGTTTTAGAGGAGCTCCATTCATATTGCCATATCAGGTGTCCCTAAAGATTGGTGTTGCAAAATTCATCAGATAATTGGGGGAAATTGAAAAGAACACTCTCACAGGCAAGGCCAGGGGAACTCTATTCCCAAATGTTAGAATTGCCCACCAATTCATAATTACAAGGGGTGGATGGCTTCATATGGATAAAGTCTTGGCACCATATCATATGACTACTTCAGCTATTAGGACAGTAGACCCAGAGGGGTTTTACAATGACATGTTCAAGAAGAGGGTCAGGTGCTCCCAAATAGATCACATTTTTAATTTCCTTGAGGATATCATTAGGAATATCCCTAAAATACAAGAGCAGGAAATTAGAAAATAAAAGTGGTTGGTATATAAGAAGACATTGGACTTTGTCCAATAGTTTGTGTTAGAATAACTGAGAGGGGAGTGAATTAGTTATCTAGTGTCCCACTACAATACATGTATAATCCAAAAACAAATACTTAAAACTTCTGACACTTGATAACTTAGAATATTGTACTATTAGTGCTTTTATCGATTACCAGTCTAAAACATATAGTAGTTACCAATCAAATCAAATATGTAATATGAAAATTTGACATTAAACAAATATCACAATCAACACATAACACAAGAGATTTAACATGGAAACCCTGTGAAGAGAAAAACCACCTAGGACCGGTAACCCAAAAATTGTTCACTCTTTTGAAGTGAGGTCGGTGAAGACCCAACCCTATTAAAGGTTACAAACACACTGTTAGGTGTAACCTTGTCAGAGGATTTAACACTAACCGTTATCATCCAACTAGCATTCACTATGGGGTTGACAAGATAACAATGTTCATTCTATGAATGATACATAATAAGACTTTCTTAGTCCACTCAGTTAAGAGATTTAACTATGTTAGAATAACTAAGAGGGGGGTGAATCAGTTATCCAGTGTCCCAAAACAAAGTGTATAATCCAAAACAAATTCTTCAATTTCTGCTACTCGGTAAACATAGAATACTTTCACTGTCTGTTCATTTAACGATTACCAGTCTAAACTTTATAATATTTACTGATCAAATCTAACATGTAATATGAAAAGTATGATAACAAACAAATATCACAATCAACACATAACACAAGAGATTTAACGTGGAAACACTGTGAAGGGAAAAACCACTTGGGACCGGCAACCCAAAATTGTTCACTCTTCTGAAGTGAGGTCAATGAAGACCCAACCTTGTTAAAGGTTACAAACACACTGTCAGGTGTGTCCTTGTTAGAGGATTTTAGACTAGAAGTTATCATCCAACCAATAGTCACTCTGGGGTTGACAGGATAACAATGTTCACTCTACAAATGAACACCAAAATGACTTTCCTAGTCCACTTGGTTAAGAGATTTAACTATGTACAATGGTTAAATATGTAACAGTAGATGATCTACCTTGAAACAACTTCAATTGTAGTTTACAGATCAATGTTTAGCTCATTCAAATCTTTCTGACCAATATATCACTTTAGATTCAATCTCATATCAACTTATAGTCCGTCAGTAATTACTCTTTGTAGCTTGGTAACTATTATGTAGCTCGGTTCTTATTAACCAGTATGATCAGAATGCATGAAAACTCCACATGATAATTCTACAATATCTTCTTCTTCCGATGATGTTTCAATAATGAAACCAATGTCTGTTATATAGACGAGTAAATCATTTTATTTTCCTCCATTAGATTTTGTCTCTTAAACCTTCTTTGGCTGACGTGTCAGTAACACGTTTCAATCAGCTCCATTAGATCTTCCTTGAATTATGTTAGCCATCGATCTTCATAACAAACTTTATTTATTACCTTGATTTCATACACTTTATAACTCATCACTTTATCGGCTAAACTGATCATTTAATTCCTTTCTGTTTTCTCGGTTAACAAAGAAATGCATCGGTGAACACAAGCTCAGTTAATACTACACTCGGTATACACTACACTCCGTCGATGTATACTGAAATGCTTTATTTACTAACAACATTGCTCTGTGTCTTTTAGCTCTATTCTTCATCATAGATGAATGCAATATAATAAAGTCGATATCATCAAGCCATAGACTCATCAACAAGTTACTCAATGTATTCCTTATCCTCATCTGACATATACATCTTCCTCATGTAGATATTTTTGTTCTTCATCTCTTTCACCTTTCTTCAGATGTGTCTGTATAGTAGCTTACAAGATAAGTACTATCAAGCTAGTTGACATCAATGACAACATAATACTGATTTAATCATCTTGCATTATCTAATCATCAACTCCTCAATAATCTCAAATTACATATTCTTCATTCTCATTTCAAATCAGTTGTAGTTCATCAAACTGTGTACAATGGTTAAATATGTAACAGTAGGTGATCTTTCTTAATACAACTTAAATTACAGATGTACAGATCAATGTTAAGTTCATTCAAATCTTTTTGGTCAATGTAACTCTTCTGTTTCAATCAATCAATCAACTTACTATCCATCGATAATTACTCTCTATCACTTAGTAATGCTCTACAATTCGATTCTCACTAACTTGTATGATTAGAATGCATTAAAACTTGTTCACATGATAGTTCTGTAGTATCTTCTTCTTCTAGTTGTTTTCAATATAAAACTTTGTCTCTTATATAGACATGTAAACCATTTTCTTCTCCTCCATCAAATTTTTTGATTAATCATCATCATTGATTTTTCTGCTTTAACCTTCCCTAGCTAATGTGTCAGTAACATGTTTCAATTCAATCCATTGGTTCTTTCCTAAATTTTGTTAGCCATCGTTCTTCATAACAAACATTATCCATTACCACTGATTTCGAGGTACTTTCCAGCTCCTCAACTTTGTCAGCTAAACTAGTCATTTAGTTCTTTTCCTCATGTTTTATTAACAAAGAAATATGTTGATGAACACAAGCTCAGTTTACATTGTGCTTGGTATACACTACACTCCATCGGTGTATACTGTAATGCTTCATTAACTGACATCACTACTTTGTGTGTTTCAGCTCTATTCTTCATCATAGGTGAATGCAACATAATCAAGTCAATATCATAAGGTCATAGACTCATCAACAAGTTACTCAATGTATCATTTTCCCTCATCTGTCATATCCATCTTACTCATGTAGATATTTCTGTACTTCATCTCTTTCACTCCTTTTCTACAGATGTATCGATATAGTAACTTACAAGATAAGTACTGTCAAACTTAGTTGACATCAATGAAAACATAATACTGATTTAATCATCTTACATATCTAATCAACAACTCTTCAGTGATCTTTAATCATAGATTCTTCAATCTGGTTCTAAATTAGTTGTAGTTCATCAATCTCTCCCTTTGGCATTGATGGCAACTCAAGTAATATGAACTATACCATACACATACCAAACATGTATTCTACAACTCTGTGAACAAATGTTGTACAAGCTCTCCCTAGCTTAATATGTTTAATCACTATGTTACTAATCAGCATGAGGAACCTTTTGTTCTCTGTAACTAATCTTCAGTGTTTTGTTCCTTTCAGATTGTCTCTCCCTTAGATAGATATCTCAGTATTCTCATTGGTGCATGTTGTTTCATATGTTCATATTTTTTATCTCTCCCTTTGACAATAATGCCAAAGAAAGAAATAAACAAACTACTCTTTATTAGCCATATAACTCTCTATTGTCTGGTGCATACTCTGTATACTGATATGCCAATTTGTTCCAATTCTCCAAACTTTTCACAACCTTAGACATGATCCAAAGTGTGAACTATGATGCATCAACATGAATGATCTTCTGATAAGATTAGGCTGATGCAACATCCAGATCACATTAGTGATCGGGAGACAAGGGACGAACCCCTAGTCTTGTCCTGAAATATTCAAATGTGTCCTTTGGTAGAGGCTTTGTAAATATATCTACAAGTTGTTCTTTAGATGTAACAAATTCTAACTTCACTTGCTTCTCCTATACTTGTTCTCTTAAGTAGTGATACTTAATAGATATGTGCTTTGTCTTAGAGTGCATCATTGGATTCTTTGAAATATTTATTCCACTTTTATTATCACAGTATATAATCATTGGCTATGTGATTACCTCATTCATTCCTTCCAATACTTGCTTAATATATGCAATGTTTGAACAATTTGTAGCAGCAACAACATACTCTGCTTCAGCTGTAGACTGAGAAATGCAAGCTTGTTTCTTACTCATCCACGTAACAAGTCTTTCACCAAAGAAGAATGTTCCTCTGGTGGTGCTTTTTCTATCATCCACATTTCCAACCCAATCAACATTAGTATAAACCTTCAGTTCAAATTTGCCTTCCTTCAGATACCATAAGCCATAATCTTCAGTCTTTTTCAAGAATCTTATGATTCTCTTAGTAGCAACCATATTTTATTCTCTAGGGTTAGTAGAAAATCTAGCAACAATTCCCACAACATGTGCTATATCTGGTCTATTGTGAACTACATACATTAACTTACCAATCATAGATCGGTACAGTGTCTGGTTTACCTCTATAGTTTCATCCTTCTTAGTCAGTTTACATCTAGTAGCCATCAGTGTACCCATAGGTTTAGCATCTTCCATGCCAAATGCCTTCAATACTTCCTTTATGTATTTAGATTGTGAGATGAATATCCCATCACTCTGCTGAATCACTTGTAGTCCTAGAAAGAATTTAATCTCTCCGAACATTGACATTTCAAACTCTTTTATCATTTCATCAACAAAGGCTTTGCATTTGTGATCTTGGCCTCCAAAAATAATATCATCCACAAAAATTTCAGCAATAAGAATAGTATCATCAGTATCTCTTTTCATATACAAATTGTTGTTTTCACTTGTTCTAACAAATCCAATACTTAACAAGTAAGTATGCAGCCTTTCATACTAGGCTCTCGGTGCTTGCTTCAAACCATATAAAGCTTTATGTAATCTACATACCATGTCTTTGTTGTCTAGATCAACAAACCCTTCTGGTTGTTCTATGTAGACCTCTTCTTCAAGTATTCCATTCAGAAATGCTGACTTCACATCCATTTGATAAACTCTAACTTTCTTGTGTGCAGCGTATGCAAGTAGCATTCTTACTCCTTCTAATCTGGCAATAGGTGCAAATTTTTCACCATAGTCAATTCCTTCTTCCTATGCATATCCCTTGCATACCAATCTAGATTTATTTCTTGTCACCTCTCCATTCTCATTCAATTTTTTCCTGAATATCCATTTAGTACCGATAACATTCTCTTCTTTAGGTCGGGGTACTAAACTCTAAGTTTTGTTCTTCTCTATTTTCTCTATTTCCTCTTTCATTGCATTAACCCATTCATCATTATCTAATGCAACTTTCACATTTTTTGGTTCAAATTCACAAACTAGACATGTACCTTATCTTGCTTTGCTCCTTGTCATCATGCTAGCTTGTCTGTCTCCAATTATTTGTGTCTCAGGATGATGTCTTCTAAAAAAACTAGCTAGTACTTGGTCTCTTATTTCTTGTTCATCCTATGCAGGTTCATCTTCTTGCTCGGTAGCTCCATCCTACTCATCGGTTTCTCTTTCATGTTCCTCGGTAGGGTTTGCCTGTTGACCGGTTGTCACTATCTTCTACGCCGATAAATACTTAGGTTGTTCAATGTAAGTGAATCTACCATAGGCTTCTGGTTCCCTTCTTCTTTCCTTTGCATTTTTGTCATCAAACTCATCTACCTGAACATTAGTGCTTTCAATCATTTTATTTGTAACTATATTCAGAGATTTATATGCTTTTCTTTTATTGGAATATCCTAGGAATATCCCCTCATCACATTTTGAGTCAAATTTTCCATTTCTTTCATCTTTCAGAATAAAGCATTTACTTCCAAAAATTCTAAAATAACTTACTGTTAGTTTGTGTCCAAACCATAACTCATAGGGTGTCTTGTTGGTGTCCTTCAGTTGAACTCAGTTAAGAACATAAACAGTTGTACTGATAGGCTCCCTCCAGTATGTTTGAGCAACATTCTTTTGCAACATCAGTGTTCTAGCACAATCAACTATTGACATGTTCCTTCTTTTAGCAATGCCATTCTACTAAGGTGTCCTCGGTGCTGAGACCTATCTTTTAATACCATGCTTATTATAGAAATTAGTGAATTTGACAGAGATAAATTCACCTCCTCTATCAGATCTTAAGCATTTCAATTCTTTACCTGTCTCCTTTTCTACTTTTTCCTTATACCATTTAAATATCTTGAATGCCTCAGATTTTTCTTTTAAAAACATGACAGTCATCAATCTAGTATAGTCATCAACAAAAAGAATAAAGTATCTATCACCATAATAACTCTAAGTCCTCAAAGGACCACATAGGTTGGTATGAACCAACTCAAGTATCTTCTTTATTGAATAGTCTTTTCTTTTGAAACTAGCCTTGTTCATCTTACCTTTCTGATGTTCATGACACATAACATGATCAAGTTTTGACAAGTTAGGTAGACCTCTAACTCTTTTCCTTTTATTGATTTTAATCATGTTATCAAAATTCACATGACATAACCATTTATGCCACAACCATGCATCTTCATCTTTTATTATCAAGCAAGAAGACTAATCAATATCAAGATAAAATAGATTACCTCTGGATTATGTACCAGTTCTAACAAGTCTTCCTCCATCATCATAAATCTTTACCTTTTGGCTCTCAAAAGAAAGTTGGTGGCCTAAATTGTTCAGTTGTGCCACACTCAGCAAATTATAGTTCAGTCCATCTACCCAGTATGCATTTTCACATTTTATTCTATCATTAATCATTAGTGAGCCTTTACCTCTTACTATACAGGGTGCATCATTACCCATTCTCACAGATCCTCCATTGTATTCATCAAGTTGGTCAAATTTCTCCGCATCACCAGTCATGTGATGTGTATAGCCATTGTCTATGATCCATGTGTCATTTCTTCTTACTTTAGAGTTCAATGTTGTTTCTACATGTTTTTCTTCTTCCTCTGAGTCATCTTTCATAGCAACAAATACAACTTCTACATCATCATCAGAATAAGATTCAGATTCATTTTCTTCAACTGTATAACATACCTTCTTGCCTTTGTCATTTCTATCTTGGTTGTCTCTGTTGTTGTGTCGGTAGCCTCTGTTGACTCTTCTCCCATAGCTTCCTTCAGATCGGTTTGTGGATCTATCATCATCTTTCTTATGTGGACATCTAGCAATGATGTGGCCAACCTCCTTACAATTAAAGCATGCCAAAGGTAGCTTACCTCTATACCTTCCTTTTCCTTTGGGTAACCTCCTGGCCATAAGAGCTTCAAGTTCATCAAGCTCATCATTGGTATTGCTATCACTATCATCATTCTTATTATTCCTACTAGACTTACCAATCTTCAGAGAAGTCATGAAAGTGGATTCAACAGATGAAACAACACTATTGTCATAATTATTCAATTCAAAGGTTGTAAGTTTACTGATCATATTGTCAAGTGTAAGGACATTACCAGCTGTAGACCTTGTTTCATGAATAGCAGATATTCTGATTGCATAAACAAGCAATAAGGTTCTGAGTACCTTGCTCACAACTGTTTCTTCATCAATAACACCATCGGATGCTCTAATAGCATGTACTACCTCTTTCAGTCTATTTGTGTATTGCACAATATTCTCACCTTCCTTCATTTTCATATCATCGAATCTACCCCTTATGCTTTTAGCTCTGGCTCTTTTGACATTCACATCTCCATCTCCACTGTAAACTTGAGAAAGTTTATCCCACATAGCTTTGGTAGTAGTGCAACTTTTAATATCTTCAAATTTAGCATCAGTATAGGCAGCAGCAATCTCCATCATAGTAACATTGTGTTCATGCCAATCTCTCAGCTGATCAAGTGTCAAGGGACCAGTAGTCGGTTCTATATAGCCTTTCTCCATTAGTTCTAGTGCGGAATTCCCAATTCTAGATATGTGAAACTTCATCTGGCTTTGCCATACTACGAAGTTCTCTTTGTTTAGCTTTGGCACTTCCCTCTTATACATTTTGAGATCTTTGTATTGAAGTCCTTAAAACTCTTTTCCAAGCAACCAATGTTCTGATACCAATTGTTAGAATAGCTGAGAGGGGGGTGAAGCAGTTATCTAGTATCTCGATACAATATGTATAATTCAAAAACACATACTTAAACTTCAAATACTCGATAACTTAGAATACTATATTGTCAGTGCTTTTACCGATTACCAGTCTAAAACATATAGTAGTTACTGATCAAATCAAATATGTAATATGCAAATTTGACATCAAACAAATATCACAATCAATACATAACACAAGAGATTTAATGTGGAAACCCTATGAAGGGAAAAAACACCTGGGACCAACAACCCAAAAATTGTTTGCTCTTCTAAAGTGAGGTCGGTGAAGACCCAACCCTGTTAAAGGTTACAAACATGCTGTTAGGTGTGACCTTGTTAGAGGATTTAACACTAACCATTATCGTCCAACCAACATTCACTATGGGGTTGATAGGATAAAAATGTTCATTCTATGAATGATAAATAATAAGACTTTCTTAGTCCACTTAGTTAAGAGATTTAACTATGTACAATGGTTAAATATGTAACAGTAGGTGATCTACCTTAATAAAACTTAAATTGTAGATGTAAAGATCAATGTTAAGTTCATTCAAATCTTTCTGATCAATGTAACTCTTCTGTTTCAATCAATCAATCAACTTACTATCCATCGGTAATTACTCTCTGTCACTCGGTAATGCTCTGTATTTCGGTTCTCACTAACCTGTATGATCAGAATGCATGAAAACTTGTTCATGTGATAGTTCTACAGTATCTTCTTCTTCTGACTATTTTCAATATAAAATTCTATCTCTTATATAGACATGTAAACCATTTTCTTCTCCTCCATCAGATTTTGCCACTTTGTTAGTAAACAGATTTGTCCTTTCTTGTTTCTTGTGGAAATAACTCTTAATGCCCAAATGATGAACAATATCTGGTTACAACAGTTGAAAAGCCATTTTCTGATTACTGACTTTTCTCTGAATTGGTAGGTACAGCTCCCTATGTGAATGGTATTCAAGGAATTATGTTTTGTTCCTAAAACTAATGTGGGGTATGCTCTTAACCCGAGAGCAGAAGAGGCAAACCAAATTAAGTCTAACCAGAACTTAATTCAGGCAAGAAAAACTTACTAATCTACAAACCAAGCTATAAAATTCATAAATCCTATGAATTCACATACTCAGCATTTAATCCTATAGAAATGTAAATGAAACAATCAAAGACTTCTAATGAATCTTTCCTCAAATGCCCCAAAGCACATCCTAATGTGGTTTATTCATATCCTCATGACAAAAAGAATGAAACATCCTTTCTTCCCCTCTGTAATTTGGATTTGAAAGAAAGAAACATAGAAGCAATAACTTTCTAACTAGATGGAATAGAAAATTATTGACATAAAACACTCTTTATTGACTCTACAATATTAAGTCTATTACACCAACAATTTTTCCAACCTTTCTATTAATTTTCTCAGTAGTATATATAGAGTTTACAATCGTATGGCATCCATGAGAATACAAAATGTTTCAAATTCCAGAATTTGAAAAGTCTAAAACCAAGGACTTACGAAAATACAATAGGAGGAACTAGCATGGCTGTGTCCCTTCATCTAGCCTTGCTAATCAATTTATGTGTTGACAAATCTCAAAAGATGAAAGCATGCTCGTGACTTATCTTGGAATGTTTTTATGATACTTTATTATGTCCAAATCACTCTTGGCTTCCATTCTGCATTGTCGCATGATCGCATGATACTTGTTTAATTCTTGTGATCATGCGACCGCTTTGAAGAGAAGCGCTTAAACATATTTCCACCCGTCACTTTTAAGTGCACAAGTATCTTTCTAACTTAAAGCACGTGTTGTTTGAAACACTTAAATAACATTTCTTTTTATGCCAAGCTCAGGTGTTACTCATTTCACCTTGTCGCATGATCGCATAGCAATATTTTAATCCATGCGATCATGTGACCGCTCTATGATTGGTCAACTCTACAAGAATCTTTGGTCCCACCTAGACATGTGGAAGGATCCCACTTTACCGCCAAGCATCTTCGATGACTTATGTTGTCGCATGATTGGATAGCAATATTTTAATCTATGTGATCATGCGACCACTTTATCTTTGGCACACGTGGATTGCACTGTTGGCAGAGGGATGTTCTTGGCAGAAAATGTATGCAGAGGGTGTGAAATCCGCATGGAGTAGTCACTGTGCCATTTTTTGCCTTGCATTATCTTCATTGTTTTGACTTTGAACTGCAATCTATTTAAATTAATGAAGTTGTCAAACTTCAGAGAACTGATCGATGCATCTGAATCATGAAAAGTATTGACTTTGATTTGTTGTAAAAGATGCATTAGATAATATACATTCAAGCTCAAAAAAGAGCTAAGACCCAAGCCTAAAATGAGACTTTTTAAGTGCACAGTCATTATTTTTGATTCATTCTTCCGTTCTCATGATGATACAAATCAAATTACCAATATTCTCTATTTTAATGGTGTTTTCAGTGCTGACCATTAAGCACTGTTCTTTATTTCAATATAACTTGGTAATCCATTCATCACTATCTTTTGATTAAGAGTTAGAACCAATGTGACTTGAAACTTTTCAGGGATAACTTTTTGCCTCAGCTCTGTTACTGCATCATCCAAATGAAGAATCTTTTGATTTTTTATTTCTTATGAGTGTCTTGAGATCATGACTTCAATCACCATTCCATCTGAAAGAGATCATCAATGGGAGCATGATATCCTTGCCAGGTTGGGGTCTATCACCTACCCATTATGACAAGACTTTAAACCAACCCACCCGGCCTAGAGATGAGAGGGCAAGAGAAAGGGAAACCCGACAAGGATAACCTACCTATGAAAGACTTAGACCTAGACACAAATCAGACCAAACATGACTATGGCTTCAAAATATTTCACTTTTAACAACATAGTTATGGAGTGAAAAGTGAGGCAACACGCTTAATCATTATCATTAATTTTGCCACTTTAACCTTCCTCGGCTGATGTGTCAGTAAGATGTTTCAATTCAATCCATCAGATCTTTCCTAAATTTTGTTAGTCATCAATCTTCATACAAACATTATCCGTTACCACTGATTTTGAGGTACTTTCTAGCTCATCAACTTTTTATGATAAACTAGTCATTTAGTTCTTTTCCTTCTGCTCGGTTAACAAAGAAATGCATCCATGAACACAAGCTAGGTTTACACTGTGCTCAGTATACACTACACTCCATCGGTGTATACTGTAATGATTCATTAACCAACAACACTACTTTGTGTCTTTCAGTTCTATTCTTCATCATAGATGAATGCAACATAATCAAGTCAATATCATAAGGTCATAAACTCATCAACAAGTTACTCAATGTATCATTTTCCCTCATCTTTCATATCCATCTTACTCATGTAGATATTTTTGTACTTCATCTCTTTCACTCCTTTTCTACAGATGTATCAGTATAGTAACTTATAAGATAAGTACTGTCAAACTTAGTTGACATCAATGACAACATAATATTGATTTAATCATCTTACATATCTAATCAAAAAATCCTCGGTGATCTTTAATCATAGATTCTTCAATCAGGTTCTAAATCAGTTGTAGTTAATAAGTTTGATCCAAGATATGATCCTCTAAAGAGCATAAATCCTATGGGGAAGAGAATAGACACTCTCATAGATCATTTTCAGGGTATTTTCCAAACCCTAGCTGAGAAAAAAGAGAAAGTCATGAAGGAAAACCCAGAGAAGGCTCAATCAATATTAAGCCTACATTTGTAAAGGTATTTACCTTGGGAAAGTACATGGTACAAAAGAAGACTGGGTATAATGTGGTGATACCAAGACCTGATAAGTAGGAACAACCAAGAAGAGAAGAGGATATCCCTTCCACATCACAACAAGTGGAAAAACAAAAGGAGATTGTAGAAGTTTTAGACCCTCCTCAGGCTCCACTAGTTGAAGATGTTCTTGATTCCTCACCTCCCTCAAAAAGACAAAAGTTAGAAGAAAGGCCTGAGCATGATGAGGGGGATTACTCTCCATCCAAATCACCTTTGAACATCATGGATGATCAGGAAGTTACAGAATAGGTACAACAATTGGGAGCTTTAGGTCAAATTTCCATGACCTATGAAGAGATAAATGAGGGGGTGCCTGAGCCACCAAAGGAACCTGAGTTGGATTTAATAGTGGAACAAATGGCAGGCACAGAGCTAGAACCCATAATAAAATAGGCTTGTGATGAGTTCCTAGTTGATGATGCCTTTGTAAACGCTAGGGCCTTCATGCAATTTTTATGGAAATTGAATATGGGTCAATTTCAAGAAACTTGTGAAAAGAGGCATGAAAAGATTCTAGATAAGGATCTAAAAATCATAGAAGCTAAGGTAAGAAAAGAAATGATAGAAAGATTTTAAAAGATCACTCCAGAACAGGGGAGAGACTTAGTGAAGAATTCAGGAGTGCTTATCCTCCCAAAGTGGGACATAGCTGATGTTATGGTCTTAGATGCAGTCATGAAGTAGACCACCCCTATTCATAAGACCAAGGAGGAGGCAAAATAGGAAATTAAAGGAGTCACTTTTAGTGATGACCATCAAGCATTGGTGATGTGGTCCCTAAAGAAAAATGAGAATAATAAGGGGAAGCAGATTACCAAGGGTGATATTTCAAGTAGCTTGATAGTTAGAAGGGTTACAGATACTTCCTTAGTTGAGGCCTCAGGCATGGTGGTAGCAACAACCCAACTAACAACAAGAGTGGTAGAAAAGGAGGCCAAGGAAAAAGAGGATCTCACACTAAGGTTGGAGATAGTATTGAAATCCTATGGTCAGTTAAGATAGGGAATATATGAAAAGGATGTATTAATTGTAGACTTGAAGAAAATGTTGGGTGAGCAGGGCCCAATTCAAGCATCAGGGCAACTGCAAATTTCTTCTTCCCTTGTTGGACCTTCTTCTTCAAATCCTATTATTGAGTATCCCCTTTCCCCTCTTCCCCCTTCCATAAATGATGAGGACATCACGCAAAGAGAAAAGCAAAAGTATGAAAAAAGAATAAAAGATACCATTTTACATTTTTTTGCTAATGTAAAACCAAGGGAGATTTATAGGACTGCTAAGCAGTTGTCTGACATTTTGATCTCTTTTAAGAAAGAGGTAACCGTTGTAGGCCCAATTTTGGAAAGGTGGGTTTCTAGAAAGGATAGGTTGAAATCATCTTTTGATTTGTTTAAGGACCAATATATTGTGGATATACAACTAACAAATACCTATAGATTTGTTAAAGATCTTTTTGAGTTTGAAGTAAATAGGGAAAGCCTAAAGAGGAAGGCAAAGATCTTAAGAGTAAGGTACTTTCAGGATAACTTCCAAATGTTTCTTGGTCTTTTCAAAGTAGATGGAACTATAAAGGATGGGGATTAATGGCTAGAAAAAATTGATGCTGAGGTGTCAACCATAATAGATACTATTTTGAGTATAGAAGACAATACCCCCTTTGTACAATTAATTGAAATTTTTCAAGATGCCAGGATGCATTTCACTAATGTAAAGAATGAGGTACACCAAGTATTTACTAATTGGGACAAATTGCTACCAAAAAGGGATGAAGTTATGGCCTTTCATTGGCCTAGTGAAGAAACTTATACGCAATGGGAAGCAACATATCCTTCAAAAAGTGCTAAAGATGAAGAAACATCTGCTGAGGAAGCAACAAGTGGCAGTGCCCCAACCCCTTGAAAGAAAATCAAACATTGGTGAGAACCTCAAGTAGTTAGAGCAAGCACGGATGCTACACCTGGCATGTTTTGAACTAACATTGGGAGTTAGTGAGATTTTGGGCACTCATGTGAGTGATCAGTTTGGAAAATTGCAAATGGAAAGGTGTTATATTTATCTTTTTTGTCCTATATGAACACTTTCTTGTCTCTTCTAGGAAAGATCTGAAGCTTGTATGCAATCCTTGTTTTCTATAAAAGGATTACCAAGATCATTTTAAAAGGACTGAAACTTGGACATTCTTAGTGACAAGTTTTGAGTCTGGGATACTGTAGACTGTATTAGGCAAATTTTTGTAAAGAACAATATTGCTAGTTCTAGTTAAACATCTAGAGAGTTGCATTTTAAAGCATTTTGTATACATGATATTGATATAGCATTTGAATAAAATCCAAGTTTATATCTCTCCTTTGTGTATTTCTCTTTGAGTTATAGATTGATAAAATTCATTGCATGGATAATTTTTGCGTATGTGTTTATATTCTTTAGCTCTGATCCAGGATCAGATTAGATAAGCTTTAGATATGACATAAATTCTTTAAGGTTTCACATAAGGATATAAGTAAGTAGTGAAAATTTGGGATTCCTTTGATAAAATACACCATAGGGTGATAGCATTTCAAGGGATAAGGTTATCAAAGTTTATTATATTGGTTTGTGTATCACATTTTTATAGTGAAGGTGTTGCCCAATGGATAAGGCATTGGCCAGCAGTGGAGTTGCTTTATAGATATTAGTGTTTGAAAAGGTTCTATTTGTAATCCTAACATTTTGATACAAATTTGTCAAAATTATTTAAGTACAGTGACTTATAAAGTAGTATTCTACCTAATGATAATGGAGGATCAATAAATGAATGGTCATCATTTAGTATTTTCTTGTCATTTATCTGTTATTATTAAATCCAGTCTTTTATTGTTGAAGTAAGGTTTGTTGTTACTAGATTAGGAGTACCCTTCTTGGTTTTGTAGAGCTAGAAGTGTGGAGGGTAGTCTTGTCCCTATATTTGGTCCAATCATCATAGAATTCAATATTTGGATCTAACCCATCCTAAAACCTTATAGATGTATTGGTTTATTTTGAAAGCATAAAGTCCAGTTTGAGGAACCAAAAGGATGGCGACTCTGTTGGGGAATAAAGATGATATAATCATGATAAATTTGAATTTTAGATCTCTAGTGTTGTGAATTTGATATCAAATAATGCAGGTACAAGTTGACCTAGACTCCTGGCCTTCTTATTTATCAGAACCAGTAAGTACCATTAAAGAATGGAGAATTATTTGCAGGCTTTGGATTTTTGCATAATCTTGAAAATCTTCGCAGGCTTTGCATTTATTTTTTGAAAGCTCTTTCACTTGTTTCATGCTAAGTATTGAATATTCTAATTTACTAAGTTTGTGAAAGTAATTCCCAACTTGTGTTGGTGGCGACTCTGAGAATCTCTGCATCAATGATGAGTAAAAGATAATAAGAATAAAGAATTACCTCACACATTTTCAAGTATGAGTCAAAGAAATACTAGGGCTTGGAGGAAGGATCACCCTGAAAATAGATTAGAAGGTAAACATCCAAATACTTCTAGACCCCTTCAGCCTAGAAAGAATCAAGGTGATAAAGATATGTCTCAGGCATGGAGACAAAAGAAAAATACAAATGAGGGTAGCATTTTCCATCATGACCCAGAAGGAAATGCTTCTGAATATGAAGAAGAAGTAGATCTATGTTTGGGAGCATATGAGGATTACTATTCTCATCATTCTAAAGAGGATGGTGAAACACATCATAGAAAAGGATTGCCCCCAAATGTAGAACCTCAAGGAGGAAATAGGAATTCAAGAAGTAGAAGTAGGGGCTTAGAAGGAAGAAATAATCCTCCTACCCTGGGGATCTCTCTTTCTGAGAGCCCTCACAATCCTAGAGGTCAAAAATAAGAGTTCTTGGTTAGAACTACAGAATTTGAAACCACTCTCCCAGATTCTAAAGACATCTTTAAAGAAGTGTCTAATTTAGAAAAAAGGATCCAGGAATAAATTGCTATCAGGAAGGAGAGGGAAAAATAAAAAGAGGTTGAGATAAGACAAGCCCAGATCAGGTCAAACCAGTTAAGAAGACAACTGCTAACTCTGGAAGCCATAAATATTGTAAGGGCTCCCAAGAAAACTACTGAAGAACCTGTTATCCAATCCATTACAGAAGTTAGGAAACAAAAGGAAAAGGGAAAGTAGATCTCAATAGGAATCACAATAAATGAGCCTATCAATAGCCAAATCCCATTAGAGAAATTGTCTAAATTAGATAGTGGATTGGAAAGAGCTAAAAGAGAACAAGAAATCTTGGCTAAAGAACTTGAGAAGGTAGAACTTGAGGCTACAACATTAGAAATGAAAAACAAGATTGACTTTCTTAGACAATCTTCCGGGCCTTCAAATACAAATAATCCTGTACTGATATCTAATGCTAACATTGGAAATTATGCCACCCGGACTGCCATTGTCACACCAGTAATTGCTGCAAATGTTGCTAACACAACAAATAACAAAGCTTCCACTTCTCAGATTGGTGGATCACTACAAAGGGGACCAGTTCATGTTGAAAGGTACATACAACTTCTCTTTAACAACATTATTGGTTATCCTAATGTGATTCCTGCAAAGATTAGAGAAAAGTTGCCTAAATTCACTGGTAATAATGTTGTCACTTATGAAGATAATTTAAAAAAATTCATTGTTATGATTGATGACTATGAAATAGAATATGAAGATGTAATCATGAAGTTATTTGTTCAATCTTTGACTGAGGATGTAAGGGACTAGTTTAGAGGGCTTCCTTATGATTGTATTAGTTCTTGGTATGATTTCATTAATTTTTTTAAAGATCAGTATGGTGATAAGACCAATGAGGGTTTCATGTTGAATGAGTTCAAAAATATAAAGAAAAACCATAATGAAGAAGTCCTTGAATTCAATGTTAGATTTCAGAAGGCAATGCACAAGCTTTTCCAAGTCATGAGATTAGATGAGAAGGTATGTTTGGCAACATGTCTAAATTATTTTGATGCCAAGATGAGATACTTACTTAGAGATAAAAACCCTAGAGCTATTAGGGAAGCCCAAAGATTTGATGTGAATATTGAAATTAATAGAAGAGTATCTAGAAAATTAGGGAGAAGAGAAGACCCTAAGCCCCCTAGGTTTGGAAAGAAAGAGGTTGATAAGCCTACTAATGTAAAGCCTAGGGAGGATGATAACCTCAAGAAGATCCTAAATTCCTTAAAGGATCTAAAGCCAAGTGAAAATAAAAATAAGTTTTAGGGAGTTGATAGGCCTCCTCCAAATAATTTCAACAAGCAGGCTAGGTTGCAAAATTTTCCCCATCATACACAATGGAAGGATGGGAAACCTGTTGTTCCAGAGAGAAAGGACCCAAAGCTTAATGATAAGACTCTTGACCCTCTAAAAAAGCATTTAGTTAACATGACTAATGAGGTCCCATGGTGCATTGCATGCCAATCCCCACATGATTCAAATCATTGTGTAATCTCTCAGAGTATGTCTAAAAATGATGAACAGAGAGAGGAGGAAGATGAATCATATGATGATAGAGGTTGTGGAATGACTTTTGCTAAGTTATTTGAAGAAGTTGACTCTAAGGAAGAAAATGAAAATTAGGATGTAAATAATTCTCAGAGCAGAGGAGAATCCTACCATCAGTAGATCTTTTCTGATGAGGAAGAAGAAGTTGATAACATAAACAACAACTCCAAAGGGGTTGAGGAATCTGTTATACTTAGAAGAACCTTTGATGAAGAGATCACCCAAATCACTACTAATATGGTGACACAGGCTAGAAGTAATTATGTTCTAAGGAACAGGATTGTTGGAAATATCGATGGTAGGCCAGCAGGTGTATTTATTAAAAAAGGTAAAGAAGACACAAGGCAGTTTGCTATAAAGAATAAAGATGCTAATGATACTGAGAAATTCAAGATTAAAGGGATTGAAAAACCAAGTGATCCAATCAATGTACTCAAAATCAAGACTAAAACTCCATTTTCCAATTTCCCAAGTCCCCAACATGAAGGTAAATAAAAAGGGGAAAACAAACTAGGCACGGTAGCAAAATTTGAGAATAGTGATGTCTCACAAAGCAAACAAGATCTACCTACCTTAAATTATACACCTATTGATATGAATCTGTTATTGTCTTAGATAATAGTTAAGGTGCCTCTGATGGAAATGATGAGGATTAGTGAGCACAAGGGAAAGGCCCTCACATGGATAAGCGGTGCTCTAGCTACAAATATCCAGGAACTAGTAAATACTAAGGTAAGGAGTCAGTATCCAATTGAAAAGAAAGACATAGAGGAGATTGTTTCAAAAATACCTCAGATCTACTTAGATACAAATGTTGTGAATACTACTATGGGATCTATTGACCCTTTCTTCTTGACATTGGTCGTAAATGGTAAGATGTTAAAAAATTGCATGATTGACTCGGGAGCATCCAATACTGTTATGCTTGTTGAAATCATGAGGTCAATGGGATTGAAATTTGACACTCCCCATGGGAGGTTCCAAGCTATGGACTCCAGGGAAGTACTGGTAATTGGAACAATCAAGGCCCTGCCCTACAAGCTTACTGCCTACCCAGGAAAACAACTCACCATGAGTGTCTTAGTTGTTGACATACCTCCCCAGTATGGGATGTTGTTATCAAGAAAGTGGAGTGTAGCAATGGGAGGTAGTATCCAGTGTGATCTGTCTTTTTCTACATTTAACATCAATAATGAGAGTATCAAGGTATTTAGGGAAGTTAGAACTCCTCATATGATTGAGGAAGAAACTAATGATGATAACATGAATTGTTTCCTTGATACTGACATAAATTCTTTTCAAGTACAGAATAGAGAAAATGAAAATGAGGATGAATCTCCTCTCTTAACTAAGGAAGAAAGTAACGATACAATTCAAAATGACCTTTAGACCATGTATTTTGATGGTGCAAGTTCTAAAGAAGGATCTGGTGTAGGCGTGTTATTGATTTCCCCTGTTGAAAAAACTTTTAAGTTTTTTTTACCTTGCTTTTCACTTGTACCAATAACACTATAGAATATGAGGCTTTATTGATAGGATTGAGATTAGCCTCAAAACATAAGATCAAAAACCTTAGAGTTATTAGAGATTTAGAATTAGTTGTATCTCAAGTGAGATCCAAATATGCATCAAGAAACAAAATGTTGAAACAATATAGAATGTTGTTTGGGATGAGATAGAACACTTTGATGCTTTCTGTATTGATTGGATGGATAGAAGTCATAATAGGATGGATGACTTGCTGGTTAACATTTCTTTAAGACTAGATGATATCACTTTTGTAGGGATATCTAAGATTGAGGTTCAAACCAGGCCTTCCATACCAGACAATTTTGAAAATTGGCAGGTCTTTGATGATGACTTAGACATCTTAAGATTCTTACATTATGATGCTAATTTTGGAAACAAGGAAGTAGATTTTGGTGAATGTGTAAAACCATTAGATAATAAGGATACTAATTTTCTTGGCAAAGAAATCTTGCAACTTAAATCAAATAAGGTCCCAAAGGGTTTTGTAGTGCTAGAAAGAGCATTTGATAATCATGATAGTTCTTTTCAAACAAAATCTTTGAGTAACCCTGAAGGTGTGGAGGAAATTAACCTAGGAACAAGGGAAGCCTCAAAAAATGTATATATAGGGGGAAGTTTGATTCCTGAAATAAGAAGATCACTGATAAACCTTCTTAGGAAGTATAGGCATGTCTTTTCTTGGTCTTATGATGACTTAAAGGCATATAGAGAGGATTTGTTTTAGCATGAGATCCCCTTGAAGGAAAACATGAAACCTTTCAGACAAAAGCTGAGACCTGTCAACCCTACTTTAGCACCAAAGATGTAGGATGAGTTAAAAAAGATGAGTGATACAGGCATCATTCAGCCTATCAGACATTCAACATAGGTCTCTAGCCTTGTCCCAGTTAGAAAGAAAAATGGAGATATCAGAATCTGTGTAGATTTTAGAAATTTGAACATAAATTCTTTAAAAGATAACTATGGTCTACCAAACATGGAAGCCATGTTACAGAGAGTTACTGGGTCTGAATTAATGTCTATGATGGATTTTTTTTCAGGTTATAATCAGGTTGTTATCAAAGAAGTAGAATAGTTCAAAACTACATTCACTACCCCATGGGGTACTTATGTATATGTTAGGATGCATTTTGGTTTGACCAATGCTAGGGCTACTTTCCAAAGAGCCATGTATGTAGCATTTGCAGATTTTATAAACAAGTTTCTTGTTGTTTATCAGGATGATTTGACAGCTTACTTAGCAAGGAAGGATCACCTTTGTGGCCACTTGGAAAAAAATTTTGTAAGAGTTCTAGAGTATGGGGTTTCCCTTAATCCAAGGAAGTGTGCTTTTGGGGTGACTTAGGGTAAACTTTTGGGCCACATTATTTCCAAGGATAGAGTCAAGATTGATCCAGAAAGGGTGGTAGCAATTGACAAAGTGCCATTTCCAAGAAATGTCAAAGGTATCCAATCCTTCTTTGGGTAAATAAATTTTGCAAGAAGATTTGTTACAAACTTCATTGAAATCAGTGTCCCTATCTCCAAGATGCTTAAAAAGAATGCAAAGATTGAATGGAGTGAAGAGGCCAAGAAGGCTTTTTGTGACATCAAAAAGGCCATTAAAAGTGCTCCTTTGTTGAGATCACCAGACTTCAGTAAGACTATTTGAATCTTTTCCTTTGCTTCTTATCATACTATTGTTGCAGTCTTGTTGCAAAAGAATTCAGAGGGTTTTGAACAACCCATATCTTTCTTCAGAAAATCCCTGCAAGCAACTGACTTAAAGTATGATATAAATGATAAACATACCTATGCATTAGTTAAGGCTATAAAACATTTCAGGTGCTATTTGGTAGGGGAAACTATAGTTGCATATGTGCCTAGTGCTACTATGAAGGACATATTGGTTCAACAAGAGATCTCAGGGAGAAGATGCAAATGGATAAATAGAATCCAAGAATTCAATATTGACATCCAGATCACAAAGCTGGTAAGAGGATTGGAGTTAGAAAAGCTTATGGCTCAAAACAATTTAGATGCTAACCATATCAATATCCTTGAAGAAGAACAGAGGCCATACATTTGTGACTTTGATTGTTGTGAATGGTATGAAGATATTATTGGATATTTACAGAAATTGTTTCTTCCCTCTGACATGGATGACCAAAAAAAGAGAACTGTGAAATTGCATGCTTTGAAGTATGTAATTAATAAAGGTGAGCTATGGTGGACAAGAAATGAGGGTGTCTTGCTAAAGTGTGTTGACCCTCATAAGGCTGAAAATTTGTTGCAAGCAATGCATGAAGGTATGTGTGGTAGTCATTATATGGCCAAGACTACTGCACATAAAATACTAAGGTCTGGTTTTTGGTGGCCTAGTATTTTCAAAGATGCACATTCTTTTGTCAAAAAGTGTGATGCTTGCCAGAGGTTTTTAGGAAAGTTGAAATTTAGTGGCAATTTTCCTTTGATCCCTATAACAGTTGAGGCCCCTTTTCAAAAATGGGGCATTGTTAGAATTTAATCTTTCCTTGGTTATTTATGTATTTAATAAGATAAACCAAGGTATCCTAATGTAATCTGTCCTCTATTCCAAGTGGGAGGACATGTCATATTTGTAATTTTCTTTATTAAGGAAAATAGATATTCTTCCTTATGAGGAATCCTACACTTGTCTCACACACTAGTGAAATGTGGCACACTCAGATATGGGAGTTACAATGTAACTCCTCTCTCACATCTCTATTAAAAGAAATGGCTCTCCTTCTTTTTCTCATTATCTCATATGAGATTTCTTCCTCTTCTCAATTATTGTATGAGCATTGCTCTCACTCTCTCTCTCTCATTCTTAGGCATTTGTTGCCACTTTGATTAATTTCACAAAGATTTTTTAATGCTTTTCCCCTTCAAAATCTTGTCTCCTCCTTGCTTATTTTTTGGTGTATGCTCCTAGTTCTTGTGCTAATTCATGGTAATTTTCCTTACTCGTAGCTCTTGGATTAAACAATTTCCTACAATTCCATATTTTGTTCTTTATCATCTTAACATGGTATTAGAGCAGGTTGATTTAATCCATTATTGAGTGTACAAGTGAAGGAGCTACCATATCTTGGAGCACTCCAATATTAGAGACTCTTGAGAGAGTTTATTGCTAGTATATATTTTATTTTGACTAATCTGATTAAGAGAAAAAATTGATTTTTTTTTGGGTTTGGCTGGTTTACCGCCAAACTCAGTTTATCTATTGGATACATTATTGATTTGTTTTGTGCAGGTTTGGAGACATTTCAATATTGGCTCTGTTCTTCATTTTTTTCAAATTTGAGCTCTAATATGTTTAATATTTTCATTGAATATCTTTAATCTAACTCTATTTACAGGTTTTTAAAAAAAAATTTCTTGCATTTTAGTCTTTTTTTCCTAAGATCTTAGATTTGGATGGCTTGCCGCCAAATCTAAGTTCATTTAGTTTTCTTTTCAAATTTTCTTTAAATCTGTTCTTAATGTTTCTTGCAGGTTGTCTTTTTTTATCCAGTCATTTCACATTCATTTTTATGGATATAAGAGTGAATCTAAAAAATCTACGATCTGGGTTTTGTGCAGAACCCTCTAATGTAGCTAACTCGCGAGCAATTTCTCAAAATTTTCCCTCATTTCAGAGAAATGGGATTTCTTTTTAAGCATTTTTTTATATAAATTCATATAGTGCTGGATTTTTATCTCTAATCATTTTTTTCACTAAAAATGGTTTCTTCTCTGCTTAAACATTTCTGCATTAAAAAAGGCTTTCTACATTAATAAACTTGTTGTTTATCTCATTACAATATATAGATTATTCACTCATCTCTGCTATTTTTTATAAAAGAGGAACTCGAATATCTGTGGTGTTGTGAAATCGGTTTCTCTTAGACTGTTCAAAAGTCTCATTATCTGTGCAACCTTTTATATATCCATTTCTCTCTGGTTAAACTTAATATTGTTTCTATTCAAAAGTCATCTTATTATACTTCATGATACATTTACTAACATGTTTTAAAATTAATATTTTGGTCTACTGTATTATATTTCAGATTATAAGCAAACTCATAAACTAGTCTGTTGTATTAAATTAATATTAACCTTTGCCAGGAATTTATTAGTGCAATTTTTTCAAAAATTGAGCTTAAAGTTTACTGAGATCAAAAATAAAATTGATTCTTTGCCATTGCATATAACTGGCCTTAAATGCAAAATCATATGATTTAAAATTTATATTTCAAATTGTATTCTTTTCCAAAGTTAAATTGTTCTTGGCTGCAGGTTACTGTGATAGGAAAATTGTTTTAAATTTTTTCATATTTAGTGTATAGAAAATCATTTTCTTTGCAACATCTGTGCTATTCCTTTTTTGTTCTATTTTTTGGCAGAACTTATTTCTTATTATCATTAATTAACCATTTCTTTTCAGGCTCTTATTTTAGCTTATTCTTTAGTTTTGAGATTCCATTTTCTGTACAAATCTATGTTATTCATATTTAATTTTGTTTTCCCTGGGTAGATTTTATTATTAAATTCTTATTCCTTCAGAGATTTCAAGTTTTATCTTCTTGCAGTCTACTTTTCTGAATCTATTATCATTTCTCCTGCCAAATGATTCTTTTCTAATTTTTCTCTGCTGGTTGCAGACTTATTCCTTATTGCAGATTAACATTTAGGCTTTTATTTTTATTTTTCCATCTTTGACTGCGTTAAATCTCATTTAAAATTTGTTCAAATCTGTATTAAAGTTCAAAAGTCAATTCTTAGTTTAAAATTTAATTCACTTATTATAATTATTCAAGTTTTTATTATTATATTGTTAATTCATTAATAAGTTTCATTAATAAATTGTTAAGTTTATTAATTCATTATTAATAGGTGTTATTAATAAATTATTAAGTTTTATTGTTAAATTTAAATCTTGTGTTTCAATAATTTAAATTTACATGTAATAGTTTAATTTTTTATCCTCACTTTGTTTTCTCTAATCAATTTTTTTTTCTTTGTTCATCGCTCTAATTTCTCTATCTAATTTTGTTTCTTCATTATTGTTCATTTGGATTGGACATTTAATAACTTTTTAATCTTTCTTTTCTCTCATATAAAGGTTGTGTTTTTCTATTTAAATCTTCATATTATTAATTGTTTTATCATTTCTTTATGTTTACATTCAACACTTAAATAGCATTTAATCCTTTTTACTTATTTCAATAATACTTATATTTATATTTAAGTTATTCATAGTATTATTAACATTAAGATAAATTGCACTTCTACATTCATTAGGCCTTCATTATTTCTAATTCTTTCATCCTCTTGTGCAATTAATCATTTTAAGACTTTAATTTTGTTATCATTATCTTGCTACTTTCAACATGTCTACTCTAATGCCGAAATTTAAACTCACTAGTTCCAATTATACTGTTTGGAGGCCACACATGTCTGATTTTCTAAAATCTCGACACCTTTTGGATATTGTGTCTTCACCAAATTTGAAACTAACATCCACCACTCCTCAGGCTGACCAGGATTCCTGGTAGTTGAAAGATGAGGAAGCGTTTGGTCTAATTGGACTCTCATTACATCCAAATTTATACCATCTTATCTCAGATTGTACTACAACACATCAGATGTGGCATGTCTTAGAGAACACATTTCAAACTTACACAACACCTATTCCCAATGGTAAACTCCATGTTGTTCTTGTTTTGAAAGATAACCATATTTCTATTTCGGCTCCTAACATTAAGGATAATATTGATTCTCTTCAAAAGGATAATGATGACCATGACGATAGTAATGATACTCCTAATTATTTTGTTCCTCCTAGCAGTGATGATACTGGTAATGGCAATAATCTGTTTACTCCTTCTTGCTCTCATCTTGATATGTTTGACCAAGAAGAGGAAATTATATCTACTTTGCAAGATATGTTTATTACTCAAGATGAAATTCATGCTGATAGTACTAATCATATGACTGTTGTGGAGGTTAATGATAATGATGCTTATATTAACTCTCCTATTGATGCTTCATATTATGATGAATACACTACAGATTTGCCTTATGCAACTGAAGTTTGCATTCCTAATTTTTTTCCTCATGATTTGAAATATGATTTTTTCCATAGTGTTACTAATTCAGCACTAGGTGATCCCAATGATGGGCACTCTACTAGTGTTTTTTGCCTTTTTGCAGGCTCAAATATTGATTATGTTCCTATATGCTCCAAAGTAGATTATGAATTTCATGACACTCAAATGGTTCTCATGGAGGACCAACCTCCTTCTCTAAACTCTAAACTTCTTGATGATATTATTGTTGGTGATTGTGCTTATGCATCTAGTAATAAATCTATTTGGTTTACAAAATCTCTTTATGATGACATAACATTTAATGATTCACATTAAAATTTTATTGATTTATTTTTAGGAGGAAATCCCAATTATGGGAGATCCCCTCATGGTTCTTGTTTTTTTGTAGATTCAAGTGATCTTTCTTGGACAAGTAACAACGAACAATCTCCAAGTTTACTTCAAGATTTGGGCCTATATCCACAAACACCTACACTCTTGCATTACGACAAGAAAAAGAATCCTATTTCAAGATCCCAGCATTTATCATTGCACCATCACCTTATATCAACTCAAAGTGAAGAAAATCAAGCTTTCTTCCTCTACTACAAGAAGGATAATCCAGTTGTAGATTTTTGTAATTACCCCAAGTAAAAATTAAAAGGGGGTGTTAGAATTTAATCTTTCCTTGGCTATTTATGTATTTAATAGGATAAACCAAGGTATCCTAATGTAATCTATCCTCTAGTCCAAGTGGGAGGACATGTCATATTTATAATTTCCTTTATTAAGGAAAATAGATATTCTTCCTTATGAGGAATCCTACACTTGTCTCACACACTAGTGAAATGTGGCACACTCAGATATGGGAGTTACAATGTAACTCCTCTCTCACATCTCTATTAAAAGAGATGGCTCTCCTTCTTTTTCTCATTATCTCATATGAGATTTCTTCCTCTTCTCAATTATTATATGAGCATTGCTCTCACTCTCTGTCTCTCTCATTCTTAGGCATTTGTTGCCATTTTCATTAATTTCATAGGGGTTTTTTTATGCTTTTCCCCTTCAAAATCTTGTCTCCTCCTTGTTTATTTTTTGGTTTATGCTCCTAGTTCTTGTGCTAATTCATGGTAATTTTCCTTACTCGTAGCTCTTGGATTAAACAATTTCTTGCAATTCCATATTTTATTCTTTATCATCTTAACAAGCATAGACTTCATAGGATAAATCCCAAACAAGTCTAGTGGAGGACACTCATGGATCCTGGTTGCTACTGATTACTTTACAAAGTGGGTGGAATCAATTCACACTAAAAAGGCCACTAGTAAGGTGGTTACTAATTTTTTGATGTAAAATCTACTAATAAGGTTTGGATTCCCTTAGGTTATGATTATAGACAATGCTATGTGTTTCACATCTAAAGAGTTTGTTAGTTTTTGTCTACAATATGGGATCAAGATTTCATATGCTGCTCCTTATCATCCTCAAGCTAATGGTCAAGCTGAATCAAGTAACAAAAGCCTGATTAAAATCTTGAAGAGAGTCCTTGATATAAATAAAAAGGCATGGGATTCCAAGCTACAACTAGCACTATGGGCTAACACAGTGATGGTTAAGAAAGCCATTGGATGTGCTCCTTTTGACTTGGTATATGGTATTCATGCTAGGTTACCCCAGAATAACCTGTTGAAAATGTACAAATTTATTCAATTGTATGATGATGATCAAGATGATGAGATGAAGATCAAATTGGAAGATTTGATACAATTGGATGAATCAAGAAGGGAGCCTCATGACACAAATTTAAAATCTCAGCTAAAGTACAAAAATTTGTATGATAGGAAAACCACAGTCAGAAGTTTTAAAACTAATGATTTGGTCTTGATGTGGAATGCTAAGCTTGAAGATAAAGGCAAGCACAATAATTTTGATCCCATTTGGTTGGGACCATATCTCATTAGTCAAGAATGGGGACCTAATTTTTATATCCTGAAGGACCTAGTTGGAAACAAAATGGAATTTTTAGTTCATGGACAATTCTTCAAGTTGTACTTTTCTTAAGGTACTCTCATTATCCATGAACATTGGTTATTTTTTCCTTCCCAGTTGTGTGTTTATTTTAGGTTGTGTGAGTAGGTTAGTTATTTTGTTTCAGTAGATGATTTTCTTATCCCAAAGATTCTAAATTCTTGTCATGCCTGCAAGAGGCATACATCCCTAGATAGAGCCACTGTTGGCACTTCAAATTTTTAAGCATGAAATTTTGCATTTCTTTACAAATTTGAAACATCTTCCAATTTTCCTAAAATTGAGAAAATTTGCTACAAAAGACCCAGAAAAACCTTGCAAGATTACCAGAGTTCTCATCTAAATCCAAGAAGCCCTATTTAAAAAACTAGGTATGAAAAAACCCTAAGTGGCTTTGCCTTTAAAAAAAACCCTAGGTCACTCTTTCATGTTCTATTTGAGCGTTACTTTATATAGGGTCACTTAAGTTCCTAAAAGACACATGTTTTAATTTATCACTGGGTGAGGTTTTTGCTGATGTAGAAGATCCCATTTGGACTGGTGCTTGGTAAGAAAAATTTACATGTCTGCTTGCAGGATATTGAGATGTGGATGTTCCTGATTGGTCAAAGAAAAGTGTGGCCAATCACTTAAGGTATCAACAGTGGAATGAAAGATCTAACAGTTGTATGTTTGCAAGGAATCTTTTGAGCCCTTGCGATCATGCAATAGCTGTCGATATGGTATCAAGGCCATGGCACCTTACTTTATGTCCACTTAGAAAAGGAAGAAAGATACTGATAGTTAGATGTAGGATCTAATGGTGGTGATAAATCTAGCTTGTCAAGTGGGTCCTGGGTGATTTGATTAAGTGTTGTCATTGATGCATCTTGATCAAACGGTTGTCATATGTTTGCAAGGAGTCTTGCCTAGCCTTGCAATCATGTGACAACTGTTAGATTTTTTTCTCAGAAGAATCAATGGTCCAAATTCAAACTTGAAGAAAACTTGGTGTGAAATTGAATTTTCCCATTGGACAATGACAATTTGATTTCTCAGAGAAGTAATGGCTAGATCATGTGGAATAAACTATTGAAAACACCATCTTTGATTGATAATATATTGAAGATTTATGCATTCTTAGAAGCACAAGGAGATAAAGTCTGCAGAGAATTAGGTGAGAAGATTTGCAAAGGCTGGTTGTCATTTCCTGAGAAATTTGAAGAAAAGGTTGGTGAATATCTGCACTTTCTTTTTCCTATTAGTAGCATTATAATTCTATCATGTTTATTTTGTACAATTTATAGAGAATTTGAAAACCCTAAAAATGTCTCCCAGAAAAGAATTGTCAGGTGAAATTGATTACAGTAAAAGGGGTTTACATGAGGATTTGTTAGACTTATTACCTACTTCAAAACCTGATACAGTAAATCCCAAGCAATTGATGCCTAAAGAAGCTAGGGTAAAAGTAGAAGATGACTTATATGATAAGGGAAATTACATAAGGGATGCCAAGATTGGAATGACTAATGCAAGTTGCACCTCATATATCACTAGCCTAGGGTTGTTTGAAGTAGGGTTTAGCCAAAGAAATGCCCCTCCTCCTACCAATAATATATCAAAATTTGATCTAGGGAAGCTTGTTGTACCCAACATCTTCATAGATGCAAATCTAATGTTTAAAATTGCAAAGAGCTATGACCCAATCACTAGGGTAGTCAGAGATGTGAAAGGAAACCTACTTGTGAGTATCAGAGCTAAAGAGATTAGGAAGGTTTTTAGATTAAGTGAGCCCTCAAGTGATCTAGAGAAAATTGACTTTGAAGAATTAAAGAAAGTGTATAATGCCCAGAGAGATTATCTCAGGAGTGGCTCATTGAAGGATTTCTACAACAAAATTGGAGGAATGATCACTATGGGACCAAGTACACAGGAGACTTTCAAGACAAATTATTTTAACCTAAGAGCAAGAGGTGCATACTGGGCACTTTGTCAAGTCTTTGGAGAGGATGTTAAGGAAAGAATGCTAGTACATTTTATGTACATGATGGTCCAAATTTTGCACCCATACCTCTCAAATACATTTGAATTTTCCCCTTTCATTGCTGATTTGATTCATAATGGATTGATAGGAATCTAGAAGATCAAAGTTGATAGGCCATTTTGCTAGTACTCTTTCCTAATGTACATGTTCTTGTTTAAGGGTGCTAGTTATTTTGAGAAGGAGATGGATCTGTTAAAATAGGAGGATGGTGAAGACATGCTAGTCCAATTATGGAACCTCATTATGACATGGGATAGAGAGGATAACAGTTTCATTAATTTTGATAGATGCTTTGTAGCCAGACTAAGGCTATTATTTGACCATGAGAACCCAAGAATCCCAACTTCCTTGATTGAACTTGTCAGGCCAAAACAATTTTCCAAGGACCTCAAGATTGTGCATAATTGGGGGGATTTCATCTTTTACCCTGTTCCTACCATTATCAGACTATATGGTTTCAAAGGAGCTCCATTCATATTGCCATATCAGGTGCCCCTCAAAATTGGTGTTGCAAAATTCATCAGAAAATTGGGGGAAATTGAAAATAACACTCTCATAGGCAAGGCTAGGGGAAATCTCTTCCCAAATGTTACAATTGCCCACCAATTCATAATTACAAGGTGTGTATGGCTTCATATGGATAAATTCTTGGCACTATATCATACGAATACTTCAATTGTTAGGACAATAGACCTAGAGGGGTTTTACAATGACATGTTCAAGAAGAGGGTCAGGGGCTCCCAAATAGATCACATTTTTAATTTCCTTGAGGATATCATCAGGAATATCCCTAAAATATAGGAGCAAGAAATTAGAAAAGAAAATTCATTGGTATATAAGAAGACATTGGACTTTTTCCAATAGTTTGATCTGAGATATGATCCCCTAAAGAGCATAAATCCTATGGGGAAGAGATAGACACTCTCATGGATCATTTTTAGGGTATTTTCCAAACACTGGCTGAGAAAAAAGAGAAAGCCATGGAGGAAAACCTAGATAAGGCTCAATCAATATTAAGTAAGCCTGCATTTGCAAAGGTATTGCCTCGAGCAAGTACATGGTACAAAAGAAGGTTGGGTATAATGTGGTGATACCAACACTTGATAAGCAGGAACAACTAAGAAGAGAAGAGGATATTCCTTCCACATCACAACAAGTGGAAAAACAAAAGGAGGTTGTAGAATTTTTAGACTCTCCTTAGGCTCCACCAGTTGAAGATGTTCTTGATTCCTCACCTCCCTCAAAAATAAAAAAGTTAGAAGAAAGGCCTGAGCATGATGAGGGGGATTAATCTCCATCCCAATCACCTCTGAACATCATGGATGATCAGGAGGTTACAGAACATGTAAAACAATTGGGATATTTAGGTCAAATTTTCATGACCTATGAAGAGATAAATGAGGGGGTACTTGAGCCACCAAAGGAACTTGAGTTGGATTTAATAGTAGGACAAATGGAAGGCACTGAACTAGACCCCATAATAAAATAGGCTTGTGATGCATTCCTAGATGATGATGCCTTTGTAAAAGCTAGGGTCTTCATGCATTTTTTATGGAAATTGAATATGGGTCAATTTCAAGAAACCTGTGAAAAGAGGCATGAAGAGAATCTAGATAAGGATCTAAAAATCATAGAAGCTAAGGTAAGAAAAGAAATGAGAGGAAGATTTGAAAAGATCACTCCAGAATAGAGGAGAAACTTAGTGAAGAATTTAGGAGTGCTTATCCTCCCAGAGTGAGACATAGTTGATGTTGTGGTGTTAGATGCAGTCAGGAAGCAGACCACCCCTATTCATAAGACCAAGGAGGAGGTAGAACAGGCAATTAAAGGAGTCACTTTTAGTGATGACCATCATGTAAGGAAACTCAGGTGCGGAAATAGCTTCCTACGGTAATCTCTATAGGAGAGTATTGTGCAAATTCTTTTAAATCCTTACAATTTCAGATTCATTAACTACTTTAACAAAGATATTTCAACCACATACCATACATACAGAAAAATAGAGAATGACACAATAATATACCCTAGGGAAACCTTTCAGTAAAAACCCCAGCACTCCAAAACCTACACAATGTATTGATCAAAAACAATTATAGCTTACAATACACTTGCAATGCAAGTTCTTTCAGAAGATTTCTAAACCCTTGAAGACAAATCATGGTAGCATAAAACGTTCCAACAATACACTCGCATCATCTCTCTTCACAACCCTAAAAAAGCTTATATCATGCGCTTCACTTTTTAGGGCTACTCCCAAAGATAACTGTATTAGGGTTTTACCATTCTCTGAGAAAATAGGAACCCCAAAAAATTTTTATGATTGGGGAAGAGTGTACAGTACTCAAATTTATCAGTTGCCACATGTCTTCACCTATCATTGAATCTTCCTGACATAGCTCTTACATGTCATAGGAATCTGTCATAACCATTTTAGCCATGATCTCCTTACACACAATTCAAGATGCTGACACATCAACATTATTTGCAAGAAATACATTTTACAAAACAAATAATAAGAATAGGAATTATACAAGGTTGAGACACCTTATTCCTAACATTCTCCCACTTGTCGGACACCTTGTAAGAGCAACAGGAACATAACAGGAACTAACCGCTATAGGCCAAAAGGCCCATAGACTCCGAACACCATATGAACTTATCAGTGCCCACTGGTTTCATTAATGCATCTGCAACATTCTTCACAGTATCTACCTTCTCCAGATTTACCTTTCCATCTTCCACCATATCTCTCACAAAGTGAAACTACACATCAATGTGCCTCGTTCTGGCATGGAAAGTTGGATTCTTTGCAAGGCAAATAGCACTCTGACTGTCACACCAAATATTAATCTATTCTACATCAACACCAACATCAGAACACAATCTTCTAAGCCAAATGGCTTCTTTAAAAGCATGAGTAGCAGCCATGTACTCAACTTCTATAGTGGACAAAGAAACCACAGGTTTTCGCTTACTCATACAACTAATGGCACCACCAAACATAGTGAACACATAAGCAATGGTGGATCTCCTACTGTCAATATCACCTGCCCAATCTGAATCCACAAACCCATGAATACAAACTAAATGCAGAGATCCAGAAGAGTTACCATGGTAACATATGGAGTAATCTGATGTACCCCTCAAATATCTGAATACTCGCTTAACTGCATCCCAATGTACCTATCCAGGGTTAGCCATAAACCTACTCAGGACTCCCACTACTTGGGCAATGTCTGGTCTAGTACAGACCATAGCATACATAAGACTACCAACTACACTAGCATAAGGTACTCTACTCATGTCCTCCACCTCACTAGGAGATTTTGGACAATCATCTACAGATAACTTTGTTCCCACAAAAATAGGAACACATAGTGGTCTACAATCTGCCATGCTGAACCTGTCCAACACAGACTTCACATACTTACTCTGACTCAACCAAAAAAAATTTTTAGACCTGTCTCTATTGATTTCCATACCCAAGATGTACCTAGCTGCCCCAAGATCTTTCATCTCAAACTATGCTGACAACTGAGATTTAAAATTAGAAATCATACCCTTACCCTTCCCAAACAACAACATATCATCAACATATAATGCAACAATAAGAAGGCGATCATTTTCAACTCTGAAATAAACACAATGATCTAATTTTGATCTTACAAATCCAATTGACAACACAAAGGCATCAAAATTAAGGTACCACATCCTAGGAGATTGCTTCAAACCATATAGAGATTTCTTTAATATACAAACCAAGGATTCTTTACCTTTAACAATGTAGTGCTCAAGCTGTGACATATAAATCTCTTCCTCCAAATCACCATGAAGGAAAGCTATCTTCACATCCATCTGTTCTATCTCTAAATCATAAGATGTAGCAAGAGATAACTGAAATCTAATGGATGTCAACTTTGCAATAGGAGAGAATATTTCACCATAATCTATTCCCTCTACCTGTGAATACCCCTTTGCAACCAATCTAGCTTTGTACCTTTCAACACTACCATCTGCATAGAATTTCTTCTTGAACACCTATTTACAACCAACAAATTTTCTCCCTTTAGGCAAAGGTACAAGGTCCCAAGTTTTTTTTTTCTCCAATGAAGCCATCTCATCATCCATAGCCTCAATCCAAGAACCTGCATCTTCCATGCCCAAAGCCTCTTTCACAGATCTAGGCTCATCAGTGTTAGTAATCAAAGCAAAGGCACAATTGGAATCTAACATAGAATAACCAAACCTTTCTGGTTGCTTTCTTTCTCTCGTGGATCTCCTCAAGGGCTGCGGTTGAGGTTGTTCTTCCTCTTCTTCCAAACTATCAGAGCTGCTAGAGCTCTCCTCATCATTAGGCCCAACATGGTCTCTCTGTTCAGTCTTCTTAGGGGTAGGAGGCAATTGAACAACATCTTTTTCCTTTTCTTTTTCATCTGGTTGTAGCACAATAGGATAAGATGTTAGCTCTCTGAAAATAACATTTCTACTATACAACACCTTACTAGTCACAGGATCCCAAAGCTTGTATCCTTTCACACCAGCACTGTATCCGATGAAAATACATTTAACAGCTTTGTTTTCCAACTTAGATCTTTTCTCCTTTGGAACATGTGCATAAGCTTCACAACCAAAAACAAAAAGATGTCTAATTGAAGGCTTCTTACCAAACCACACCTCCATGGGTGTCTTACCAACAAGGGCTGATGTAGGAGATTTGTTAACTAGATAGCAAGCAGTGGCCACAGCTTCAGCCCAAAACTTTTGTTCTAAACCAACTCCACTAAGCATACTCCTAGCCTTCTCCATCAGTGTCTTGTTCATTCTCTCTGCAACTCCATTTTGTTGTGGGTTATAAGGAGTTGTCTTATGCCTCTCGATACCTTGTTCTTTACAGAACTATTCAAACTCTACTGAGCAAAACTCACCACCATTGTCAATTCTCACACACTTAATCTTCTTACTAGTCTGATTCTCTACAAGAGCTTTATATTCCTTGAACCAACTAAAGACTTGTGTCTTACTTTTAAGGAAATAAATCCACATCCTTCTACTATAATCATCTATGAAAGATACAAAAAATACAAACTTGGAGATTGAAGGAACTTTTACAGGACCAAATACATCAGAATGAATAAGATCCAAAACATCAGAAGATTTGTGAGAACTAGAGTAAAACTGAACACAATTTTGTTTACCATAGACATAGTGTTCACAGAAGTTGAACTCGAGATTGCAATCATTTAACCCCTCAATGAGATTTTTATTTTTTAGGGTTCTGAGACCCTTTTCACCAAAGTGGCCAAATCTCGTATGCCACAACATTGTCTTTTCTGCAGGAAGCTTACCTTCCAAAGTGTTTGCACTACCATCGGAACCAATAGCCACAGACTTCTTCACTACTTGTTCAGATGGTGAGGATGAAGAACTATTACATAGAGGAATACATGCATCTAGCTGAAATAAGGTACCTCTCCTAGTACCCCTTGCAAGCATTATCGATCCTCTCATCATCTTGCATCCTTCTTTTGAAAAAACAACTTGCACACCTACATCATTCAGCATACTTACAGATAATAGGTTTCGTGCCAAACCCAGAATGTGCATAACTCTGTTGATTCCCTTTACTCATCCATCAAGAAATTTGATAGTGACCCTTCCATGTCCAACTATCTTTAGGTGAGAATCATCACCCAAGTACACCTTTCCACCATCGAACTCTTCATATTTTGAGAACCAGTTTCGATGAGAGGTCATGTGAAAAGATGCACCTGAGTCAACCAACCACACATCATTAGATGCATGGGCTGCCAAAGCTGCGATGAATGCATCGCCATCTTCTTGAGATCTTTCTGAAGCTGAATCTGAACCTTTCTTCTTCTTCTTCAACTCTTTGCAGTCTTTACGGAAGTGCCCAGATTTATCACAGTTCCAACATTTTGCCTTGGACTTATTGGAAGTCTTTGACTTCCCATGAGATTTGGATCTACCCTTATTGTCAGACTTATTGTCATTTTTCTTCCCTCTTTTAGTGGATCTCCCACGAATAGCAAGGGCTTCTTTTTCTGAAATAAGAGCCTTCCTCCACATCTCCTCTGATAGTATCGAAGACACCACATCATCCATTTTGAAGGTGACTAATGTGCTTCCGAGAGCCATCACAAGATGGTCCCATGAATCCGGTAAAGAACACAAAAGTGTGTAGCAATGATCCTCCTCCTCTAACTTGACACCAGCTGATGTCAACTGTGCAGCCATCAGATTAAATGCATTTAAATGATCCATTAAGGATCCACCTTCCTCCATTCGTAGAGAGTACAGCTTCTTCCTCAAGAACAACTTGTTCACCAAAGATTTGGCCTGATACATGGCTGCAAGTCTTTCCCACAAACTATTTATGGTTTTCTCATCTAGAACATTTAGAAGAACTGCATCGATTAAACAGAGTCTTATGAGACCCTTAGCTTTACGGTCTTTGATATCCCAATCTTCTTGAGCTATAGTTGCTGGACTTGTAGCATTTGAAGTCACTTCCCATAGGTCACAATCTTCCAACATGTCTTCCATCTTGAGTTTCCACAACTCGAAATTAGTGCCATTAAATTTCTCCACCTCCATTCTTCCATATGATGAACTTGCCATCTCAATCTGCAAATAAGATTCAGAATGCTCTGCAAAAAACTCCCACTCAAACTTGAGATCAGCTCAAAAAACCCTACCCAACAACTAGGATCAAAATTTGATCAAGCTCTGATACCACTTGTAAGGAAACTCAGGTGCAAAAATAGCTTCCTACGCTAATCTCTATAGGAGAGTATTGTGCAAATTATTTTAAATCCTTACAATTTCAGATTTGTTAACTACTTTAACAAAGATATTGCAACCACATACCATACATATAGAAAAATAGAGAATGACACAATGATATACTCTGGGGAAACCTTTCGGTAAAAACCCCAACACTCTAAAACCTGCACAATGTATTGATCAAAAACAATTACAGCTTACAATACACTTGCAATGCAAGTTCTTTCAGAAGATTTCTAAACCCTTGAAGACAAATCACGACAGCATAAAATGTTCCAACAATACACTTGCATCATCTTTCTTCGCAACCCTAAAAAAACTTATATCATGCGCTTCACTTTTTAGGGCTACTCCCAAAGATAACCGTATTAGGGTTTTACCATTCTCTGAGAAAATAGGAACCCCATGATTGGGGAAGAGTGTACAGTACTCAAATTTATCAATTGCCACATGTCTTCACCTATCATTGAATCTTCCTAACATAGCTCTTATGTGTCATAGGAATCCATCATAATCATTTTAGCCATGATCTCCTTACACACAATTCAAGATGCTGACACATCAACATTATTTGCAAGAAATACATTTTACAAAACAAATAATAAGAATAGGCATTATCCAAGGTTGAGACATGTTATTCCTAACACATCAAGCCTTGGTGATGTGGTCCCTAAGGAAAAATGAGAATAATAAGGGGAAGCAAATTACCAAGGGTGATCTTTCAGGTAGCCTGATAGTTAAAAGGGTTACTGATACTTCCTTAGTTGAGGCCTCAGGCATTGTGGTAGCAACAACCTAACTAATAGCAAGAGTGACAGAAAAGGAGGCCAAGGAAAAAGAAGATCTCACACTAAGGCTAGAGATAGTGTTGAAAGCCTATGGTGAGTTAAGACAGGGAATATATGAAAAGGATGTATTAATTGCAGACTTGAAGAAAATGTTGGGTGAGCAGGGCCCAATTCAAGCATCAGGGCAACTGCAAATTTCTTCTTCCCCTGTTGGACCTTCTTCTTCAAGCCCTATTATTGAGTATCCCCTTTCCCCTCTTCCCCCTTCCGTAAATGATGAGGACATAGAGCAAAGAGAAAAGCAAAAGTATGAAAAAAGAATAAAAGATACCATTTTACATTTTGTTTCTAATGTAAAACCAAGGGAGATTTATAGGACTGCTAAGTAGTTGTCTGACATTTTGATCTCTTTTAAGAAAGAGGTAACCACTGTAGGCCCAATTTTGGAAAGGTGGGTTGCTAGAAAGGATAGGTTGAAATCATTTTTTGATTTGTTTAAGGACCAATGTATTGTGGATATACAACTAACAAATACCTATAGATTTGTTAAAGATCTTTTTGAGTTTGAAGTAAATAGGGAAAGCCTAAAGAGGAAGGCAAAGATCTTAAGAGTAAGGTACTTTCAGGACAACTTCCAAATGTTTCATGGTCTTGTCAAAGAAGATGGAACTATAAAGGATAGGGATCAATAGATAGAACAAATTGATGGTGAGGTGTCAACCAGAATAGATACTATTTTGAGTATAGAAGAAAATACCCCCTTTGTACAATTAATTGAAATTTTTCAAGATGCCAAGATGCATTTCACTAATGTAAAGAATGAGGTACGCCAAGTAGTTACTGATTGGGAAAAATTGCTACCAAAAAGGAATGAAGTTTTGGTCTTTCATTGGCCTCGTGAAGAAACTTATGCATAATGCAAAGTAGCATATCCTTCAGAAAGTGCTAAAGATGAAGAAACATCCACTGAGGAAGCAACAAGTGGCAATGCCCCAACCCCTTGAAAGCAAAGCAAACATTGGTGGGAACCTCAAGAAGTTAGAGCAAGCACAGATGCTACACCTGGCATGTTTTGAACTAACATTGGGAGTTGTTGAAATTTTGGGTGCTCATGTGAGTGATCAGTTTGGAAAATTGTAAACATAAAGGTGTTATATTTACCTTTTTTGTCCTATATGAACACTTTCTTGTCTCTTCTAGGAAAGATTTGAAGCTTGTATGCAATCCTTTTTTTCTATAAAAGGATTACCAGGATCATTTTAAAAAGACTGAAACTTGGACATTCTTACTAACAAGTTTTGATTATAGGATACTGTAGAATGTATTAGGAAAAAAATTTTAAAGAACAATATTGTTGGTTCTAGTTAAATATCCAGAGAGTTGCATTTAAAAAAATTTTGTATACATGATATTGATATAACATTTGAATAAAATCCAAGTTTATATCTCTCCTTTGTGTATTTCTCTTTGAGTTATGGATTGATAAAATTCATTGCATGGATAATTTCTATGTATGTGCTTATATTCTTTAGCTCTGATCCAGGATCAGATTAAATAAGCTTTAGATATGACATAAATTCTTTAAGGTTTCACATAAGGATATAAGTTAGTAGTGAAAATTTGGGATTCCTTTGATAAAATCCACCACAAGGTTATAGCATTTTCAAGGGATAAGGTTATCAAAGTTTAGTATATTGGTTTTTGTATCACATTTTTGTAGTGAAGGTGTTTCCCAATGGATAGGGCACTGGTCAGCAATAGAGTTTCTTTATAGAGATTAGTGTTTGAAAAGTTTCTATTTTTAATCCTAACATTTTGATACAAATCTTTTGAAATTCTTTAAGTACAGTGACTTATAAAGTAGTATTCTACCTAATGATAATGGAGGATCAATAAATGAATGGTCATCATTTAGTATTTTCTTGTCATTTATCTGTTATTATTAAATCTAGTCTATTATTGTTAAAGTAAGGCTTGTTGTTACTAGATTAGGAGTACCCTCCTTGGTTTTGTAGAGCCAGAAGTGTAGAGGGCGGTCTTGTCCCTATAGTTGTTCCAATCATCATAGAATTCAATATTTGGATCTAACCCATTGTAAAACCGTATAGATGTATTGGTTGCTTTTGAAGGCATAAAGTCCAGTTTGAGGAACCAGCAAGTTCCTTTCAACATCTCAAGATTCTTTTCACTTCCATCATATGATTCTCCTTAGGATTGGGAAAAAATCTTTCCACAATCCCAACTGCTAAGGCAATATCTTGTCTGCTATGGACAACATATTGTAGCTTTCTAATTATAGATCTATACAAGGTTTGATTCACTTTAGCTGTATCATTAGTTTTAGATAGTTTATGTCCAATAGCCATAGGAGTACTCACTGGTCTTGAATCCTCCATACGAACAAAGAATTTGATCTCACCAAACATAGACATTTCTAATTCAGTTTGCATCTCACTTGAAAAGATTTGACATAGGGCATCTTGTCCTCCAAATATGATATCATCAACAAATATTTCAGCTAACAAAATCCCTTTACCTTTGTCAATCTTCATATACAAATTAATTTTTTCATTTTTCCTTGCAAATCCAATCTTTATCAAATAATTATGCAGTCTCTCATACCATGCTCTCAGGGCTTGTTTCAATCCATACAACGCCTTGCTCAGCTTGCAAACCATGTTTTTCTTGCTCAGGTCAACAAATCCTTCAGGTTGTTCAATATATACCTCTTCTTCCAATATCTCATTTGAAATGTAGATTTGACATCCATCTCATATACTTTGAATCCTTTATATATAGAATATGCAAGTAGGTCCTTACTCCTAATCTTGCAACTGGGGAAAATGTCTCCCCATAGTCAATTCCTTCTTCTCATGCATACCCTTTGCATACCAGTCTTGCCTTGTTTTTCATGACCTCTCCATGTTCATTTAACTTATTTCTGAATACCCATTTTGTTTCAATAGCATTCTTGTCTTTTGGTCTCGACACCAGAGTCCATGTATCATTCTTTTCTATCTGCTCTATTTCTTCATTCATGGCTTATATCCAATCATCATTCTCTAAAGCATCTTTTATAGTTTTAGACTCAAACTCGCATAGTAAGCATGTATGATATTTCAACTTACTTGTTGTCAAGACTCCACATTCTTTATCTCCAATGCTTTTTTCAGAATTATGATGTCTTCTTACATACTTAGCCAATGTAGGTTCAAATTTATTTTCTCCTTGTTCTAGATCCTCAGATTCATCTTGCAAGTTATATGATTCTTCTTCTAATTGCATGGAAACATCCTCCTGATGCTCAACATTGCCTATCCATGACTCTGCATCTAGTTCATGTGTATTACTTGGCTCTCCTTCTTCCATGTATACAAAAGATTTGTAATCTTCAAGTTCTTTCTTGCACTCAGCTTCATTTCTTTCTGCATATTCATCAACTCTAACATTTGCACTTTCCAAAATTTTGTTAGTGTTAGAATTCAAACACTTATAAGCTTTTCTCTTAGTGGAATATCCTAGGAATATTCCTTCATCACATTTTCTATCAAATTTTCCATTCCTATTGTCTTTCAGTATATAGAATTTACTCCCAAAGACTCTAAAATACTTCACATTAGGTGCATAACCATGCCATAACTCAAAAGGTGTAGCATTTGTACCTTTCTTGATTTGTACTTAGTTTAAGGTATAAACAGTTGTACTTACAACTTCTCTCTAGTACTTTTGTGCAACATTCTTCTCTATCATTAGTATTCTAGCACAATCCATAATTAACCTATTTCCTCTTTGTGATATGCCATTCTATGAAGGTGTTCTCAGTGCATACATTTGTCTCTTTATTCATCTATCATTGTAGAATAGATTGAATTAATGTGATATAAAATCTCCACCTTGGTTAGATCTCAATCATTTCAAGCTTCTACATGTCTCTTTTTCAACTTTTTCCAAATACCACTTAAACAACTGAAATACATCATATTTTTAATTCAAAAACATTATAGTCATCATCCTAGTATAGTCATCAATAAACAAAATAAAATCCCTATCACCACAATAACTTTGTACACCCATAGGTCCACAAAGGTTAGTATGAACCAATTCTAAAATATTTTTAGAAGTATATGTCTTTCTCTTAAAACTACACTTTTTCATTTTTCCCAATTGACATTGTTTACACATCACATTATCAAGTTTCTTCAATCTTAGCAAACCTCTAACTTTCTTCTTTTTACTAATAGTTACCAGATTATCAAAATTCACATGACATAGCCTCTTATGTCATAACCATACATCAAATTGTGCAAACAAACATGTTTCTTCAGATTGGTCTAGATAGAACAAATTACCTCTTGTCTATTCCCCACTTCTAATTAGTTCACTAGTATCATCAAATATTTTAGCCTTTTTTTGATGAAATTTCACTCGGTAACCAGTACTATTCAACTCTACAACACTCAACAGATTATAATTAAGACCTTCAACCCAATAAACATTTCCACATGTGATCTTATCAATTAATCTAATTGATCCTTTACCTCTCATAGGACATGGTGCATCATTACCAAACTTAACACTTCTACCTTTGTAATGATTTAGGGTCTCAAACTTACTTTTATCACCAATCATGTGATGTAAGAAGCCACTATCAATAATCCATTTATCATCTTTACTCACATAAGAAATAAGTGCAGTTTTGTCATCTTCGTCAGAATCATCTTTCATAGAAACATAAACAACTTCTATATCACATTCATTAGATTCACTAGTTTCACTGTCAGTTTCCTCTTCAGCAATATAGAAGGATTTCTTACCTTTGTCTTTGTAGTCTCTGTACCTTCGGTGATCTCTGTCATTTCTCTTGTCTTTGTACTTTCTTTTTCTTCTCTCATCCTTGTCAGTCATATCAAGGCATCTAGCTGCAATATGGCTAACTTTGTTACATGAAAAATAGATTATAGGAAGTTTACCTTTATATTTCACTTTTCCTCTTTTTATCCTTCTCGCCATAAGTGCCTCAAGATCATCTTGTTCTTCATCAGAGGTGTCACTATCACTGTCACTACCACTATCACTTTTCACACATTTGTCTTTTTCCTTCTTAGAATTATGCAAAACCATTTGTGACTTGAATGTAGATTCAACATTAGGAACAATTTAGTTGTCATAATTGGACACCTCAAAAGCATTAAGCTTACCAACAAGACTTTCCAGAGTTAGAACATTACCAGGGTTACATCTTGATTTTTTTATTGTAGAAATTCTAATAGCATAGATAGGAAGCAAAGTTCTCAATACTTTTCCAATAACAGTTTCATCATCAATGTTTCCATTTTCTCCTCTAATAGAATTCACTACCTCCTTAATTCTACCATAGTATTGAACAATATTTTCACCTTCTTGCATTTTCATTTCATCAAACTTACCTCTCAAGCTTTCAGATTTCTCTCTCAGTACATTTGTATCTCCACCATAAATATTTGTAAGAGTGTCCCACATTTTCTTTGCTATAAAAAATTCCTTGATATCTTCAAATTCAAGATAGCTTAGGGTAGATGCAATCTCCAATATTGCTTGATTGTGTTGTTTTTTTTATCTCCTCAACAGTCAAAGGTGCAATAGGTATAACATAGTCATGTTCCACATAGTATTTCACCGAATCACCAATACCAGCTAGATGTAATTTCATCAAACTCCTCCATGTAGGTAAATCCTCTTTCTTTAGCTTCGATACCTCCTTTTTGTACATCTTGATCATTTTCTTCAAGTAACTCTAAACTTTTCTCTGTAAGCACCAACAGCTATGATACCAATTGTTAGAATGATTTAGAATAACTAAGAGGATGTGAATCTATTATCCTTACATCCAGATGTACCAATTGAACTTTTCAGTACTTCAACAACTCATATCTAATCAACAAGTCAACTCGGTCCCTATGGCATATACAGGAAACATATAACATGCAGTCCACTATCCAAAAGTAATTAACTTGCAGAATATAAAGCTTTCAACTACATTCATATCAAAACATTCACACAAGTATAACACCAAGATTTATAGTGGAAACCCAATTAGGGAAAAACCACTTTGTAACATACTACTAATTTTCACTCTTCTGAAGTGAGCTTTGTGAGAAGCCAACCCAGTTAAAGGTTTACAAATACAATGTTAGGTGTGACCTTGTTAAAGGATTTAAAACACTCTATCAAAAGTGGCCTGGTTAGAGGACTTAAAAATATCCCATTAGAATCTCACCTTGATTAAAGGATTTATACAATGACTATTAGGCCAACCTTCATTAAAGGATTTAGACTGATACAATGGTTAGAAACTAACAGTAGTTTCTGATCTAAAAAACATACAACTCACTTTGCAAATACAGATCCACTTCACACATATGTTGATTTACTGACTGACAATCATTTTCATTTCCATCTCTAATCTACTTAGAATTCACTTCAAGTAATCACCACAATTCTGTTTAGCTTCTTCTCATCTTCTCCTTCAGCCTTCTGCTTAGACTTATCAGTCAATAACATCAACCTCTTCCACACTATCTTTAACCTCACAATTAGGTTTTCCTTTATACATCTTTGATCAGATAGATCATTATTTTATCGCTTAATCTCCTTTGCAGATCTTAGGTTTAGGTCAGATTCATCGAATCCTTCCATCATTATGTTCTTCATATTTTCCTTCTAGATACATCTCCAAAATTCTCTTTGAATCCATAAGAAAATGGTTTACCATGTATTAAATGCTCCATACAATTCATTAATAATTTCAACACATTTTACATATCCCAATAATTCAACTATGTCAACTGGGATTCTCAATTCTTTCTCCAAATATAAATTACTAACACTCAGTCAATATTGTGTTCATCTTCTCGGTCATCACTTTGTATCCCGTTCATCACTACAAGCTGTCTTCCTTGGAAAACACTATCTTTGCTCGGTAATTTCATGTCACTCTAAAATTATTGATGTTCGATCAACACTAGATTTACTTGGCATATACTAGCGCTTAGTCAGCACTAACATCACTCGGCTTAAACTAGATTTCTTCAGTTTTGCTCAGTTAAGCCTACCTTTCCAATCTTTATTCTTACTTAGATAAATAATACATTATCTTATCAATGTGCCAACTAATTAAGTACCCATTGAAGTATCAAATAACTCAACCTTTCCTTAGGTTATGTTGTTATCTCCTTTTCCAAATCCTCTTCATCAATCAAAAGATATGGTACTCTCCTAGATAGAAACTATCTTACCAGTTAAGGTTTGACATCAATGACAATATAACAATTGTTTCAATTGTAGTTTCCAACAAGATATCTCATAAAAAACAACAAGAGAAGGCTATAGAAGCAATTTTTGTGTAAGAGGAAAGGGAAAGTATCACTAGGTATATTTCAATATTACAATCTTGTCAACTGAAATATAATATATGTATCAATATTCCTCTTCTTAGATCAACTCCAATATTCAGAATTGAACCATATTACACATAGATCTCTCTATTACTAACATTTTATCACCAAGATTTTTTGTTTCATTATATTGTGATCTACTAACTTGTTTGAAGAGGATGCTTGGGAGCTGGAACTATAGCCACTAGGTGAGTAAAATACAAAAGAATAAAATAAAAAATGTGCCTAGCATTTTCTAGCTTCAAATAAGGTATTCCTAAGACTTTATGTACTTGCTTAACTTGTGGCATTTTAATTCTAAAATATAGCTTAATTAGAAGTAAATTTGAAACCTAAGGAAGACATCAGGGATATGCTCTTCACTTTTATAGTGAATCAAACTCCTAAAAGTGTCCAACTTGAGAGGAAAATAAGCTAAGGAATGAACAAACACATAAAATAAACCCAATTGTTTGTGAAGGAAAAGCATTAGGCCTATGATCTTCACTTTTATAGTGAGTCAAAATGCCAAACAGACTTGAATTCCATTAGATTAAAAGGCTTGGGAAAGAACATTGGAAAGTAAAAAGGTAGTAGGATATGCTCTTCACCTTTTTGGTTAATAGACATCCTAGACCTACTTATTTATTTCATTTCTTTTCTTTCCTATGAACATGTTATATCTTTAGTGGGCTCACCTCCCAAGAACATGCCTTAACAAGGCCGGTGAGAGGGACAACCCAAAGTGGGATACAATTTCTTTTTCTATGATAATCCAACCCACTATAAAATAAAACACATTCATCCTTAATGGGGTGAATGACAAGATAAAATCAAGAATGGTACCTCCTCCAGTAGTCCTTCGAGATTGCACAAAACTCTGACATACTAGTGGTGGGAGGCCTCTATAATGGAGAATAAACTTGATTTTATTTCGATAAAAATCCATACTACCACTTGGTTAAATTTAAAAAACCTACCTAATTAGAGCCATCTTAAAAACCAATTGACCTTAGGTAGCTTTCTTGGAGTTATTTTTTTTGTAAAGAACCTGTGGAAATGATCTAGAACATACACTTATTGTTATAGCATACTAAACAAAAAATAATTGTTTACAATGTGTGTTGTGATTGACGAAAAACAAAAGATCATTCAGTATAAAAACATTGAAACAAGTTCTTACATATAGCTTTTTTTACTTCAAAACCAGTTACCAAAGTTGAAAAATTCTAGCATTCTTTGGGTGGTGTTGTCTTTTTTAGGTGTCTAGGGACATTTGAACAAGTCTATTCTATTATTCCTAAAAAGAAACATACATAATTCATCCAAATGAGAGCAAAATCCAACTTTAAAACATTAAAATACTCAAGTTATTTCATTTTCCTCACTCATCGATGCCCCTTGTTCATTTATTAGCACCTCTTGTTCACTGATCATTGCCTATTGCTCATTTATCAATGCCTCTTTCTCACTCATCATCATGTTGTGTTCATTTATTAGCATCTATTGCTAACTGTTCAATGCTTCCTACAAATTTCACAGTGCTTCTTGCACACTGTTCAACACTTCCTGCAAATTGCTCAGTGCTTCTTGCACACTGTTCAACTCCTCAGAATTAGCGCCATCAAATAGTGAGCATCTCCATACATTTTGGAAAACTTTTGAAAACACTTTTGAGTACCCATTTTCAATCGTATTCAAATCTTATCATTATATTTGAAATTGGTACACTTTAGAAAATTAAAAAAAAAAGGGTGCATTTCATGCCTATCAAGACATGATCGTATAAATTGAAAACAATTGTAAGTCTCATCAGCCTTCCTTCAGATATCTGGTCAGATTTTTCCTATGTTCCGTAGATATACCCCTCACATTGTGAACTTGTTTTAATTTATCCTAATCTTTAGTTATTCAGATTTCCGCTATCGTGAGTTTTGTCTTGTTGATCTAGTCCTTTGATCATTTCCACCATCATCATCTTCAACCATCCTTATTAGTTGTCCTTCTTTGAGTCATGAAAATAATGAACATGAGACTTCAAATTGTATGGAGTTGAAACATAAAATCCAAGATCTCATTGATGATGACATCATTGAAGTTGAAAATCCTAATGAAAAATCTAATGACAAACAAGATACTAATCTTAAGCAAGATCAAACTCATGTACCTATGTCTAGTAGTGTTTCTCATTCCACATCTACTTCTTCCAACACTCATACATCTCCAAAAGTAGAAAATCTATCCAATATGTCTACATCAAACATAGAACCTAATGCTTTTCATACTGACTATATGTATCCTCAAGGGCTACCTCTAAAAGAAATCCAAGCTAATCTCCATCTTTCTATAAATCTTGTCCTACTTCAAAGGCCATAGATCCCAAGCTTTCATGTGCTTCAATATCTACTCCAAATGATCCTCCATTAACCCTTCAAGAATCTCCCATGCAGATCCTAACTCCTACCTTGTCCTTAGAAGGGTTCCATGTCAAGAAGATAATCCAAAGTATGAAGAAACTAGTATCAATGAAGATCAAGATCAAGACATTATCCATTCCTATCCAATATTCGACCAAGATCATATATCCCAAGAGTCCCATGATCCCCTCATATCCATTCACTTCTTCCAAGAAGATATCCCTCCACCTCCTATATCTTATCCATCTCCCAAGAAAGATCAATATCTTCATTCCATCATCCCTAATGAGCTTATTGAAAATCAAGAGATAATTACTCTTCCTATGCCATCTAAAGATCCTTGTCAAGATTGGATTATCCCCTCATCCTCTTTTTATGCTCCATATACACCTCAAAAATATCCTATTCTTCCAAATCCTTTTCATAAGAATAAATCCCCTCAAGCTTCAAATGATCCTATCAAAATTGCTACTATCAAAGCTACTCATGAGCATATTTGTGTAAAGATGAATCATATATATGAGATCCTCGGCCACGCAAATCACTCTACATATGTTGATATCCCTATCCATTACCCTTTTGCATCTTCCAAATCCATCCTTGGTCCTTATATCCCAAAGCTAAAACCATCAAACCTTCTATCTATATTGGGTCCTTATATTCCACCATCCACCATGCTTATCACACCTAGCTTTTCATCCACATACCCTATCTCCTATCAAGATCAACAAAGACATGCATCATTGAACCCTTCATATCAACCTATCCGTATGAATCAACCATATCAGCTTTAAAAATCCACCATTCTCAAGTCTTTTGGAAGCAATTTGGATGTACAACATAAAAATCCAAAATACAAGAATCCACTTACATATGTATATCACCATGTCCTATCTAATTGACATGTGACTACAAAGAAAAAGTAAATAATCAAGAGAGCACAAAGGTCCATCAAGAAAAGAGGAATAAATCAAAGAAAATGTGGGTTCCTAAATCCCTCATTGAAGAAGTGAACCCTAAAGAATTCAAAAGAAAAGAAAAATCAAAAGCTATGTGGATTCCCAAGTCTCTCTTAAAAGACTTGAGTACAAAAGAAATATCATAGTTGATATCCAAGCTGCCAAAGGCTTCCACTCCATCCTCTTTTGAACATTTTCCATCATCCCCTACATCAAAGCCTCAAGATATTCCATCCATTTTTCCCCCATTTTTACCACTACTTTTGGCACCTTGGACAAATACTATGATAAAAACTTGACAAATAGGTGTCATGTGTAATTCCTCCCTCTTACACTCTACACTCGGGGGGAAAGATTCATCCACACTAGCTATTTCATGCACATCCATACTTCCTATTTTCACCTTTGATCTTGACAAGGTTGAGCTTATTCAGGAGAATCATATATCCTACAATCCACTATCCTTTCCATCATCTTACTCACTTGCTTCCATCCATGCTACCTTATCATGATCTTGCTTATCCAAAATTGATCATCATTATTCCTAAGAATCATTTCCATTATCTCAAATCATTCACTCATAACCTCCATCACCCTTTATCCTCATTGTGTGATCCCATACATGGATTATCCAAATCAACCCCTTAGTCTTGATCAAAATGAAGAATGAGAACATGCAAACTTTCTTAACATGAGTTTCTTGACATGTCCACTCTTTTGGACCACATGCTTTCATGACACCAGGTCATTACCCTATATGATATCTAGTATTATACCATTGCTTACATTTTGATACCTTATCCCTAGCTTGGGTAATCTTGATGAGATTGTCCTTGAGGGTCGCATTCACTTTCTGCATCCATCCACTTTCTAATTCATCTATCATGTCATATACCTTGCCAAACATTGGGAGTGAACCAATGTGATCTTGCTTGAGAACTGGTAATTTTTAAAAATCATAAAAAGTATTAAAAAAGGATCCTGAAAAATAAATTCAAAAAAAGTGAAAAAGTGTTCTTGAATAAAGCATAACAAATGTAAAAAAAAACTAGAAAAGAGATAAGTACCTTGGTGAAAACTTGGTAAACAAGCACCTTCATAGAAAAAAAACATTAAATATCTCAAAAATTTCAATAAAACCAAGTGGTGAAAACCTGGCAAACATGTGCTACTTGTGAACATTAGTTCTTCCATCTATCAACATCTTGCATTTTCATCCATTGTACATAGTCATAATAAAATCCCTCTTGTTCATAATAGCATAGTCCTACCATGGTTTGGAAAAGTCACAATCTTTTTTTTTGTGCATAACTAGGGGTAAAATCCTACAACTAGCCAAAGGAAAATGGATATTCAAAACAATTGACAAGAGAACAATGCAAATAAAAAATTTCACAAGGCACCAACACAAGCATCATGACAAGAAACCTTGAGGATCCACATTTAGTGAGTAAAATAATCCAACATCAAATCAAAATAGGAACACGAAATGGATGATAAATTTTACATCATAATGTTGGTTACAATAGCATCATGCATTGTCAATTGTCATTTTATTTCATTGATTATCAATATCTTGAGCAACTCTATGATGCATCTAATGAACTAAAATTGATTGGATACCTGAATGACTTGAAGATCAGTGATTAGAGATCACCAAGTACTGAAAAGATTGTTAGAAAGTAAAGATCCCCAAGATAACTGAGAGGGGGGGGTGAATCAGTTATCAGATAATTTATCCATTGAACTGCTTTAAACAATATAATCAATGTACTGATCAACCATAGAAAGATAATCATACACAATTGCACAATAACATAAGATATGTTGACTAGGGAACCTCTTGAAAAGAGTAAACCCCGGTGGGAATGATGCCCACAAAATGATGCACTAATATGAAAGTTCCTTGTTAGAGGATGGACCCTATTAGGAGTCTTATGAAATACATTCAGTACATATAAATCCCTGTTAGGAGATTTTGAATCCCTGTTAAAAGATTCTAACCCGGTTAAGAGTTTATGGAAGACAGAAGGACCCACTGCCCAAATAGCTTCAAGGCAAGATCTCTAAACCCACTGTCCAAAAGATCTTAGAATTATTCAACAGAATAATATGAAATATATTACCTCCTTCACACTGTGCCAAAACCACTCTCTCTGCTACACAAAATCACAATTCCAGATCTCTGTACTCACAAGTCTTCCTTCATCACTGAATTAGCTCTTTTCTTCACTTCATGCTTATATTCGCATCTCAATCTTCATAGTACACATTACAACAAGGAAAAAATTCCTTCTTATATACCAAACTCAAATAATTACAAATGAGTCGGTCCTCAATTACAAAATAATAAATTCTACATGCTACACACAGAATTCACATAAAACTGTCAGCTTCCAGATACTGTAACTTTCTCCAAACATATCCTCAAAGTTTGTGCTGTGAACCACATCATCATTAATGAGTCTCCAACATACCTTTAATTTCACAAAATTATATTCCATCCCAGCTAAGAGATATCCTCCGATTTCCAAACATCGCTTCACAGAAACACTGTCTAAACACTGCTTTCACCAAAATGCTCATAACTCTCACAAATGAATGAATTTCTTTTTGCGCTGTTAACCATAGGTTAATAACACACCAAATAACATACCATAAACTACACAAAATCCAATCTACAATACAACATGTGCACAAAACAAAATTGTACCTACTTTCTTGCTAATATCCAGAATATCACTGTGTTGACATCAATGACAATCCAAGTCATGAATGCAACAACAACTGCTACAGAATGACTGCCAAAATACTTTGCATTCATTCCTAACAAAGATATGTAAGATAATTAAATCAATCATTTTGTTTTCATTGATGTCAACTAGTTTTGACAATACTTATCATGTTGGTTGCAAACACCTAAACATCTGTAGAGAATGGAGAAAGATGAAGAACTAAGATATCTACATGGAGAAAGATGGGTATGACAGATGAGGATAAGGAATACTTTGGGTAACTTATTGATGAGTCTATGACTTCATATGGTTGACTTGATTATGTTGCATTAATCTATTATGAAGATGGAAGAAAAATGTTACAAGGCAATGTGGTCGGTTGATGAAGCACTTCAGTATACACCGAGCTAGTGTAGTGTATACCGAGCGACAATATTAACCGAGCTTGTGTTTGCTGACACATTTCTTTGTTAACTGAGTATGGATGAAAGTATTAAATGTTTAAGTTTAGCCGACAGAAATTGATGAGCTAGAAATTGTTATGATTTCGAGATTAAGGATAAAGTTTTTTATGAGATCCATGGCTGACAAAATTTAGAGAAGATCTAAAGGATGGAATTGAAACATGTTATTGACACATCTACCAAGGAAGGTTTAAGAAGCAAAATCAATGAAGGATATTAAGTGGCAAAATCTGATGGATGATATGAAAATGGTTTATCTTTTTATATAAGAGATATGAGTTTCTTTATTGAAACAAGCCGGAGAAAGAAGACTACAGAGATTTCATGTGAATACAGTTTCATGCATGCCTGATTAGACTAGTTGAAGGAGAACCGAACTATAGAATAGTACCAAATGTCAAAGAGCTATCATCGAGTGAAAGTAAGTTGAGGAAGTGAATTGATATATTGATCAAAGGATTTGTATGGGCTTAGAATATATCTAAACATCTGCAATTTGAGTTGTATTGTAATTAGATCAACTATTGTTTCAGTTTAACCATTGATACAGAAAAATCTCTTAACCGAGTGGACTTAACCATCTTATGTTATGCCCCCATGTCATTCAAGGAATGTACATTGTTATCCTATCGACCCCATAGTGAATGTTGGTTGAATGACAATTGTTAGTCTTAAATCCTCTAACAAGGTCACACCTAACAGTGTGTTTGTAACCTTTAACAGGGTTGGCTCTTCACTGAGATCACTTCAAAAGAGTGAAAATTATTTTGGGTTATTGGTCCCAGGTGGTTTTTCCCTTAACAAGGTTTCCATGTTAAATATTTGTGTTATGTGTTTCTGTGATGATTGGTTTATTGCCATGCTTTACATATTGCATATTTGATTTGGTTGATAATCACTATGAGTTAATTAACTAGTAATTGGTAAATGCACAAATAGTTTAGTATTTCTTGTTACCAAGCTGCAGAATTTGTTGAAATTTTTCAAAGTGTTACATCTTGAGATTGGGACTCTAGGATAATTGATCTAACTGATTCACCCCACCTCTCATTTATTCTAACAATTGGTATTAGAGCATCGGTTGCTTGGAAAAAAGTTTTAAGGACTTCAGCAAAAAGATCACAAGATGTATAAGAGGGAGGTGCCGAAGATGAACAAGGACAAATTTACTATATGGAAAATTTGAATGAAACTTCACATATCCGAAATCAGAGATTTTGCCTTACATCTACTTGAGAATGGCTACTTGCAACCACCAACTAGACCTTTGACTCTTGATCAACTGAAAGATCAACATGAACACAACATGACTATGATAGAGATTGTTGCTGCTCTATTAGATGCTAAATTTGAGGATGTCAAAGATTGCATTACTTCAAAGGAAATGTGGGACAAACGTGCTCAAGTCTATGGTGGTGATGTTAATGTCAAGAGAGCCCAAGCTGAAAGCCTAAGAGGTAGGTTTGACGATATGAAAATGAAAGAAGGAGAGAACATAGTACCGTATACAAACCAAATAAAGGAGGTAGTCAATACTATTAGAGGATCTGGTGGTGTCATTGATAAAGATACTGTGGTAAGTAAAATTATGAGAACCTTGTTTCCTTCTTATGCAATTAGAATATCCGCTATACATGAAATGAGGTCTACACCTGGAAACACTCTTACTCTTGATAGTTTGATTGGTAAGCTAACAACTTTTGAGTTGGATAATTTTGATAATAGTGTTGTACCATCTGTTGAGTTTGCTTTCATGTCTTCTCTAAAGATCGATAAGTCTAGCAGTAGACATAATAGGGATGATAGTGACAGTAATAATGATGATGAGCTTGATGAACTTGAAGCTCTTATGGCCAGGAGATTACCTAAAGATAAGGGTAGATATAAGGGTAAATTTCCTTTAGCATGTTTTAACTGCAAATATGTTGGTCATATTGCTGCTAGATGCCCGAACATGAAAGAAGAAGATAGAAACAAAGATTGATCTGGTGAAGGAAGCTATGGAAGGAGAAATAATAGAAGTTATCGACACAATAAAAGAGACAACTAAGATCACAATGATAAGGGCAAAAAGGTGTGTTACATTGCTGAAGAGAATGATACTGATACCGACATAGATGATGATGTTGAAGTAGCATTTGTTGCAATGAAGGATGAATTTGAGGAAGAAGAAAGGTATGTGGAAACAACAGTCATTTCTAAAGTTAATAAAAATGTTACATGGATCATTGATAGTGGTTGTACACATCACATGACTGGTGATGAAGAAAATTTTAATCATCTTGAGCATTATAATGGAGGATCAGTAAAAATGGGTAATGATACACCATGTATGGTTAAAGGAAAAGGATCTTTATTGATAAATGATAAAATCAAATGTGATAATGTTTTTGGGTAAAAGGACTAAATTATAATTTGCTAAGTGTGGCACAGCTTAACAACTTAGGTCACCGAGTAGCTTTTGAAAGTGAGAAGGTAACAATATTTGATGACAGTGGAAAGCTTGTTGGAACAGGAGCACAATCTAAAGGTAACTTATTTTATCTTGACAATGTTGAGACTTCTTGTTTACTGATGAAAAATGAGGATGCATGGTTATGGCATAAAAGGTTATATCATGTAAACTTTGATAACATGATTAAGATTAGTAGAAAGAAAAAGGTTAGAGGTCTACCTAGCCTAACAAAGCCTGATCATGTTATGTGTCATGAATGTCAAAAGGAAAAAATGAAAAAATCTAGTTTTAAGAGTAAATACTATTCAACAAAGAGAATCTTGGAGTTAGTTCACACCGACCTATGTGGTCCCATGAGAACTTAGAGCTACTATGGAGATACACTAGACATCTAGCCTAGTTTTTCTACCAAAATTTTTGACCAAAAAATAAGAAGGTTTTGCTTGGTCGGATTATACAAGGAAAACTTTTTTTTTTTGTAATTTATGCCCGTGTTTGTCAAAATAGCGACAAATTCCGTGGTGGTCAAAATTTCAACAAACATGGGCATAACTTTTTAAAAAAAGGGAATTTCATTTCTCATTTCATTATTTCATTTGTGAAAAAAAGAAGGGCAGTGCGTGCGTGAATCTACTTGATATCATGGGGTAGTATTAGGAGCTTGAGCTCAATCTTTACATAAGGTATGTGGCAGAGGATTATTATTCATGCATTATTCTTTGCTTTTCTATGTATTGAACAAGGGCTTTTGTGGGTTTATGCATAGGATTGTAGCATTTGGATTTACTATTAGAATAACTAAGAGGGGGGTGAATTAGTTATCCACAATCCCAAATACAAAATGTAAAACTTCAAAACAAATTAAGCTTATTCTACAGCTCGATAAACATAAGTATAAAACTATCTGTGCTTTTACTAATTACCAGATAATTGTTCTTAGTAATTATCGACCAAATCATATATGCAATATGTAAAGTATGGAAATCAAACAATCATCACAAAAAATACATAACACAAAAGATTTAACGTGGAAACCTTGTAAAGGGAAAAACCACCTGGGATCGGTAACCCAAAATATTTCATTCTTCTAAAGTAAGCTCAGTGAGGAGCCAACCCTGTTAAAGGTTACAAAACACATTGTTAGGTGTGACCTTGTTAGAGGATTTAACACTAACTGTTATCGTCCAACCAACATTCACTATGGGTTTGATAGGATAAAAATGTACATTCTATGAATGAACATAATAAGACTTTCAAGTCCACTTGGTTAAGAGATTTTATCTGATTACAATGGTTAAACTGTAACAGTAGGTGATCTAAATACAATACAACTTGATTTGTAGATGTTCAAATCTATTCTTAAGCTCATAAAAATCCTCTAATCAATATTTCTATTCAGTTCATCAACATTCAGTAACTTACTATTCCTCGGTAAAAACTCTCTGATGCTCGGTTAACTCTGCAGTTTGGTTCTCCTTTAACCAGTTTGATCAGGCATGCATGAAGCTTGTTCACATGATATCTTTGCAGTTCCCTTTCTTTGGCATATACATATAATGCAATCAATGTCTCTTAAATAGACAAGTAAACCATTTTCTTTTCATCCATCAGATTTTACCACTTAATCTCCTTCACTGATTTTACCACTTAAGCTTTCCTTGGCAAATGTGCTTCACTATCGTCTTTTAGATCTTCCTCAAATTTTTTTAGTTGTTGATCTCATAACAAACTTTATCTTCCACCTCAAACTCATATAATTTACAACTCATCAATTTCTATCAGCTAAACTAAGCTTCTTGTCCTTTTCTCCAATCTCGGTTGACAAAGAAATGTGTCGGTGAACACAAGCTCAGTTGATATTGTCGCTCGGTATACACTACACTGGCTCGGTGTATACTGGAATTCTTCATTAACCAACCACATTGCTTTGTAACATTTTTCTTTGAACTTCATAACAGATTAATGCAACATAATCAAGTCAACAATATGAAGTCATAGACTCATCAACAAATTACCAAAAGTATTCTTCATCCTCATCTATCATATCCATCTTCCTCAATGTAGATGTCTTTGTTCTCTATTCTTCTCTTCTCTTCTAAAAATGTTAGATATGTGTAACTATCATGATAAGTACTGTCAAAACTAGTTGACATCAATGACAACATAAAACTAATTCAAGTATCTTACATAACAATTTAGTGCTCGGTGATCTCTAATCACTTGCAGTTCTTCAATCAAGTTCTCAATCAGTTGTAGTTCATTAATCTCTCCCTTTGGCATTGATGGAAACTCAAGCAATATGAAGTGTACCATACACATACCAAACATGTATTCTACAACTCTGCAAAAAAATGTTGTAGCTTAGTGAGCTCTCTCTTAGCTTGATTTTTAATATGTTCAATCACTACGTTACATAATGGCATTACTAGTGCAGACCTTCTTCTACAAATATGACCTTTCCAATTCTCTGATTGTCTCTCCCTTAGATAGATGTTCCAGTAATCTCCTCGGTTATCATATTGTTTATCTCTCCCTTTGACAACAATGCCAAAGAAAAACATAAACCATATAGCTCTGCAAATAGCTAAGTAACTCTTTGTTGTTCTATGCAAGTAGTGTATCTCAATATACAGATTTGCAAATTTTCCTCAAATATTTCACAACCTTAGACAGAATCCAAAGTGTGAAATAAGCTGCATCAACAGAAATGATCTTCTGATAAGAGTAGGCTGATGCAACCTCCAGATCACATTAGTGACAGGTAGATAGGGGACGGACCCCAAGTCTAGTCCTCAAGTATTCAAATGTATCCTTCGGTAGAGGCTTTGTAAATATGTCAGCAAATTTCTCTTTAGATGTAACAAATTCCAACTTAACTTGCTTCTCCTATACTTTTTCTCTTAAGTAGTGATACTTGATAGATATGTGATTTTTTTTAATGCATCACTAGATTTTTTGAAATATTAATAGCACTCGTGTTGTCAAAATATATAATTACTGGCTTAGTGATTATCTCATTCATCCCTTCCAACACTTGTTTGATATATGCAATAGTTGAATAGTTTGTAGTAGCATCAACATACTCTGCTTTAGTTGTAGACTGAGAAATACAAGACTACTTCTTACTTGTCCAGGTAACAAGTCTTTCACCAAAGAAAAATGTTCCTCCAGTGGTACTTTTTCTGTCATCTATATTTCCAGCCCAATCAGCATCAGTGTAAACTCTGAGTTCAAATTTTCCTTCCTTAGGATACCATAATCCATAGTCCTCTATTTTCTTTAGGTTTCTTAAGATTCTCTTTATAGAAATCATGTATGACTCCTTAGGATTTGCATAAAATCTGGCAACAATCCCCACAGCATGTGCAATATCTGGTCTACTATGCACTGCATACATCAACTTACCAATCATATATCAGTACAGTGTCTAGTTCATGTCTGTAGTTTCATCCTCCTTAGTCAATTTTCAGCCTATGACCATTGGTGTTCTGACTAGTTTAGCATCTTCCATGCCAAATGTTCTTAGTACTTCCTTGATATATTTGGATTGTGTGATGAATATACCATCATCTTGTTGAATAACCAGCAGTCCTAGAAAGAACTTAATCTCTCCAAACATAGACATTTCATGAAATAATGATTTACATAAGTGATCTTGTCCTCAAAAAATAATATCATCCACAAATATTTTAGCAATTAAGATAGTGTCATCAAACTCACCTTTCATGTACAAATTGTTGTTTTCAGTGGTTCTAACAAATCCAATACTTAACAAATAAGTATGCAACCTTTCATACTAGGATTTTGGTGCTTGCTTCAAACCATATAAAGCTTTATGTAATCGACATACCATATCTTTCTTATCTAGATCAACAAACCCTTTTGGTTGTTCTATGTAGACTTCTTCTTCAAGTATCTCATTCAAAAATGCAGACTTAACGTCTATTTGATAAACTTTAAACTTCTTATGTGTTGCATAAGCTAGTAACATTCAAACTCCTAGTCTAGCAATAGGTGCAAAGGTTTCACCATAATCTATTCCTTCCTCCTGATCATACCCCTTGCAAACTAGTCTCACTTTATTCCTTGTGACCTCTCCATTTTCATTCAGCTTATTTCTAAAAATTCATTTAGTACCGATAACATTCTTATCTTTAGGTCTAGGTACTAAGGTCCATGTTTTGTTCTTCTCTATTTTCTCAATCTCCTCAGTCATTACATTCATCCATTCATCATTCTCCAATGCAATCTTAACATTCTTCAGTTCAAAATCACAAACTAAGCATGTACCTTGTCTTCACTTACTTCTTGTTTGCATACCAGCTTGCTTGTCACCAATGATTTGGTTCTCAGGATGATGTCTCCTAACAAATCTTTCTAGTACATGATTTCTTCTTTTTTGTTCATCTTTTTCAGGTTCATTCACTTTCTCGGTAGCATCTTCCTAATCGTCGGTGTTGTTTTCCTGATTCTCAGTATTATTTTCCTGATGCTCAATTGACATAGTTTGCAGCTTCGATAAGTGTTCTGGATGTTCAATATAAGTGAATCTACTGTAATCTTTCAGTTCCCTAGTGCTTTCTTCACTATTCTTATCATTAAACTCATCAACCCTGACATTAGTACTTCTTTATTTAAACACTTATATGCTTTGATTTTAGTGGAATACCCAAGAAATATCCCTTCATCCCCTTTGGTATCAAATTTCCCATTTCTTTCATCTTTCAGAATAAAGATTTTACTTCCAAAAATTTTGAAGTAACTTAAAGTAGGTTTGTGACCAAACCATAACTCATAGGGGGTTTTATTAGTGTCCTTCTTCAGTTTTACTCAGTTCAAAACATAAACAGATGTGCTAACTACTTCTCTCCAGTATGTTTGAGCTACATTCTTCTCTATCATGAGTGTCCTAGCACAATCAACAATTGATATGTTCCTCCTTTTAGCAATGTCATTCTATTGAGGTGTTCTTGGTGCAGAAACCTATCTTTTTATCCCATTCTCATTACAATAGTTAGTAAATTCATTAGAAATAAATTCACCACCTTTGTCAGATCTTAAGCATTTCAGTTCCTTCCTAGTTTCTTTCTCTACTTTTTCTTTATACCACTTAAACATCTTAAATGCTTCTGATTTTTCTTTTAGGAACATCACAGTCATCAATCTAGTATAATCATCAACAAACAAAATGAAATACCTATCTCCATAATAGCTCTGAGGTCTCATAGGACCACATAGGTTCGTGTGAACTAGCTCCAAAATTTTCTTTTTTGAATAATCTTTTCTTTTAAAACTGGATTTTGTCATCTTACCTTTCTGGCATACATGACACATTACATGATCTGGCTTTGTTAGGCTAGGCAGACCTCTAACCTTTTTCTTTCTGCTGATCTTAATCATGTTATTAAAGTTCACATGACATAACTTTTTATGCCACAGCCAAGCATCATCATTCTTCATCATTAAACAAGAAGACTCATCATTATCAAGATAAAACAAGTTACCTTTCATTTGTGCTCTTGTTCCAACAAGTTTTCCTCCTTCATCATATATTTTCACTTTCTTGCTTTCAAAAGCTACACGGTGGCTTGAATTGTTAAGTTGTGCCACACTTAGCAGCTTATAATTTAGTCCTTCTACCCAATAAGCATTTTCACATTTAATTTTATCATTTATCAGAAAGGATCCCTTTCCTCTAACCAGACAAGGTGTATCATTGCCTATTTTTACAAATCCTCCATTGTAATGCTCTAGATGATCAAATTTCTCTTCATCACCAGTCATGTGATGGGTACAACCATTGTTAATAATCTATGTATTATTCTTACTAACTTTATAAATCAAAGTTTTTTCTACATACCTTTCTTCTTCTTCTGAATCATCCTTCATAGCAACAAATACAACCTCCACATCTTCATCAGTGTCAGTCTCTATCTCATTCTCCTCTGAAATGTAGCATACCTTCTTTCCTATATCCTTGTTATCTCAGTTATCTCTATTGTAATGTCGGTAGCCTCTGTTGTTTCTTCTCCCATAGCTTCCTTCACCGGATGGATTCTTGTTTCTATCATATTCTTTTTTATTAGGGCATCTAGCAACAATGTGACCCACTTCTTTACAGTTAAAACATGTTAAAGGTAATTTACCCTTATATCTACCTTTACCTTTAGGTAACCTTTAGGCCATAAGAGCTTCAAGCTCATCAAGTTCATCATCAGTATTACTATCATTATCATCATTATTATTTCTACTGCTAGATTTACTGATCTTTAGAGAAGTCATGAAAGCAGACTCAACAGATGGTACAACACTATTATCAAAGTTATCTAGTTCAAAATTTGTTAGCTTACCGACTGGACTATCAAGAGTGAGCATACTACCAGGTGCAAATTGCATTTCGTTTATTACAGATATCCTAATGGCATAAATAGGCAATAGGGTTCTCAAGATTTTACTTACCACTATTTCTTTAGAAATGACACCACTAGATCCTCTGATAGCATTGACAACTTCCTTTATTCTGTTGGTGTACTGCACTATATTTTCTCCTTCCTTCATTTTCATATCATCAAATCTTCCTCTTAAACTTTCAGCTCTAGCTCTTCTGACATTTGCATCACCACTGTAAACTAGAGTAAGCTTATCCCACATTTCCTTTGAGGTAGCACAATCTTTGATATCTTCAAATTCAGCATCTGTGAGAGTAGTAGAAATTTCCATCATGCTAATATTATGCTCATGGCTATCTCTCAACTGGTTAAGAGTCAAAGGTCCTCTAGGTGGTGCAAGGTAGCCATTATCCAATAGAGTGAGGGAAGAATTTCCAATTCTGAATATATGAAATCTCATTTGGATTTGACATATTGTAAAGTTATCTTTGTTCATCTTTGGCACTTCCCTCTTATACATTTTGTGATCTTTGTGTTGAAGTCCTTAAAACTCTGTTCCAAGCAACCAAATAGCTCTGATACCAATTGTTAGGATAACTGAGAGGGGGGTGAATCAGTTATCCATAGTTCCAAATACAAAATATAAAACTTCAAAACAAATTCAGCTTATTCTACAACTTGGTAAACATAAGTATACAACTGTCTATGCTTTTACTGATTACCAGATAATTGTTCTTAGTAATTACCAACCAAATCATATATGCAATATGTAAAGTATGACAATCAAACAATCACCACAATAAACACATAACACAAAATATTTAATGTGGAAACCCTGTAAAGGGAAAAACCACCTGGGACCGATAACCCAAAATATTTCACTCTTCTGAAGTGAGCTCAATGAGGAGCCAACCCTGTTAAAGGTTACAAAACACACTGTTAGGTGTGACCTTGTTAGAGGATTTAACACTAATCATTATCATCCAACCAGCATTCACTATGGGGTTGATAGGATAACAATGTACATTCTATGATTGAACATAATAAGACTTTCAAGTCCACTCGGTTAAGAGATTTTATCTGATTACAATGGTTAAACTATAATAGCAGGTGATCTGAATACAATACAACTTGATTTGTAGATGTTCAGATCTATTCTTAAACTCATAAAAATCCTCTGATCAATATTTCTATTCAGTTCATCAACATTCAGTAACTTACTATTCCTCGGTAAAAACTCTCTGATGCTCAGTTAACTATGTAGTTCGGTTCTCCTTTAACCAATTTGATCAAGCATGCATGAAGCTTGTTCACACAATATCTCTTCAATTCCCTTTCTCTAGCATACGCATATAATGCAATCAATGTCTCTTAAATAGACAAGTAAAGCATTTTCTTTTCATCGATCAAATTTTGCCGCTTAATCTCCTTCACTGATTTTACCGCTTAAGCTTTCCTTAGTAGATGTGATTCACTGTTGTCTTTTAGATCTTCTTCGAATTTTGTTAGCCATTGATCTCATAAAAAACTTTATCTTCCACCTCTAAATCATACACTTTACAGCTCATCAATTTCTGTCAGCTAAACTAAGCTTTTTGTCCTTTTCTCCAATCTCGGTTGACAAAGAAATGTGTCGGTGAACACAAGCTCAGTTGATACTATTGGTCGGTATACACTACACTGGCTCAGTGTATACTAGAATGCTTCATTAACCGACCACACTACTTTATAACATTTTTCTTCTAACTTCATAATAGATTAATGTAACATAATCAAGTCAACAATATGAAGTCATAGACTCATCAACAAATTACCAAAAGTATTCCTCATCCTCATCTATCATATCCATCTTCCTCAATGTAGATGTCGCTATTCTTTTTTCTTCTCTTCTCTTCTATAGATGTTAGATATGTGTAACTATCATGATAAGTAATGTCAAAACTAGTTTACATCAATGACAACATAAAACTGATTCAATTATCTTACATAACAATTTAGTGCTCAGTGATCTCTAATCACTTGTAGTTCTTCAATCAAGTTCTCAATTAGTTGTAGTTCATCATTTATACCTTCCAACTACATTTTTTTGAAAGCTTCTAAAGCATTTTCAATATATCCATTTTGTGCATATCCTCCAATCATTGCAGTCAACAAAACCACATTTCTTTGAGTTGTTTTGTCGAACAGTTTATGTGCCTTGGCCATGGTTCCACATTTTGCATACATGTCTTCTAGGGCACTTGCAACTACAACATCCAACAAAACCCCCCCTTTAATTATCCTTTGATGTTCCATGGCCATCTGCTACCATGCCCAGCACCATGCATAATCCTACAGTCAATCCTATAATCTCCTCTAATACCATGTTTGTCAAACTATAATTGTCTTGTCCAATCACGGGATTGGAATAGATTATCTTTGAAGCAGGATTGAATAAAAGAAAAACCAAACATTCTGAGTGTGTTTTACTACCATCCCCTAATTGTTGAGAATTAGACAGATGGATTAGTTATTGTTGCAAGTTCATTTTATGCACTGTTTCATTAGAATTCAATTCACTGGTTCGGGACAGTCATGTTTTATTGTAACTTTGTTGAGATCTTGAACTCTCTGATAGACCAACTCAAGAAACCTTTTAGTCGGCTCTGTCATGGAGTTTCAGCCTTGACCCGCATTTCTTTTTTCATTGGGAATCAATGCCAATGGTTGAGAACCAAGGGGAGGCTGTGTATTTTAATTTAAATGCTCAGATTTTGGAAGTAGTTGCGCTACTTCAAGATTGATGCCCTAGGTTAGATATATTTTATGTATTTAGCTAGAGTGAAAGGAAGACATGTGTACCACAGTGTAGCAAAAGGAACGTGAATTTGTTTCACAGTTGAATTCTAGGGTCTCGGTGACAGTGAAGACTTCTTGGTGTTGTAACCTACTGTAAGTGCCCCCCGATTGATCATTCCAGATTGACCCTAATCTAACTTGATCAATTAGATTAGAGTGTCTCTATGACAGTCAATGGTGTTAGAGTAGTGTGGTTAAAATTACTAAGAAGGTCTTGCTTGACAAAGTAGAAGATAGTCTATTTTATGAAGAAAGATCTGGACCCAAACTATTTACCAATTGTAAGAAGAAACATTGTTGCAAGTTAAAACCAAGAATAGGAGAAACTCAAGATACTTCAAGTTTGAGTGACTGTGAATTTTTTTTAATTAAGTTATAACCAAAAGTGTAAAACAGATTGTAATGACTTGTTGGCACCTAGTGAAGTTATAATCAGAAATTGTCACAAATTGTGATCTGTTGAAACCTGTGGAAGAGGAAGTGATACTTGGAGACTTTTCCATTCTAGTTAAGGAGATTAGTGGTTGAAAGAGACATTCCATACTTGGAAGCATTTGAGGACTAAGGAGTTGACAGAGTTGGTTGGAACCATTGTTCATGGTTTGAATCGACATTATTATTCAGTTGTGATAGTGGGTTGGGCTTATTCAAGCTTCAGTTGTTACCACTCTGCATCATAGTTTGAGAGATCATTTGTTTGTTAATAATCGTACAAAAAAATATAATTAATTCTTGTCTTGCACTTAAGTAGGAGAGATCATTACTTAGGCCAAACTTATACCTTACCACAATGGATGCAAATCAATAGTTTTTCCCTATGTGCTTGCAATCTTGCATTACCTATCCACTAAAACTTTTTAGCATTTTTTGTAACATGAACTAGCAATTGTAATGGCCAAGTAACACTTAATCTAAAAAATTTATTTGTTTTGTATGTCCACTTATTTGTTTAGGCTCTGTAAAGTTTGAATCCATGATCACATTTCTTAACAAACCCTGAATTAGGGCCTTATGAGTAAGAACGGTTAGAATTATACCAATCTTCAACATTTTATCTTGCAATTAGTATTCCCTTTGACAAATACCTTGCTAGCAGTGTCCATCGATTAGTGAATTATAAATAGCATGGTCAAGAATGGAACCTTCTTCTACCATTCTCTTGAAAACTTATTCCTCTTTTCATAAATTTCCTTCCTTATAGAATCCATCAAATAAATATTTCCAGATATAACTATCTAGGAAAAGACCACATATGATCATCTCTTGTAAAAGTTCATCTGCTTCAACAATCTTCTCAATCTTTACAAAGTGCATCAGTAAGTGTCTTGTAAACAGCTAAATCAAGTCCAAGACGTTTTCCTCTCATTTCATATTTCAATTTGTGATCTTTCTCCATATTTCCTTTCTTACAATGTCCATTAATTAGCACAACATACATATCTCTACCAAGATCCATCCCTTTCCCTACATTCTTCCTCAAGAGCTCATCAACTACATCAAATCTATCATGGCTGCAAAGGCATTCACATGTCAAGGCTACATCATGAGTTGAAAATATAACAAACCCAAAGTCTATATGTTTTACAATTGGCATGTTCCGTGCTAGCTGAATTTTCTCAATTTTGCCATAATTTTGAATTTTCTCTAATACAATTCTCATCCTAAGTAGATAGAATACCATCAACAAATATAAAATTAGCCTACACTTAAGAATATAGTATACCATTCCAATAAGAAATGACTAAACATGAGATATTATAAGTCGAGACTATGTGGCACTATTTCCCTACCAAAAAAATTTACATCGCAAAAACAAGATTCTATCAAGAAGTGAGCCATAAAATATTAAGTGAGAAACTAGAAATACTAGAATTTAAAAAATCTAGAATGGCATGTGCAAGTTTATAATAAAACACCTACATAGAAGTTGAAACTCATTGTTCAAATAAAGATATTGGTTGATTGAAACTTGATGATGAGTCTATAACTTGATGATATTGACTTTATTATGTTGCATTCATCTATAATGAAGTATAGAGCTGAAAGACACAAAGCAGTGTTGTCGATAAATGAAGCATTTCTAGTATACACCGACGGAGTGTAGTGTATACCAATCGCAGTATTAACCGAGCAGTGTTCACCGATGCATTTCTTTGTTAACTGAGCAAAATAGAATGAACTAAATAATTAGTTTAGCTTATAAGATCGATGAGCTATAAAGTATCTCGATTTTAGTGATAACAAATAATGTTTGTTGTGAAGATCAACGACTAACAAAATTAAAGGAAGATCCAATGGAGTAGATTGAAATGTGTTATTGACACGTCAGCCGAGAAAGTTTGAAGCAGCAAAATCTATGAGTGTGGTTAAGTGGCAAAATCTGATGGAGGAGAATAAATCAATTTACTCATCTATATAAGAGATTAGAATTTCATTATGAAATGATGTCAGAAGAAGTAGAAGCTGTAGGAATATCATGTGAACAAGGTTTTCATGCATTATGATCATATTGGTTAAGTAAGAATCGAGTTGCAGAATAATTACCGAGCTACATAGAGTAATTACCGACGGATAGTAAGTTGATATAGTATTGAATCTGAAGTGAAATATTGGTCAGAAGGATTTGTATGGACTTAATATTGATCTGTAATCTGCAATTGAAGTTGTATTAAAAGCAGATCATTTATTGTTACATATTTAACCATTGTATACAATCAAAATCTCTTAACCGAGTGGACTCTGAAAGTCTTATGATGTATCATTCATAGAATGAACATTGTTATCTTGTCAACCCCATAGTGAATGCTGGTTGGATGATAACTTCTAGTCTAAAATCCTCTAACAAGGTCACACCTGACAGTGTGTTTGTAAACCTTTAACAGGGTTGGGTCTTAATCGACCTCACTTCAAAAGAGTGAACAATTTTGGGTTGCCGGTCCCAGGTGGTTTTTCCCTTTACAGGGTTTCCACATTAAATCTCTTGTGTTGTGTGTTGATTGTGATATTTGTTTGTTATCATACTTTTCATGTTACATGTTAGATTTGATTAGTAATTGTTATAGTATTAGACTAGTAATCGGTAAAAGCACAGATAGTGAAAGTAATTATTGTTTACCGAGGAGAAAAAATTGATGAAGTTGTTTTGAATTATACATTTTGTTGTGGGACACTGGATAACTGATTCACCCCCCTCTCAGTTATTCTAACACTCTATACTTTAATAACTTGTCATTTTACGACCTGGTTTAATTCACTTGCAATAAGTGTGATGAAGATTTTAGTATTGTGATATATAAGAACTTTATTATTGTGGGGATTTGGTTCACCATTCAATTATATTAGATTAGTTGTCTTTAAATTATATATAGTTTTAAATGCTTTCAAAACATTTTAGTAAATAGGGCCTTTTGTGCTTAATAATTTCAAAGGTCCACTTACTAAGGAAGCTCTGTAAGGGAAAATACACATGCTCAAGTAAAGTGAATCTTCTGGTGTTTTAGGCGTCCTCACATGTAAATAAGGAATGAAAAAGAATTATATTTGTCTTATTGTTCTCTCTATTTTAGGACCGTGTACTTGATTTTTAGTTTAAACCTTAAGGTGGTGTGATTTGGAAGCATGTGTATTCAAACACTAGCATGTAGTTTTTAGTAGTTGGTACATTAAACTTCCTTTCTTTACTGAACTCAAATAGGAAAAGCACTGAACTAGGGAACATAGTTAAAAAGCAAATTGATTGTGTCCTGAAGTAGTTTTGTGTTATACAATAGGTGAATGCCTCAAATACATCACTAGTTTTCTTTTTGTAATTTACTGTCGAAAGAGATTTGGTTGACACAACAAAAGAGTGATCAATATGAACACAAATAGAGTCATAGAGTGAAAAAATTTCTACTTGCAGGTACTATTAGAGAAAAAAGTTATTTTAATACACTTGATATAGAATCTACAGGTTGCAAAAAAATCATCCTTCTTCCACCAATGAGTCATTCCATTCAAGAAAGACCATGTCTGATGATATCAATGCACAACAAAATAGGAACATTGTAGGCAGCATGGTCACATTGAAGGGGGAAATGAATTTCATCCATTGGTATGTATTTTAATAATTTATAAAATACATAAGACATGATTTGATGATGACATCATGGTCATGGTTAATATACCGTCATCATTTTGATATAGGTCAACCACCCTAGGTTTCATGTTATGGACCATGACAATCCAAAGAATGTGGATTTCCAAATGAGGGAACATGGAGGTGTGAATATAGAAGTAGAAGGTAATGATCCCATGGAAGAAGATCACGATGATCAAGAAGGTCATGATGATCAAGATGATCACAATGATCAAGACGCTGATGATGATGATGATGTTGATGCAGACCTTGATGTACCTATAATTAAGAAGGCACACGAGCCCCTATACGAAGGCTCCCAAACAACTCTTCTTACCGTTGTATTTTTTTTGGTGAACTTGAAGGTTATGAATGGTTTATCCAATGTAGCAATGACACATATGTTAAGGTATGTCATCTTTTTTCATTTTTTTAGTTGTAATTCCCTTACAATTAACATTGGGTGAATTGTGTAGTAATTAATAATATTTATATTAACAAATTATATTTTTGGTCGTAGGTTGATAGGTGAGTGTTTGTTACCACCATCAAACATTCTACTTCACTCGTACCGAGAATTTTTTGCCATTATGAAAGATATTGGAATGGAGTATCAAACAATACATGCATGTCCGAATGATCATATTATATATCATAAACAACATGAATTTGCAATAGAATACCATGTTTTTCATATTAGTAGATATCGATCAGATTGAATAACAAAAAAGGTGCCTCGCAAGGCTCTTCGGGTTATTCCCATTATTCCACATCTACAACAATTATTCAGGTGCAATAGCTTGGCACAATTTATGGATTACCATGCATGCAATAGAAGTCGAGATGACATTATGCAAATACCTATGGATGGTTTGACATTTAAGGAAATAGAAAAAAAATGGCCACACTTTAAATAAGAACCTCGCAATCTCAAGCTTTCATTGGCAGCGGACGGTGTCAATCCATTTGGAGAGATGAGATCTACTTACTCAGTGTGGCCTATTTTTGTTATCAACAATAACATTCCTCTTTGGATGTCCATAAAGAGGGAGCACATAATTTTGGCACTAATTTTTCCAGGTATTTTTTCATTTAATATTCATCTAAATTAATTTATTATAAATAATCCATCAAAATGGTCATAATAATTATGTAATATTTTTGTTCATTTGACTAGGTAAGTACCAAGTTAAAGATATCAATGTATATATTGAGCCTCTTATCGACGAGTTGATGGTGTTATGGAATGGGGTCACTATGTATGACATCTCTAGACCAATAGGACAAAGACAATTTCAATTCCATGCAATGCTTGTATGGACAATACATGATGCTCCTGGGCTAACACATTTTTGTGGTATGTTCTCTTCTTAACACCTCTTTTTAGGTATGTTATAGTGCTAACACAAAGTTAACATATTTAATCCAATTATACATGATATTGTAGGTCTTCAAACAAAGGAAAAATTTGCATGTCCAGTTTGTGGTACAAAGAAAAAAGTAGAAAAATAAACTGAGAAAGAACTGAAATGCTTGAGGTCTGATAGAGGTGGTGAGTTTATTTTTGATGAATTCACTAACTATTATAATGAGCATGGTATAAAAAGACAAGTTTTTGCACCAAGAACATCGCAACAAAATGGGATTGCTAAAAGGAGAAACCAATCAATTGTTGATTGTGTAAGGACACTGATGGTAGAAAATAATGTTGCACAAATATACTAGAGAGAGGCAGTTACCACAGCTGTTTATGTTTTGAACCAAGTACAATTGAAGAAAGACACAAACAAAACACCCTATGAGTTATGGTTTGGTCACAAACCGACTGTAAGTTACTTCAAAAATTTTGGTAGCAAATGTTTTATTCTGAAAGATGATAGGAATGCGAAATTTGACTCTAAAGGGGATGAGGGAATATTTCTTGGATATTCTACTAAAAGAAAATTTCTAATAAGATGGTTGAAAGTGTTAATGTCAGAGTTGATGAATTTGATGATAAAAATGATGAAGAAAGCAATAAGGAGCTCGAAGACTATGGTAGATTCACTTATATTGAGCATCTAGAGTACCTACCGAAGCCACAGGCTGAGTCGACCGAGCATCAGGAAAAGAACACCAAGGAATAGCAAAGGGAAACTGAGGATTAGGAAGAAGCTACCAAGCAAGGAAATGAACCTGAACAGAATGAAGAAAAAAGAAGAGATCAATTGTTGGCAAGATTTGTCAGAAGACATCATCCTGAGAACCAAATCATTAGAGACAAGCAAGTTGGCATGCTAACAAGAAGTAAGTTAAGACAACGCACATGCTTAGTTTGTGAGTTTGAACTGAAGACTGTTAAGGTTGCACTTGAAAATGATGAATGGATAAATGCTATGAATGAAGAGATAGAAAAAATTGAGAAAAACAAGATATGGACTTTAGTGCCTAGACCAAAAGATAAAAATGTTATCGATACTAAATGGATTTTTAGAAATAAGCTGAATGAGAATGGAGAGGTTACAAGGAACAAAGCTAGACTTGTTTTCAAGGGATATACACAAGAAGAAGGTATTGATTATGGAGAAACTTTTGCACCTGTTGCTAGACTAGAAGGAGTCTGCATGTTACATGCATATGATGCACATAAGAATTTTAAAGTCTATCAAATGGATGTTAAGTCTTCTTTTCTGAATGGGATACTAGAAGAGGAGGTCTACATAGAACAACCAGAAGGTTTTGTTAATCTGAATCAGAAAGACATGGTATGTAGACTACACAAAGCTTTATATGGTTTAAAGAAAGCACCTAGAGCCTAGTATGAAAGATTGCATACTTATCTTTTAAGTATTGGTTTTGTGAGAACTATTGAAAACAACAATTTGTACATGAAAGGAGGATCTGATGATACTATTTTGATTATTGAAATACTTGTGGATGATATAATTTTTGGAGGACAAGATCATATTTGTAAATCATTTTCTGATGAGATGAGAAAAGAATTTGAAATGTCTATGTTTGGAGAGATTAAGTTCTTTCTAGGCTTGTAGGTTATTCAACAGAATGATGGAATTTTCATCACATAATCAAAGTACATAAAGGAAGTATTGAGAACATTTGGCATGGAAGATGCTAAACTAGTTGGAACACCAATGGTCATAGGCTGCAAATTAATAAAAGATGATGAATCTACAGAGGTAAAATAGACACTGTACCGATCTATAATTGGTAAACTGATGTATGTAGTATACAGTAGGCTAGATATTGCACATGCAGTGGGGATTGTTGCTAGATTTTCTACCAATCCAAAGGATTCACATATGATTGCAGTGAAAAGAATATTGAGATACCTGAAAAAAATAGAGGAATATGGTTTATGGCATTCTAAGGAAGGCAAATTTGAACTAAGAGTCTTCACCAACGTAGATTGGGCTGAGAATATAGATGATAGAAAGAGCACAACCAAAGGAGCATTTTTCTTTGGTGAAAGACTTGTTACCTAGACAAGTAAGAAACAACCTTGTATTTCTTAGTCTACTACTGAAGAAGAATATGTTGTTGCTGCTACAAACTATTCAAACATTGCTTATATCAAACAAGTGTTGAAAGGGATGAATGAGGTAATCACTGAGCTGGTGATTATATATTGTGACAACACTAGTGCAATAAATATTTCTAAGAATCTTGTAATGCATTCGAAGACAAAGCATATTTCTATTAAGTATCACTAATTAAGAGAACAAGTACAGGAGAAGAAAGTCAAACTGGAATATGTTACATCAAAGGAGAAACTTGCTGATATTTTTACCAAGCCTCTACAAAAGGACACTTTTGAATACTTGAGGACTAGACTTGGGGTCTGTCCCCTATCTACCAGTCACTAATGTGATCTAGAGGTTGCATCAGCCTATTCTTATCAGAAGATCATTCTTGTTGATGCAACATAGCTCACACTTTGGATTTTGTCTAAGGTTGTGAAAGATTTGAGGGACTAGAACAGAGATTTGCATATCAGTATACCGAGATACATTGTCTGCACCAAACAACAGAGATTTACTTAGCTATTGTAGAGCTATATGTTTTATGTTTTTATTTGGCATTGTTGTCAAAGGGAGAGATAAACAATATGAAGGAACAGAATAGTGATAATCTATCTAAGGGAGAGATAATCTGAGAAAGTCAGGGAGATTTTTTTTGAAGATTTGTTGTTGAAGAACAAAAGGAATTTGAGAGCTGAAAAGATCAAATCCGTAGAGAAAATTCTACACTTGTAATGCTGTTATGTAACATAGTGATTAAACATATCAAATGTCAAGCTACAAAGAGCTTACCGAGCTACAACATTTACTTACATAGTTGTATAGTACATGTTTGGTATGTGCATGGCATATTTCATATTGCTTGATTCTCCATCAATTCCAAAGGGAGAGATTGATGAACTACAACTGATTGAATATGGGTGAAACCACAATAGTGGGTTACCCTTTTTTGCCTGAACGGATGCTGAACTCTACATTTTGAAAAAAACTTTCAGATTTGGATGCATATTGTCGTTAAACCATTTGAAATCAAAAGATGAAGTAAATTAGAGTTTTTTAGGATTTTCTATCTAGATTCTAAATATATTTTTTATTTTTATTTTTGAATTTACTTGAATGATTTTTTCTTTCTCCCACGAAAATTGGTATGCTACTGAAAATGTCATTTTCAAAGGGGCGCATTATTTTCATAGAGCATAACTTTTTTTCTAAAATAGATATCAATGTGATTCTTTTTAATTTAGTTTTTTAACATCCATACGAAGGGCATGCAATTGGTTTGATGAAATTATCATGATTATTGCATATTTTATCAACATTTGACATTGACTAAACCATAATTTTGACATACCTTGACTACATAGCTAATAACTTATCGTGTATTTGTCCAACTTCATTTTTATTTTTTGATAGAAAGAGAGCTTCAATACCTAGGGCATAGATATTTTTTAGAATTTTTTTTTCTCTCATTTACTATTTTTCCTTAAGCATCAAACATAGAGGTAGGCATACAATGAAATATCTATGTTTAGTAAAACTAAAAATACAAAGTCATAATAAACTTAATATATATTAACATTATAATAATTGGAAAGATTTTTATTAGTAGTACCTTACTAAATGGATAGGTTTGTCAAATGGATTTATTTTATCTAAAAAAGATAAAGTTGAAGTGATTTTTTGTCATAATTTCAATAGGTGCGAAGGAGACTCCATTGAAGGTATGAATGAGGAGTATAGATGTTATATCAATGTTTTTTTAATCAAAGAGGCTTTGACCTAACCATTTGTAATTAATTCCTTCAAATGAAACCTCTCAAGGATTAAATCATCATATTTTATTAATATGTTATTTCAGCCAAAAATAGCATGTCTAAAAAAGTGTAACCCACTATTGTGGGGTCACCCATACTTGAATGACTTGAAGATCAGTGATTAGAGATCACTGAGTACTAAAAAGATATGTAAGATAATTAAATCAGTCATTTTATTGTCATTGATGTCAACTAGTTTTGACAGTACTTATCATGTTGGTTGTAAACATCTAAACATCTGTAGAGAAAGGAGAAAAGATGAAGAACTGGGATATCTACAGGGAGAAATATGGATATGACATATGAGGATAAGGAACACTTTGGGTAACTTATTGATGAGTCTATGACTTCATATGGTTGACTTGATTATGTTGCATTAATCTATTATGAAGATGGAAGCAAAATGTTACAAGACAATGTGGTTGGTTGATGAAGCACTTCAGTATACACCGAGCCAGTGTAGTTTATATAGAGCGATAGTATTAACTGAGCTTGTGTTCACCGACGCATTTCTTTGTTAACCGAGTATGGATGAAAGTATTAAATGCTTAAGTTTAGCCGACAGAAATTGATGAGCTGGAAATTGTTATGATTTCGAGATTAACGATAAAGTTTGTTATGAGATCCACAGCTAACAAAATTTAGAGAAGATCTAAAGGATTGAATTGAAACATGTTATTGACACATCTGCCAAGGAAGGTTTAAGAAGCAAAATCAACTAAGGAGATTAAGTGGAAAAATATGATGGACGATATGAAAATGGTTTATCTGTCTATATAAGAGATATGAGTTTCTTTATTGAAACATGTTGGAGAAAGAAGACCACAGAGATTTCATGTGAATACAGTTTCATGCATGCCTGATCAGACTACTTGAAGGAGTACCAAACTGTAGAATAGTATTGAGCATCAAAGAGCTATCACCGAGTGAAAGTAAGTTGAGGAAGTGAATTGATATATTGATCATAGGATTTGTATGGGCTTAGAATAGATCTAAACATCTGCAATTTGAGTTGTAATGTAATCATATCAACTATTGTTTTAGTTTAACCATTGATATAGAAAAATCTCTTAACCGAGTGGGCTTAACCGTCTTATGTTATGCCCCCATGTCATTCAAGGAATGTACATTGTTATCTTATCAATCCGATAGTGAATGTTGGTTGAACGATAACTGTTAGTCTTAAATCCTCTAACAAGGTCACACCTAATAGTGTGTTTGTAACCTTTAACAGGGTTGGCTCTTCACTGAGCTCACTTTAGAAGAGTGAAAATTATTTTGGGTTATCAGTCCCAGGTAGTTTTTCCCTTAACAGGGTTTCCACGTTAAATCTTTGTGTTATGTGTTTCTATGATGATTGGTTTATTGTCATACTTTACATGTTGCATATTTGATTTGGTCAGTAATCACTGTGAGTTAATTGACTGGTAATCGGTAAATGCACAGACAGTTTAGTATTTCATATTACCGAGCTACAGAATTTGTTGAAATTGTTTAAAGTGTTACATCTTGAGATTGGGATAATAGGATAATTGATCTAACTGATTCACCCACCCCCCCCTCTCAGTTATTCTAACAGCGTCAGGCTAGATGAACTATGAAAGAGCATAACATTTTCTTTGTTTACTGTTTGCAAGTTTATTCTTAGTATGGTGCTAGTTTGTCTAAGGACATGAACATCAAAGATTCTTCAAACATCACAAACTTACATCTATAAAGAATCAACTCTTTCTTGTTTTACACAATAAATTCCCAAGTCATCATGGTTTAATTATACCTTGATGCTTGTGTTAACTTGCAACATTAAAACTTATGGAAGGAGTACTCAGGTCATCATGGTCTAATTATACCTTAATGTTTAGGTTCACTTTCGACATCACATCCAACATAGGAGGTATTCATATTTTCATGATTGCTAAATCTATCAGTGAAAATTGTACTAACCTATCAAATCCAAAGTAAAAAGGCTCAATGATGAAAAAGGCACAACAAAAATGATCAAAGGATGGTAGCATTGCATTTAATCTTGCATTTTCTCTTGCATTCATGTTATAAGGCATACAATATAGTCTTTGAGACACATTAGTGATCTAATCTAATTGGGGTAATTTTACTTCACTCAATCAAATTTACTTGGAGATGAATCAAATATTTTTCTGTAACAACACTATTTTCATTAAATTCCAAAATTTTCACAAATTTGGGAAAAATTCAACATTATTCCTAATCATCATGATTTTTCATGATTCATCATCTGAGGGGGAAGACATCATTATCAATTTAATATCATCATTGGGGCATCAAAATCTAATCAAAGTATCATATCAAAATTTCATCATCGTTAGTTCATTAAAAATCAAAGTACTATATTGAAATTTTACCATCAAGATCAAAGTATCATATCAAAATGTCATAATCATCAGTGCATCAAAAATTAGAGTACCTTATCAAAGTTTTGCCATTATCAAAACATCAAAAATTAGAGTACCATATCAAAATTTATCAATATCAGCGGATCAAAAATCAAAGTACCATATATCAAAATTAAAACATAAAAAACCAGAGTACCATATCAAGATTGTATCATCATCAAGGCATCAAAATCCAAATTGGAGAACCATATCAACATTATATCATATCAAAATTATATTACCATCAGGACATAAAAATCCAAATCGGAGCACCATATAAATATTTTATCATAATAAGGGTACCTATCACATCATTCGAATCCAACAAGGGAAAATTTGAAAATTTTCTTTGAATTAATGTTCTCAAGTACACATCAATTCAAAGAGGGGAAAAATGTATACACATAAATTTGACACATTGAATCAAGACATAAAATTGCACATTTAATTAATAAATTTCCTCTACTATATACTTTAATTTAATTATTTAACTATATAGTTCATCTCTCTTAATTAATTCCACATATCCCATTAATTTATTAAAATATCATCTCCTAATTCAATCCAAATCAATTCAACCCATCCACCTCATCACATGACACCTCACCCTTGGATAAAATAATTAATTTATATTAATTATTAAAAAGCTATTTTCTTTCAAACTTGATGGCTATAATCAAGGGATTTGTTTGGCCATCTCATTTGGTCAAAGGTGAGTCATAGAGACACTTGTGAAAAGGAGTTTTGTGAGAGAAAGAGTCATCCCTCATCCTTCTTCTTTTCATCATAGGAGGAATATTCCCCCTTTATTTCTCTCACATTCTAACCAATTCCTCTTATATCTCATTGCATCCAACAAAGCCAAGTCTAGTCATCTATCCTTGTCACACTTGTTTCAAACCTTGTACACACTTGGCCAAATCCTTACAACACTTGTCACCTATGTGTCTCAAACAAGAACACCTCACATCTCATAAGAAAATCTATAAATACCAAGCATTTTGAGAAGAAAATTTATCACTTTACTTGACCACTTTATCACTTTTACCATTGCATATCATTTCCATAATCACTTCATAGCATATTTCATACTTAGCATATTTTGTACATTTTTAGATCATCCCTCATTCTTCAAGTTTTCATTCACATCTTGATTGATTTGTGCTATCTGAGAGCCATTGATTAAATATCCAAAAGTTGGATCCTTGAAGATAGAGAAACATGAGACGCTCTTAATTGAATTTTCTTATTTGTTATTAAATTAGAATAGATTCATTTGAATTAATTTGTTTCGTGATGTTTTACTTAGTTTGATATTTGAAGTGTTTCATTTAAACTGACATACAATTAGGTTTATTGTTAGGGCCGGGATTAGGATTAGGGTTTAAGATGACAATTTGGATTATGATTTAGAATTATGTGTGTTGAGTTATAATTAGAATTATGGTTACAATTAGAGTTTTCAAGTTAGGGCTAGGGTTTAAGGTTAAGATAGTATATTAGGGTTTTGGAAAAGGTTTTTGGTCTAGGGTTTTAAAATTAGGATAATGGTTTGGTCTCAAATTTTTATTAAGGTTTGAATTAGGATAAGGTTATCTAATTTATTTAAACATATTAATATATTAAAGTTATTAAATTAAATTAAATTTATTAAAGTTATTTTTTTATTAAAATTGAGAAATTTATAACATGACTCATTTTATTTATATTACTAAAATTTATGACTTTTTATTAAATTTATATATTAAAACTAATAGGATTATCAAAAATATATCAAAACTACATTAAAAAAAATCATAAAATATGCCTTAATCAATTTTAAAATATTGCTAAACCCTACCACTAACACTAAATTAATATCATTAATATATTATAATAATTAGTTTTTTAATTTAATTATTATTTATATATATATATATATATATATATATATATATATATATATATATATATATATATATATATATATATATATATATAATTATTTAAGAGTTCTCAAATTGATTAAGATAATTACAAATATAATGACATTGAAATATTTTGCATTAATGCATATTTACAATATTCATATTTTCATATTTTAAAATATTCTTATAAAAATATGTAAGTTGAAAAAATAATTATAATGTTTGATTTAAGTTTACAATAATATAAAATTAAAATATATTTCATTCTACAAACCAATTAGGATTACCATTAAAATTAGAATAGGAAAAATAATAAATAAATAATCTAAGTATTACGTTTAATAGGAAACATTATAACTAGTATACTTTAAGACATCTTTTTTATACAATCATATTTTCATCACCTCTAGTTTCTAATTTGATTCTAATAACCTAAATTAAAAGGACTTCAAATTTATCATCGATTTAACTCTCTATTTCCAAAGTAAGAAAATAAAAAAATGTATTAGGTAAATTTTCCTACACTTCACACACACATCCTTAGTGACATTCACTAATTACCAAATAAAAGAAATACCAAATTTAAGATAAATCATTATGTAAACATTTTTTAGAAGAAACAATTACCAAAATTAAGACTTCCTAATTTGATGCAATAATAAGTGAGAGAAGAATATTTTAATATAAATATTCACTAACATCAACTTAACAAATTTAAAAGTCTAAAAATTAAACATTTAGGATAAATCATTATGTAAAGTCTTTTTTTACCACTCTACACATATAGAAATTTGAATAGAAGTTATTAGTATTTGTCGATACGCTAAGCAAGTACTATTGCAATGAGTTTTGGATTTGTTAACTAGTGATTAAAATAATTTGTATGAACCAATTAATTTATTATTATTGAGTTACTTCTTCCATGTTGCATTATTAAAGCGAAGTTAAAACCATGTTCCCATTAAAAACAACTTTACATAAATGATAGAAATTAAATCTCATTTATTCAAATTGAATCCACATTCACCTGGGTGAGATTCTATTTAGAATGTGCAATCAATGAAGTTTTGATTGAAGTTTCTAATATTAAAAATATTTAAATTAAAATTTATATTATATGAGTAATTTTAGTGTATATGTGGTTTATAAATATCTATGTTTCTTTAATATTATAATTTAAATAAAAAGTATTAAATTATATATTAAATATATAATTTTATATTTCTCATTTATATTTTTAAGTTTTTTTATTCTAAATTTTATTGTATGTTAATTATATATTAACAAATATCAAAATATCACATAAACTTATTTTTTTATAATTGTTATTTTATTTTTTTACAGAATATTATAATTTCAGTAAAAATATATTAAATAAATATTTAATATTTTTTATAAAAAAATTTAAATATAATTAAAATTAACTATAAATTATTTTATTAAATTTTTTAAATAAAATATTAAAGTGAAACAATTTATAGATATTTTAGGTAAATCAATATTTATAACTAAAAATATATATTATAGATTAGAATGTCACTTATTAAAATTTAAATGTATTCCTAATATTTAAAAAACAATTCTAATCATTACATTTTACATAATTAACCTAAACAATTCAAACTTAAAAATAACTCTTAACCATCAATTTATACAATACAAGTTTAAAATTTTAAATAAATCAACACTATTGAGCAATACTTACATAAAGCTAATTAAAAAAAAAGAACATAACTTACAATTATGATTAACCTCATTAGACTACAATAAGTTTTCTACTATTTTAAAAAATTACAATAAAAAAAATGAAATTGCAATTTATTTCTAATTTATCTATAAAAAATTAAATAAAAAATTAAAATTTTAACTAAAATTATATAAACAATTATTCAACTAAATTTATATAAATAATTATTTCAACTAAATTTATATAACAATTATAGGCAAGTACTAGCCACTACGTGGCCCACTTGTTTTGAATAATTGAAAAAATAGGTTTTGAAGGGACCCAAAACCCTGTACAAATAGGAAGCTTAAGATAAAGCAATAGGAGTACACCAAATAGAACAAATCAGCCAAAACAAAAGGCCACCAATCCCTAAGAAACTAGCCAAAAGAGCCCAACCAAAGAAACATCCATATTGCTGCAAAAGATAAAACATTAGAAGACCACAGCAAAAGCTTAACAAGCTATCTTTTAGTCCCCTTCAAATGAGAATGTAGTGCCATGTCAAAAGATGAGGAGGAATTCTTAGAATTTTTTACTTTAACTGTAATCCAGCCATCTTCAACACTAGCAGCCTTATTCTGCCAAGACAAAGAATCTACAGCTAAAAAACCAGCCCCCAAGAAAGAGGTAGAGTGACCCAGTGAAACAGTCAACACAGGACCGCCCTTAGAGCCAGCCAAAGGGCGATCAAGGAATGGAGTTGTAATGTCGAAAGAAACACTAGAAAAAATACCATCATTTTTAGCAAAGCCAACAACCATCGAGTCAACAATAAGTCTGAAAACCCCTAGCGATGAAAGAGAAGGTTCAGAACCAACAACTGGGATAGGGACAAAACCAGCAGCCTGAGTAGATCCTTCAGGAACATTAATAACAGGACATAACCCATCATTCGCACTAGCAGGCAGAGGAGAGCCAGAATTAGGAGTTGCCTCCATCTCAGGGTGAGAAGAGCTTTTTAGGACAGTGTAATGATGGGTAGAAGCACCCTTCCACCAAGAAGGAGAAGATTTATTCTTCTTAGAAAGGAAGCCACATTGAGAAGAAATATGACTAGTCTTACAACATTTGCGACATCTAAAAGGAATGCCTTAAAAGTCAATCTTCTGGATCCAAGGTCCCAGGGAAGATTCGATTTTAATTTCAGCTAGGAGGCCCTTCAAAGTGTCAATTTCTACCAAGATATGAGAAAAAGTAGAATGATACATATTATCAGAGTCGTTATCAATCAACAAGAATTCTCCCAAAGCCCCACCCACTTCCTCAAGGATGGAATCATACCACCGATGAAGGGGCAGATTGGGGAGTCTGACCCATATAGGGATAGTACTAAAGACTTCAGTGGACGGATTGAAATCATGGTGCCACAGCTTTACCATGAGAGAAAACTTATCATCCTCCCAACAAAAGAAATAATCACTTAGAATCATAGCTCTATCCACAACATTATCAAATTTTGCAATGAATAATCCTTTAGCCATAGGATAGATGTTAAAAATACCTGATAATTCTGGTTCCCACCTTTTAGAAACCCAATCATGCAGTTGGGGACTTGGCTTGGCCAAAAACCCCAAAATTGGCAAATCAGTCCGTGGGATTTAAAAATTTCATTATTGTTCATCAGATCTCTATCAACATCAGTGGAAAGCTTAATAGATAAAGACTCACAAATAGGAATCGGGGTAGAGGAAGCCCCATTTCTAGTAGACACCCTACGACCATTCTCAACAACAGCCATCTTGGAAACCACTTTAGAAAAAGACCCTGACAACCCCAGAGGAGCCTTAGAAGAAGGACCAACAACCCCCAAAGAAGAGGTGTCATATGCAACACACTCCCTAGTCGCAGCAGCAGAGTCAGTAGACACAGAGCAAGAAGAAGGCAACACTGTGGAGGAAAGAAGCTGCCCAAAAGATAACCCATCTAGAACTAGAGAAGCCCCAGCCTTCTCCAAACCCTCCACAACACCAAAAGAAGGGCCACCAACTCCCAACCAATGATCCTTTAAGAGATCACCCCCAAATGAAAGGGGAATAGGCTCAGATGAACCCGACCCACCCAGAACCGAAGAGTCTAAAGAAAGAATAGAAGCAACCCTTCCCCTAAAATGCAGACCAGCACCAGAAGGAGCATCAATAGGTGGAAGGAGACCATGCACAGGAGGGATATCGCTGCCCATAGCGATCGCACCAGGCACCGGAGGAACTCAAGCGCGGGAACCCTATCCAACAGACAATAGGTTGGCACTTGTTTCTATTGAAAGGAGTCATGAATTCATCAACCTAATGCAATTGACAATAGTAAAACTTATTATACCACCATCTACATAACCTAAACTTGTGGTTGAACACATTTCACATACACGTGGCTCACAAATATTTCCAAAAATAATTCTATAATAATGGCAAGGTTGTATTACTAAGGAACCCATCCACTAGTGGCATCATTCATGTCCTTAATGCAACCATACTAAATTCAACGTCCATGCCAATGTCATTAATGCATAAAAAGTATAAAATATGTCATAAATATTTATCCCTAACTCAAACTGTTATTGATTCATAATTATAACCTTCTATGAACATTATCCCTAATTCAACCATAACTCTAATTAAATCCCAAATTTGATTTAATACAATGTTATGGTTTAGGATTATGATTCAACTTGGTTTATAATTATGATTCAATTAGGTTTAGGATTATGATTCAATTTGGTTTAAATATTTACGATTAGCATTCATTTAAGTTTATGATTATAGTTCATTTTGGTTTACAAGTAGGGTTCATTTAACAACTTAAACTATATCAAACATGTAGTACCCCATCATATGACTATCCTTGATTTTTTGTTCGGGACTCATGTTTGGTTTTTGATATGTGAGCATACGCTTATACTTACCTTGATTTATTTCTAGATTACTCATGCTTAGATGTTTTAGTTTACCTATTTGATATTGATGCACGTGATGTGATGATTACTTTAGTATTCTTGTGATATCTGTGTTAGTAAACAGATTTGTCCTTTCTTGATTCTTATGAAAATGACTCTCAATGCTCAAATTAGGAACAATATCTGAATACAACAGTTGAAAAGCCACTCTATGATTACTGGCTTTTCTCTGAATTGGTAGGTACAGCTCCCTATGTGAATGATATTCAAGGAATTATGTTTTGTTCCTAAAACTAATGCGGGGTATGCTCTTAACTCGAGAGTAGAAGAGGCAAACCAAATTAAGTCTAGCCAGAACTTAATTCAGGCCAGAAAAGCTTTCTAATCTAAAACCAAGAAATAAGACTCAAAAATCCTATGAAATCTTATGCTCAGAAACTATCTACAGAAATATAAATGAAATATAAAGAGCTTCTAATGAGTCCTTCCCTAAATCTCCCACAGCACATCCTACTTTGTTCAATTCATATCCTTATAACAAAAAGAAAGAAACATCCTTTCTTACTTCCTGCAATTCAAATTTAAAAGAAAAACACACAAAAGCAACAACTAATTGGTTCCCCTCTGAACATCCCACAGCACATCCTACTGAGGTTTATTCACATCCTTGCAACAAAAGACTGAAACATCCTTTCCTTCTTATTGAAACTCAGATTAAGAGAAAGAACCATCTAAATCTAATTGGAACAAAAAATCATTGACATAAAACACTCTTTATTGTCTCTGCAACATCAAGTCTCCTACACCAACAATTTTGCCGACCTTTGTATTAACTTATTTAACAGTCTATATAGAATTTTACAATACATAGCATTCATGGGAATACAAAGTGTTTCAAATTCCATAATTTGAAAAGACTGAAGACAGGTGTTTCGACATCACAACAAGGAGGAACTGATAAGACTTTGTCCTTTCATCTAATTTGGCTTGAGAAGGTCTGCAAATCACAACTGGCAAAAAAAACCCTGTAGAAATGTTCAAATTCGGGCCCCAACGGTTACCAACTCTTCGTTTAAAATACGGCCATTGATCACATTCTTCCCGGCAAATCGAATGATCTGGATCATCCCCAAAATAGTCGCAAGCCCCTATGAAAGGTCAAAGTCCACATCACCAGTCAAAAGCCAATCGGAAGCGAGCATACCAACATGTCAGCACATTCGGACCCACCTCGAGCCTTACTGCAAACTTAACTCTAAGTTAACCCTGGGTTCATCTCCTCTTAGTCGCCGAGTCGCATGATCCTTTCCTTAACCCTAGTTTTATCCAGTGACTATGCGAAATCCCTTAACCGCGCAGCCGCGCATCCACTTTACCAACCCCAGGCCCACCTTGACTGAGATTTAGATCTAACGGCGGGCGCAAGATCTCATGGGGTCGAAAGATCCCATGAGATCTCACGACCACCGTAGATCTCCTAACCACCGCCACCTCACTAAAAGTTCAGGCCCCACTGCCAAATGTATTACCCCGCCGGCCAATGAAAATCGGACCAGTCACCGCCCAAGGACCCACCACCGAAACTGAAAGCCTCTGTTTGACCGTTTGTCGCATGATCGCATGATACTTGTTTATTTCTTGTGATCATGCGACCGCTTTATGATTGGTCAACTCTACAAGCATCTTCGGTCCCACTGAAACACGTGGCGAGATCCCGCATGATTGCAATGAATCTTCCACAGCTTAGCGACAAAGCGGGAACCGCTGATTTGGAATCTCGATCCTCACATTGATATTGAATACTTTAATAATAAATGATGCTCTCTTTTAACCCAAGCTCGATGACAATACTCTCTCTCGAGCCCACCACCACATGTCTTCATCTTGCATGATCACATGGAAATATTTTAATCCATGCGATCATGTGACCGCTTTATCATTGCCGTATCTGCGCTATCAGAGTACGTGGGTCCCACTGCCAGCTTCTCATCGGGTGGACAAACTTTCCTTGGCCCCACATGACACGTGGAAGAATCTCACAAGTTTGCATAAACATTTGGCAGGGGTCGCGATCTTGCGAGGACCGTCGAATGCGCTCCTTTATTCTACCATAGGTAAGTCCGTTGACTTGGGTCCCACCTGGTCTTCCATTGTCACATTTGCTTATCCTCGTCGCCAATTTATGTTGTCGCATGATCGCATGGTATTATTTTAATTCATGCGATCATGCGACCGCTCTATAATTGGTGCACGTGGAAGGATCCCGCTTTTCTATGAAGACTCTTCGACACCATAGAGGGATAGCGGGAACTATAGATATATAATTGACATTTTATGACGACTGCAAACCCATCAACTCCATTTCACATGATTGCATGGTATTATTTTACCTCTTGCGATCATGCGACCGCTGCATCATTTTTGAGTCTATCTCCTTCATGAGTAACAGTTTTATCTTTTGTTCTACTTGCATTAAATTATTCCTCTGCTTCCATACAACAGCAATCTTTAGTCGAGTCCTCTATTCTGAATCCTCTTCACCCTGTCTTTAATTCTGTTTGTCCACATCCGATTACAGTCATCACCCATATGCTCATTATTGTGATGGGAATCAACTCCATCTTTCGGCCATCTTAACCAATCATCGAGTCGTTCATGACTACATAAAACTGTTCCTTGATCCCATTATGATTTGATACTGATTCACTGCTATTTTCTCCATAATCACTGAAAAGTTAAGAGCATTATAACAGTCTGGAATATTGATCAGTAGAGACCACTTATACAAAGAAATGAATTCTTTGCATACTGTCATATGAGATGATTCTCACTGAATAGTCATTACTAGTTCTGTTAATGCATCATCCAAATGAAGAACCCTTTTCTGATTCCTTATGAGTGTCTGAGAATCATGGTCTCCAATTGTCATTCTGTCTGAGAAAGATCACCAATAAGGGCACATTATCCTTGCCGGGTTGGGATCTATCACCTACCCATCATGACAAGACTTTGAAACAACCCACCCGGCTTAGGGAAGAGAGGGAAAAAGTAGGGAAACCCAACAAAGATAGCCTACCTATGAAGGACCTAGACCTAGACACAAGTGAGACCAGACATAACAATGGCTTTAAAATCTTTCTCTTTTAACAACATAGTTATGGGGTGAAAAGTGAGGCAACAATCTGACATTTCATAGATCTGCTAGTAGTGTGGATTCAGTGCTCATATGTATTGGATTATGATATTGATAATTACTTGCATGTTTTGGTTATGATCATATGTATTGGATTATTGATGTACTAACAATACTAACGAACCATGTTTACTGCTTTTTGATTTTATCATGTCTGGTGTGCTTCTCAGATGAGGGACAAAGTAGTTACTTCTTTGGGAGATCTACATGATGTCACATTCCCCTTCTTTGTTTTCTATTGTTTGTCATATTATATATGTGCATGTATATCTTGTATTTGTGTTGTAGGTTGTAGGTACCAGTCATTGTCTCCCCTAAAATGGTAGGATTGAGTGTGCCTTACTCAATGGACATAGTTTTTTACAGAGATAGCTTCAGTCCCATGCTATCCTTCTGTTGTGGTTAGTTTGTGGTGTACTTGATCCTGTGTCCTTGGGTGATCTGTGTTTTTTGTGTCACTTTAATGTTTTGATGATAGATTTGAACAATTAGTAAAAATAATCACTTTTGCAAATGGAAACATAATAAGATTAATTTCGTTAAGTTTAGTAAATATGATTGAATTATTGAATAAAAATATAATAACACTAGTTATTGAATGTCATTAAATTTAAAGAAATAATAAATATGGTTGATTGACATATTAATTTAACTCAAATATTTAAATTTAAATATATTTACATTATAAGATGGATTAAAAGTATCGTTACTATAATTTATTAATGAAAATGATTAAATTCATATAATTTAATTATTAAGTGCCTATGAATATTATGATGATGTTACTAGTCGAATCAATTTATAGTATTAAGTGATTAATTATTGAGATGCAATTATTTTAGTAAGAATTCGTTAAAATTGAAGTTATGAAAGTGAATTAATGCCATTAAGAATATAATGATTATTAACATCACTAAATCACTATTTTAAATGTTATTAATGAGTGGAGTTTTAAAAGTGATTTTTAGTCTATTTCTTTCCTATTAGATAGGAAATTCATAAATAATAAAAACACATTATTATTATTATGAAATGGAATTTGAAAGGTCATGAATTAATTAAGTCAATAGGTTTTATGTGGGAGCTTTGCTCTCCGAAATGACTTTTTTCTTCCGGAAAGTTGTCATCCCTCTTCCCGGATTTTTTTTTAAAATAATTTCAACTCAATACAAATCTTCTTACATGTTTTTTCCATTTTTATTTCTATTTTTGTTGAAAGCGTAATTAGATACTTCCAAAAAAAATAGAAGTTTCCATAAAAAAGAGAACTTCCTCAATTATAAGTTGTCTTTTTGAAAATCTCTATGCATATAATTTTTTCATGTTCTTCTCTACACAGGTAAATAGACATTGGCAAGAGAATTTTAGAAGATAGATCCTTTTTGTTCTATATTATAATTTAGGTGCTCTAATTGCTAGATTGTTTTATTGTTTTGTGCTCTATTTTCTGTTATGATAAGAATCAAATGCATCAAACATTTTTTTATAATTTCAAGGGGTGAATTTCATTTTTGACATATATTGTAAATATTTTTTTCTCTCGTTGTAATCACATATTATTCACTGTAATGATTGCTCCATGGTAAGAGAATCAATCAATCCATTCATCACTAAAACTAAAACATTTTGCATCTGAGAACATCAAAAAATATTAATTCAATTTCATTTTTTTTTCCTATGTGAAAACTAAAAAGTGGGGTTCATTTCCAATGTATTTACTTGTGTGTTAAACATTTATTTACATCTGGTTTTATTTTACCTTGGCTTAATAAAATTCAACAACATTGTTGTGTATAACGTTTTAGTGTTATAGAAGTGGATTTTATGAACAATATCTTGTAACTACTTTTAACAGATTTTTTTAGTATCCTAAAATATTTTTCCCCAATTTTATGCCCCACAAAATTAGAAATTTCCAAACCCATTCTCTAGAGTAAAATAATTGCACTTTTTAAATATTTCAATGAGTTAAATGATGTAATTTAATTTAATTTTAATTAAAAAAATTTAAATATGAGAAAATATATTATGTTAGATTAAAAATCTATGTGAAATATTTAAATTTTGATTTATAATTATTTTGATCTAATTTATTTTAAAATATTATTAATTCTTATATCAATTTATATATTGAAAGTCTATTTATTAAAAAAATGTGATTGTTGTTTCTAAATCTTAAACATACAAATATAAAATTTCTAATCTCAAAAAATCAAAATTGAATGCTTGTACAGATATTCTAATTCCAAAATTTTCATGTTCAATTTAGAAAGATCAAATTTTTATGTTTCAAAATTTTAATTATTAAAATATAATATTTCTAAATTTAAAAAATAAAAATTATCTACATATGAAGTATTTCAAAAATAATATAAATAATTTTTAATTTATAAAAAATGTTTGTAAATCTTAAACATAAAAATATTTCTTTTGTTTTATCTTTTCCATTTTAGAAATTTAAATTGTTACATATGATTTCAGACTTATTTTATTTATTTTTTTGTACTTCATACAAATTATTTTAGTTTTAAACTAAGTTGTTTATTTAGTCATAGGGTGAAAAAAATTATTTTATTTATTTTCCAATCAATATGTTTGTTATTTTTTGTCCTAATATTTATTTCTATAATTGATTGATATTAATATAATACAAAATATTCAATTACTTGTATTTATAAAAATTATTTGAAAACAGTATTTTTTCTTTTAATTAATTATTTTAATATAATAATAATCATCTTTATAATTATTATATATTTTAATTAAATACAATTTTCTTATCTTCAATGAGTACTACTTAGTTTCATACTTTTTTTTGTTATTAATTTATTATTTACCTGTTTTGTGTGCAAACTTCTATCGGCTCTCATTGCATGCACAAAAGCATGCGACTGCTAGTAAAATTATTTGAATTTCTTTTGTATATTCCCGTGAATGGGAATTGGAGAGTCTGAATATTGTAGGGATTATTGTTTCTCTTTTTGAATCCTCTGCGATTTTTATTTTGGGGGCTGCTTGGCTGGAAATTTTGGGAAGGAGAAATTGGGAGTTATCTGTTAAGAAATTTTGGGGGGAGATTGATTTTGAACTGCATTTTAGGCTTGAATCGGAATTGGATCTTGGACTGTGGTGATCCTCTTTTCTTTCTCGCATTTCTTCTACAATTTTAGAGGTATGTATTGCAGCCGTATTATAGATTATTTGAATTCTTCACAGATTATTTTCTATATTGTTCTCATACAAAGAACATTAATGTTTAAATCTACAACCGATTTCTCCATTTTATTTCTCATCTTCAATCGATTTTACTATCAATTGAATTAGGCTTCCTAGTTTCCATTATTGTTTTGGTGTTGTCTTGTTTTTAGAGATATTGGTCTTTTTATTGAAGTGATTTCACATGGTTTTGGGCGCCGTGTTGGGTGCAATATTAGCGTCAATTAGTTATGTTGTTCATGGTATTTCTTTGCACAAACAAACCTCATCTTCTTTGACACCACTTGGTATTGTTGGGGGCGCAGATTTTTATTCCTTATGGTGTCAGTCTATCTCTTGTTATCAATACAAACTCTATTTTAATTGTTGTGCATTTCGCTGCTCATTGAGCGCTGGATTATGCATTTTAATATGCAAACAAACTGTATCTCTTTGCTTCCACTATGTCAATTCTGAGAGCTGGATTTCATTGTTTGAATGAGGGATAAACCTTGTCATTGACTGAGGAATTGGGCACTAATTATGCATAGAGCTTTTGTGGTTTTGTATTTGCATCCAACTCTTTATTTTGTCATCATTTTTTCCATCATTGGGGGCGCTGCTTGAAGTGGTTCTTAAGCATTCTCATTGGCACAAGTTGAGTTTTGGATGGCCAACGTAAATATTTTCATTGATTACTGTTTAAATGATGTATTTTTGGCCACTGTTTGTCTGGTATTAGGCGTTGTTTAGCGCAGATTTGCCTCTAATTCAATGCTTTCTTTCCTCATTATTTTCTGCTTCTGCCATAGATTTGGACGTATGTTTGTTTCTATGTTTTTTTTCCCCTGTGGTCTAGAGTAAGAAAACGTTAATCTAGGTGTCAGTTTTTCCCACTAAGCAAAGTTATTAGTCCCTGCCTATATAGGCAGGGAACTAATGTTTTCATTTGCTCAATTCTAAACGTTAAAGTTTAGAACTGTTTTATTTTTAAAATATTTTTGTAACCATTAACTCTTTTTCCCTATTTCCTATTGGCTACTCCCAATTTGGCTGGGGGTTTTATTATTTTTTCAATTCGAAAAATAACAAAAATCTCCTGCGTTCTCTGGAAGCTTCGCTGGTAAGATTCCTAGCCTCAAGGTTTACAATCACGCTAGCCGTATCAGCACCTCGGAGCCTCAACGGCTGCAATTCTCCACAACGATCAGCAAGGAAACAGCGGCTTGCTCATCCAATTTGTGTGCCCTCACATCCAGTGAATTGCACAGGCATGGATAATGCCCTACTGCTCTAAATGTCTTACACACAGAAGCAAGGCTTGCTCTGTCATTCAACAGATGAAAAACCGCGACTACAGTGTCATCCGGGAGAGTTGTCCAGTCAACCTCCTCGTGTTTTTTATCGACATAAACAATCTCTTCCTCGTCAAATACCTCATTATTATCATTACCACTATTACCAAGGCAATTGTTATGTACAGCCTTTCCCTTTTTCTTCTCCTTCACATGCACAGCCTTTCTCCGAGCCGTCCGAATCATCACGCTTTCCTTGATTAAATTATTTACAGACAACAAACCCTAATGCTCAAACCCTAAGGGAAGAACCAATGTACAAACCCTATTTGACGCCGCCATCCATATATATTTACATCTTCTCTCCAACTAAAAAACAGCAAACGAGGGCAAATAAATTGAGAAGCAATTTGAGGTACCTGTGCGTTAACCGTTCAGGGCCTGTGATTTTAATGCAATTGACTGAAATTTTGCATGGGGACGTAGGAAACCTGCAAATTCATGGTTTCCACGAGGTGGGGAGGATTTCGTGTCAAAAGAGACAATACAATTTTAAAAAGTTGCTGATCAGGACGGCAGAATTATAAGAAACTTCGTAGCATGTGGCGGAGAACAAAAAATTCTGCTTAGATCAAAAATGTCTATAAAAGCATTAAATGTTCTGCGTTTCTTAGATTTTAGGAGGGTGTAAATTACAATTTAGGTTATGTGGATTTTCTGTCGGGATAATGGAAATTTAGATTTTGTTCGTTTAGAATTTGCGTTTTTATGTTTTGCAATTATGGGATTCGTTGCCAGAGAACACTGTCGTTCATATTTTATTTCGTTAGCTTCATAATATATGTTTTTTAATTTATTTTGAATTAATTTATTCGTTAATTCTTATTGCCAGAATTTTTTTTTACATTGGAAGAGAAATATCTTAGGCTTGTAAGACTTTGTGTTAATATAAAAATTAATGAAGTCAATATTTGAATCTGATAGAATCACTAAGGTTGTTTTGAGACCCACGATGTATGAGAATATTCTAATTAATCCATTTATGCTTAAGCATTATGGAGGACAATGAATTGTGTTCTATTTTATTATTAGTCCCTGTCTACATATATAGGCAGTTAACTAATGTTTTCATTTGCTTAATTCTAATTAATCTCTAAAAATATTTTTTTGGCAGTTCTAAAGTTTAGAACTGTTTTATTTTTAAAATATTTTTGTAATCATTAATTCTTTTTTTCTATTGGCTACTCCCAATTTAGCTGGGGTTTTATTATTTTTTTAATTCAAAAAATAACAAAAATCTCCTACCTTTCTCTGGAAGCTTCGTTGGTTCTTGTTTTTGCTGCAATCCTCAGGAAGCTTCGCGTGCTTTTACTGTGGGCTTAAGAAGACAGTGAACACTGGCATGAAATGAAACGTGTGATTGAATCATAACACCATTAAAACTTATAATGCTACTATACATTCCAGATTTGTTTCATCAATTCAACTTATTCTGGGAGTTTTTTTACAAAATCCATTTTTGTGAACTTTTTGCAACCTTTCTTTTATATACAACTGCAATTTGTTTATACTTCATTCCTCTCTACATTTCAGCCAAAGCAGTTCACGTGTGTTGTGTATGCTCCCACATTTCACAGTCAAAGAGGACTTTGGCAAAGGTTTTTGGAATTTGTCCTTACAACTGCATAATAAACATTTTCTTGAAAGTTTCTAAAGCCTTTTCACCAAATAGCCTTTTCACCAAATATCACAGCAATAATTGCATGTGCTTTCTTTCACATTTTGCACACATGTCTTCCAGGGCAGCTAGATCTTCATCGTCTAGAAACATCCATTGATTTTTCTACTTTGATACCCAAAAAGCACGCCTCTGCAACTTCTACAATTCTAACTAGTGTCTAAATAATTAAAATTTAGGACATCTTCAAATGTATGCAGCCTTCAATTTAAACTAGCACACTAAGTGCACCAAGAGCAAAATGCTATCAATGTTATTATATCTTTCCAGGTGCTTCATTAATCCTACAACTTGGAGAGCTTCCACATTAAATCCATTTTGAGCATAGCTTGCAACCATTCCAGCTCACACTCTTGCACTAATGAGAAAGGAAAATGAAAACAACACGCAACCATAGAAAATCGATCATGAATTGGGGCATCCCCTTCATTAGAAGGAAACATTTAAATATTTTCTAATTTGTCATGTTATATTTTTTCCTTGTAGTATGATTGCAACCCTCATCACGATTTTCCTCTCAAGAAAGGAATTAAAAAGTTTCTAAGGCTTGCTTTTACAATTTTGCATTTTTATAATTATAGCAAAACATCACAAATCGTAGGCTTTTTTCCCCTCATTTATTGGATATGAAGACGAGTGAGGGCAATGTCTAAACAACAACCTTATTCATTAAACAATTGTGCACTAGCATCAAAGGCAGGGACTCCAGCTCAACCAGAGCTCTTGTTTTAATTGAATTGGAGCACATGCAGTTTTCTTTATATGTATGGTTCGAAGTATAGGTGAATTAATTAAACAACTACCTTACTCTAGTGGTTAGTTTAATGGTTATAATAAAGAAAAAGAATAGAGAATAAAGAAAAAATTCAGTTGTATAGTATATATAAAATTATTATAAAAACGTGCATGAAATTGTTTAGAAAATTGTTTATTTTGATTAAGATACTTCTTTGAACTTTAAATTGTTTTGTTTTTTATGTTTGTCAAATTCAACCAATGGATATGTTATGGTTTTGATTTCATATTTGTTAAAAAAAAGAAGTTTTCTAGATTAGGTTTCTATTGTGTTTTATACCATCAATGGAAATGTCAATTGAAATGATTTGACTACGACTGTTTGTCACAACTCGACCCTATAACTTTCTAGATTTTGGGAACTATGTGTGTGACACCTAGACTATTGTTGACTTAGACTTTAGTCATAGCTTCTAGTCGTTATATTTTCTAGACATATAAATGTATTTGATCTTTTCGTAGTACTTTCGACTATGTGATGATGATATATGTTCTGATTGCCTTAATGGATATTATAACGATGTTATATTTTGGTATTTAATGTATTTTCTTTTATTCAAAAAAAATGTTGACATTAGTAATTTGACATGGTGCACATGCAATAGAATGTGATGTATATTTTTCTTTTGATTATGGTTTGGGATACTAACCTACTGATGAAAAATTTAGTGGTTTGTGTTGATACACGTGGCCTAGGTAAAGAAGGCTAGCTCTTTGGTAAGTGGTCAGTCAGGATGGATTTTATACACACACCACATAGATTATTAGATGTATTTAATGTACAACCTATGTGTTTTGTTTCTACCCTACCTTGAAGGATTAAAAAATAATTAAATATGATTATAAGCATATGTGTTTAAAATGTTAGGTTTAAATACTTTATTTCTAACCTTATTCTCATTAACTTAATGTGTGTGTTTGAAGTAAAATGTTATTTTCACTTGGGTTAATGGATGTTTTTTTTATTAAGGTAAATACGAGTTTTGAAGGGGCCCCGAAACCCTGTACAGAATGGTCACAAAAGATATTCAAGAAAGCCCACTAAATAGAATGGGTCAAGACCAAAGCGAGGGTTTTACAATAGGCACCCACAACCTGGATGATACAAAGCATGAAATAACCTTCATGAAAACCCTATCTAAAGAGAAATCCAAAATGAGGATTTACCTTTAGCAACCTTCTGATGGGAACAAAGAGTCATATCAAAAGAAGAGGACTTCTTAAATTTGTTTCCTTTGACAGCAATCCAGCCCTCTTCAACTCTAGCCGCCTCAACCTGCCAACGCATAGGATCATCAGCCAAGCCAGAGCAATCATGACTACCAGCAGTGGCAACCACAATATCAATAGACCAAATAGGAGAAGCGACCACAGAATCATTGGCAGCCATGAGCCCCACAACACTAGGTGAGGCCAAAGGTGTAACTGCCTCCACCAAACCTTGGGTTAAGGGATGTTAACAAAACTTTATAATTCTATTTTCAATATATATACCACCTCTTGTTTAAACTTAGACCATGTCACCTTTAGTTGCTTGATTACCATAAATATAAAATGGGGTCCATCATTCGAGGCCATAATATCCCACACAATAATTCAAAGTTTTATGTTTGCTAGCTATTATCACATAAATGTGTGGAGTATGGAAATAAAATATCATCTAAAATCAAACTATTGTTATGTCGACAAAGCCCATGTTACAACTGCCCAACTCTATGGCCACAAAGTGATGGAATATGGATGAAGTGACTGAGAGGGGGGGGTGAATCAGTCAACCATAAAACACTTCACTATTATTTCTTTCCAGATCCCTTAGGATATCTTAATGAATATTATCTGTTTAACACTCGGTAAATAGATTGCAGTAACTTGGTAGATGCAGAGAGTATTAGTAAAATTATTTTTTCGATATTCATCACCACTTGTATATGATTAAGATAACTATTAAGAACACAAGAGACACAGGATTTAACGTGGAAACCCAATATGGGAAAAACCACCAATGTATCTAGATACTGATTTTCACTTTTCTGAAGTGATGCCCGGTTAGAAGCCAACCCGGTAAAAGGTTACAAAACACACTGTTAGGTGTGACCTTGTTAGAGGATTTAATCACCCTACTAGGAGTGGCCTGGTAAGAGGTCTTGAGAACAATTCAATGGAATTGTCACCTTGTTAGAGGATTTACAATATGGTTGTTAAACCAACTCGGTTAAGAGATTTAGAATTCACTGTTACAATGATAAAAAGGTAACAATGAAAATGACCTGTATAATAATGCAACTGCCTTGCTGATTACAGATCTCTGTTCTGTATAAGTGAGATCCTTCCTGATCGAATATATCTCTGCTGCTCCTCAAGGATATTTGGTCATCCTTCACAATGTCGCACACACCTTTCCTGTCTTTCTTCTATATATCTTCTTCTATATCTCTTCTTTATTTTTCACACTTGACCTTTTATTTATATGATTTTAGATTTGTCAAATTGGCATTACTTAGTATAACAGTCGGCTGAATTAAGCAAACTTTATTGCAAAGATCCTTCAAGGGCTGACAGTGCTCGGTGACCATAATGAAATTTTCTATAATCTTTTGGAGACCGAGAGAACTCGGTAAACGCTAACTTTTCTTTGACAACCGAGTGAACTCGGTAAATGCTGATTTTTCTTTGATAACCGAGTGAACTCGGTAAATGCTAACTTTTCTTTGACAACCGAGTGAACTCGGTAAATGCTGATTTTTCTTTGATAACCGAGTGAACTCGGTAAACACTAATTTTAATGCCAGGCAGACCGACTGAGCTCGGTAGGTACTGGTTGTTGCGGACTATGACATTGTGTGACATCAAAGACAATACATAATTTGAGTAGCAATTTTTTTCAGACAATTGTTTCCAACACAAAGCACTTGGGTTTTGTACAGCCCTCTCATCCTCTCAAGGAAATGCTCAACTACCCATCTTAAACACGATGGGATCCTTTGGTCAATGCAAACATTAACAGTTCAACTAATATTAGTTCATATATTGATTGCTTTGATTTTTTTTTTGGATATAAATCTCAAACCTTGGTTTGACATTAGGAAGCAACGATTCCATTTAGTGGTGTTTTGTGAGTTTGGAGAGGAAGATCACAACAATAGCCAACAGTAGAAAAAAAACATTGTTTCTTGAAAGACAACGGTGAATAGAGGAAATTCCACCTTTCACATAGACTTGACAAAAGCTTCGAACAGCCAGGTTCCTCCCCTATATTCTCTAATCTCTAACTTCAAAAAATATTATCAAATTTTAATATTTCTTCTAGATGCCAGTGGTTCCTTGTTATTATGGTAATCTGTAATAAAACTTCCTGGTACTTAAACCATTAATTCATTATCATTGTATGTTTTAGCAAGAACCATCGCAACTAGGTAAACGCCATCAATAGCTGGTCATAATAAGTTCTCCCTATTGTTAATCAGTGATTACTAGTCAATATTTTGGAGTTTAGGTAGAAACCCATCAAACTAAGAAGATTCACTATTACAATGAACACCTTTTAGTTTCTAAATTAGTGAATGAAATCAAAATTTGTATGAAAAAGAAATTAAGTTCAGAAGTATGGGAACATCTTTTTACCAACAATAAACAAAAGAGGAGTCATGATGTATGCACAAAACTTATTTATATCATTATACCACTCTTTACACTAGTATTTTTCCATAATTCTTATTTAAATTAGCATTTTTAATTTCTTCGTACACTTCTTCTCTTCTGAAATGGTTTTTCCTTATTTAGATATTAATATGTTTATAATAACATTTCATCACAACTAGTAGTGTAAATATTCTTTTCATTGACTATATAAGTGAGTCTTTGTGAATAAGATCTCAGAAAATGAACCAGTATTTACTGTCCTTATGCTAATAATTTATGCAAGTCTCAAATGATTTACTTTTTTAAACAAATGAATAAAAGATTATTCAACTAAAATAGTTATTTAATTATGCATTGAGTTAGAATATAATTACGTGAAGTGTAATGTTATTAGAAGAATGGTAGATAGATGCTTTAAGTTATGAATTTGAGTGTTTCCCATGATAAGACTGATAGTTTGCCTTCGTTATATGCATATTTGAAATTTAAATGGGAGGGTGCCGAATGTGGAACATCATGGAAGGGTAGGGGATTACATTCTTTTTAAATTCCTACCTACCAGTAGAACTAGTAGAACTGGATTTAAATTGCTTTGGCCAAAGCGTAATGTGCATATGTGTTCTTTTATATGCTAATTATTGTTTCCACTCCATGCCACATCATTGTTAGTTATATATTGTTATTGGTGAAGTATAGATATTTCACTGCTGCACCAAATCCATCCGACCCACTAGTTACAAGTTGCTAGGCTACTTGGGCAAGGTCGACGCGCTCTACATGTTAGGTTGAGCCCCGGAGGAGCTAACCACTCTGTGGTTGGGTAGAAAAAGTTCTTCGACCGCACTCTCATCTCGAGTATTGCAAATGGACATAGGTTTGATGGATAAAGGAGACAGGGATAGCTTAGATGCATTCTTTTATCAGTTATTCATGATTAGACCTATATGGTCCATCATAACAAATGAGTTTAGTTTGTTAATTTATCGATGTAATTTAAATTGTGTACTTGATGTATAATTATGATGGTCAACATCTCTTGATATAATCGATCTAGAACTATTTTTAATCATGCACTGATGGTGTATTTAATAGTCTGGTCAAACCTTTTGTATGAATTGAAAAGGCTATATTGTTGACTTGTCAAACTGTTATTTGACTTTTGATTTCTTTTGAGTGACTTTCTATGTTTTTCCATTATTTACTTGCGTAGCACTTGTTATAGAGAAATAGGTCCTTACACTATTTCTGGTAGTGAATTTTTGGTTTGGGAAAGTCATTTTGTCTACTAGCTCAGAGTGGAATGGTTCTTAGGACTTTATGTTTTGGTGATGTTTAAATTGATACCCTTGAATTGATTATTGATCATTTGAGTTTTTATGTGGTTAAGATAATTTTGAGATCTATTTTATTGATGAATTTAAAATTTTATGCAGTCTATGCCTTTTTAAAATTTTGCCTCGAATTGGATGGCATGTGTATGTGATTTGCATCATGTTGTGTACTTGTTAATGATTCCAAGATTTTTGGTCTTTTGAAACTGTTAGTAAATGAGTTTGTCTCTTTATTTTATTTTTAGTTCTTTACTTTGTAGCCCTCAAAGAAAATATTGATCTCTTACTAATAGTTGGATCAAACTTATGTGATATTTGATCCTCTGAATTATGGTACAAATCCCGGTTGGATTTTCAATGAATTTTTAAATAATCAAAGTTGCATTTTTCAAAAACATACTTTTGACTAGAAAGTAAATAAGGCAATCACAGTAATTTGCACATAAAGATGTCTTAATCACTGTAACTTGAGAAATTTATAAAGTCAACAAAGTTCACAGACTTCAACTCTTTACACATCTACAAATATAAAATGGAAAAATTAAAGACTAAGACCAAAGAAAAGATTTACTTCAAGAAAAAGTTATATTCAATCAAAGATACCCCAACAAAGATCAATTCACCAATATAAACCAAAAGATTTATAGAAGCAAAAAAATTTCTCTCATTGATTTCAGAATACTAACTAAAAGTATCTTCCAAAAAATACATGCCAAAATAAGCTAAAGATCTAATCTATTTTAACTAACTTCCAAAAAAAACTATTATCGGCCATTTCAATGTTTTCCCTAGCTATATATAGCCACCGGTTTAGAACATATAAACTTAAAGTTCAGGAAAATCTCCCAGAGTTTTGGGAAAGAAATTTTTAAAACAAATTGAAAAGCATAACTAAAAAAAAAATTACAGGCAAAAAAGTTGGAAGCAGTCCGAGATCAGCAGGATGCGATCACTAAGTGGTGGACGAGCTGGATGCCATGGACTGGTCTTGAGAGGGTTTGGTGGTGCGGGCCTTCCTCCATTCCTCATGTGCATGAGAGACACTGATAATTGTAGCATGATATGGTAGGGTAATATGAATTATCCTTTACCTGAGCACTTTCTTGTCTTTGCACACCTAGATGATTTTCTATTTGTGAGATTCTAGATGGTCTACACAAGCCACCAGCATTGCTTCAATGTTAGCCATTGATGTGAAGTCCTTAGATGTGAGATCTTTATTATCCCTGATTGTTGTAATCTCCTTCTCAAATTCCTAACTCATTCTTTAGCATCCTTGATATTTTGATTGCCTTCACTCATCAAAGTGATGTTCAGACATTTCAAATATTTTTTCATGGTGTTTGTTAACGCCTTCAATTCATTCAAAAAATGGGTAGCCCCTTCATAACCTTCTTTAATAATCACATTTTGTCATTCAATAATTTTGATCGTTACATAGAGGACATCTTCATCTAGGCCCGAGACTGGTTTCTTAGCTAGAAACTTGGTTACTCCATATTATTCAATCTCACTCATCTGGTTCATTATATTTGTCCACTTCTTATTTTCTTTGTATCATTCAACTAGCTCTGCTAATATTTATGAGATCGATGTTGTGATGGTCCCATCAGTTGGGTAATATAGTTGCCTCCACACTGGATCATACCTTGTATCCATTTACCAAACACATCAACTATGAATTTGTTCCTTTGGATCTGATCGAAGGTTTTTCTAACTTCAAGTGAGCGGGGGTCAAAAGATTGAGGAATTTGAGTTAAAGGAAGAGGACTAGGATCTCAGACCTCTTGTATAGATCTTGTCAGCTTCCTAATTGTGGCTTTCATTTCTTTTTTGTCTCTCTCATCCTTGGAAGTATGGTGTATTATTTTCTTGGTGGAAGTCTCTAGATGTTTTGCATCTTCCACTCTATTTGCAACCCCGAGGTCTATCTTTTTTACCGTAAATTCATCAGCAGTAGCCTCGAATATATCTTTATCTCCCTTAGGCACTATGCGCTCATCTACCCAATGTCTTGTCTTCTCATCTATACCGATCATGGATTTAATCCTGATCCTTTTTGGCTTCACTATAGCTCCCATACATTTTCTAACCATGTCTTCTACAAGTAATGTGGTAGGAAACACATTTATTTTCTTTCTAATGGATGTTTCCAACCATTTGAGAGTGGGGGACAGTGTCTGTATAGGAGTATTCATTATAATAGTTGTGGGATTCCCAACATCAGACTGATCAATCTTTGGAGCCTACATATATTCACAAAATACATCTTGAGCATTTTGCTCTGATATTGGACTATCCATTTCATCCAAATTGATCACTTCTTCCTCCTTGGCCACTTTAAATTCTCTTTTTTTAGATCTAGTCCTTGTGACTCGCGCTGACAACATGGTATAGGGAGTGCTCTGCTTTTCAGATTTGGTCTTGGGAATTTTCCTATATTTAATTTTGGAATGACCTACAATAGAAACATCAATGTTAGAAGAAGATGTGGGATTTGCAATAGAGACAGCGAGTACAGATCCCCTCGTATTATGTCTTTTCTGGATAAGAAGCCTCTTGCTACTAATCTATCTCTCAGCCCTCTTGCTTACATTAAGAGTTTTAATGGGTACACTATCTCTTTCATCAATACTCCAGTCTATTTCGGGCAAGGGTAGACCTCTAACTTTTGTTTCAAACTGGTCATCAATTACTTCTTCGTCATAATCTTCTTCTATCCTTGTGATATCAACATCTATGCTTAGGGTGATGATTTGGCTGAGAGTAAATCTCGAATCATGATCTTCTCCTCACGTCAAAATCATTTGTGCAATTTTCCCAATAATCTTCCATCTGAGGAAGATGTTGAAACTCGGTACGAAAATTGAAATGTTGAGTTGCATAACCCCTATTGTCAAAGTCCTTTCTAGCTTCAAAAGTTCTCAAGTTCAACTTGTTCAATTCTAGCTCAAGATTGAGGGTGTTTGAAGATATTTTACATGTGTAAGATTCCAACTCAATGGGGAAACTTGACTTCACCCCACCTTTCCTTTCTTTCACACTTTTATGCACATGAGCTAATTAACAACCAACCTCTGTTATGAAAAGGCTATCAAGGGAATATCTTGGCAGTTTGAATGGTTCTCCCTCAAAACCTCTGACTCTAATATAAGTGAACCTCCTTAACTGAATGAAGAAACTTCCATAGGTGTTGGTAAAAAATTTATCTTCCTCGAACATCCTCTACTTGACATTTCACTACAATTCATAGACTAATCTTCTGAAAAATATTCTATTCAATTTCACAAAACTACCCATGTGAAATTATTTCTACAGATGAGGGTAATAGTCGCATACCTTCATAGTGGGAGTAGGTAATTCATGAAAGAGACCTTTCCACTCTCTAGTGCACGCCAAAACATAGAACAAGTAAGAGGTCATATAGAAATTACTTCCTCCTGGAAGATTTTCCAACTAATGATGAAGTTCGTTTGCAATACTATCAGCCTAGTTGATGAATTTCTGTCCTCCTAGACTAATTTGGATGTAGAAATACATCCAGTCATGCCAGTAACATGCATTTTGATTCCCCTTGATTCCATTGAGAAAAATGACCAACTCCTCAACTTCTGGTTTGAAATGATCAATGGTAAGAGGTTTAGGAAGCCTAGACCCTTCCTTTTGTGCCTTCAACAACCAATGTTGAGTGATCTCATTTCTATAGACTTTTTGTTTGGTAGAGAAAATAGATTGAGAAGAAGGAATAGTTCATCCCTCGTATGGATCTTTCTCAGGAATACCAATCGCGGTTAAAATAATATCTTTGTTTATGTAGACCAATGGGCTCCCATCTATCTTTTTAATGCATGTTTCTTCTATGTTGTACCTTTTGGCACATTCCATTACCAATTCTAGGCATGGAGTCACTCTGGAAAATGCAGCAGCTTCTACCAGTCCACTTTGGATTACCTTTTCTATCATGGAACCTCGGATGGGATTTTTAACCTTTCTCCTAATTTCTTCCAGTGCCCCCGACCGTATTGATGTGTCATCACACTCAGGCAATGAACTTATTAAGGGAGAGGTATAGCCAAAATTTGGAAGTGGAGGTTTCATGGTGAATCAACACAAATAAAGAACATAGAAACACAAAAGCTCTATAGGGTATTTTTAACTTCAAAATATAGACAACTTCAATTTTAATCAAGGGTGCTAGGAAGGGATGACTGACGCAGAGCTCTCCCCTATTTAGGAAACTCGGTAAGTGGTGAGACCTTCAATGTTTCTCTAAACCCAAAGTGGGCTTAGGAGAGTGCTCTACACCTTTAGAAGATCCTATAAAAAACAAAAATCCACTATCCTCACTGGAGGATTTAGTGCCTTTAACTAGCTTTTACTCCCCTAGGCTCAGTTATTACTCAGTTTCTTCTTTGACCAAATGATCTCGGTTGACGCTCGGTACTTATATTAACCAAGTGGGGTCACTTACTTTAGTGAGTAGTTTCTTGATGCTCGGTAATCCTTACTGTGAAGCGCCCTTACTGGTCCAACTTGAAATGGGAACCGTCATATTTAGAAATGGGATGGAAAGGTTCCATGCTCACTAAATGTCTACTATGGGAGTGATTTCCACACCTTATAGGATTTGGACAAGTCCTTGGTTTTAGGCCTTGCCAGGCTTGTAGCCTTTTGAGTGAGGTTCTAAGGGCTTAGTTCCAATTTCTTACAAGGAACTTACAAAGCACATGATATATTTGGACACCCTTTATAGACTTATACCAAACCTCTAGATCACAAGATCTCAAACAATAAGGACAATACCTAATAATTCCTGGTCCACTAGTCCTAATAGGGCTAATTGGCTCAGTTACTTAAGGAAATGTTCACCAGACGATTGTCCAAGGAAAATCATCAATTATAAAGGTATTAGGAATCCCAAAGAGACAACAATCTGACATCAATTTACTTTTATCCACCCCCGAAGTGCTACTGTCACTTCACTCTTCCATATTCAGTACCAAGCACATAGAGATGCTTGGTCTAGAGCCTACAAACAGACTTCTCAAGAAAATCCCCTTTAACTCTCACTGTCCCTAAGGACAAACCCAGAAATAAGGAGAGCACTAAAAATAAGAACTAATGATATTTGAAAGTGTTTCATACTCACACTGTCCCATGGCTTTGTTGGAATAGGGAGTGGTTGATAGAGACCTTGATTGGTCCTAACTCCTTTAGTGCTTTGACAAATAGTGCATGATTCAACAAAATTTCTAACATCGGTGGGTAACTGAGGCCAATGATAGTTTCTCATTACAAGTTCAAGTGTCTTATTTATGCCAAAATGACCTCCTAGTGTTCCACAATGTTTTTCTCCAATCAGATTTTTCTCTCATGGAGCATTTAGGAATATAGAGTTGACCTCCTTTGAACAAAAGGCCACTGTGCAATAAATATTCTGAATAAATATTATTATATGCATCTGATAGAGTAGAGAAAACCTTGTAGATATCACCAAAGTCTTAATCATCTTTGTAAAGGTTCTTGAGGGCATCAATTCCTATACTTTGTACCTGCACTTCTTCAACCAAAATAACTCTTCTACTAAGAGCATCTGCAACTTTTCTTGATGTTCCTTTCTTATACTTTATGGAAAATGTGAATGCTTGGAGTTTTTCAACCTATTTCATGTGCCTACAACTTAATTTATCCTGACTTTTTAGAAAACTTAAAGCATGATTATCTGTAAAGATAATGAATTCCTTAGGAAGCAAGTAGTGCCTCCATTTCGTGAGGGCTTGAACCATAGCATAAAGTTCCAAGTCATATGTATTGTATTTCTTCTTTGCTTCATTCAATTTTTTAGAGAAGAAAGCCACCGGTCTTCCATCCTGACTGAGGACTGCGCCTATGGCCAGATTGTTAGCATTGGTCTCTACTGTGAACAATTTGTTGAAGGTAGGTAGTTCCAAAATGGGATATTGTTCTACTCTCTCCTTCAAATACTTGAAAGCTTCATCTTCTTGTTTTGTCCACTGGAATTTTTCTTTTCTACCACCCTTGATGGTATCAAGTAAAGGTGCATAAATGTGATTGAAATTTTTGATAAACTTCCTATAAAATGTAGCCAACCTATGAAAGCTCCTGACTTCTTCTAGAGTCTTCGGTATGAGCCAATTAATGATAGCCTCTACCTTTTCAAGATCCATTTTCAATGTGCCCTTTGAGATAACAAAACCCAAGAATATCAACTCTTGTTGCATGAATGTACACTTTTCTAAGTTGATAGACAATTTCTTCTCGTGTAGTCTTTGGAGAACTTGTTCCAAGTATCTCATGTGATATCCCATAGTTCCACTAAAGATTAGGGTGTCATTTAAATAGACCACCACAAATTTTCCTATGAAATCTTGAAGCACTTCATTCATTAATCTCATGAAGGTGCTAGGAGCATTGCTAAGGCCAAATGGCATCACAAGCCATTCATATAATCCTTATGTTATTTTAAATGTGTATTCCACTCATCTCTCACCTTATTCTTATCTGATGGTAACCAGATTTAAGGTCAATTTTAGAGAAATAAAATGCTCTTCCGAGTTGGTCTAATAGATCCTCAATCCTAGGTATGGGGAATCTATATTTGATTTTTATTTTGTTCATTTCCCTGGAGTTAGTGCATAGTCTCCATTTGCAATCCTTTTTAGGGGCCAAAACACTCGAGACTGCACAAGGGCTGAGAATCTTTTGTATGAGTCCTTTTGGCAGCAATTCACTGATTTGTCTAGTGACTTATGCATTCTGATCAGGAGTGAGTTTGTAAGTAGCCTTATTTGGTAGGGAAGAACCTGGGATGAAATCTATTTGGTGAGAAATGTCCCCCAATGGTGGGAGTTCATCTAGAGTGTCTCCTACAACTATTCCTTTATACTTCTGCAGTAGACTGTCTACTTCCTTTGGTACTTCATTATGCATTTTCTTCTCCTTTGGTTTAAGGACTAGGGCATATCCTACCTCAAAATATTGAATAGTGAACTGATCATCTCTTGTTCTCTTGCAAGCATGACTAACTATTCTTTTGGTTTTTCTTGTTGAGGATCAGGAAGAGGGAGCAGGTTGTATTTGTGACCATTTTGAATAATTTGGAATTTTTTTTTGACTCCATCATGTTTAGCATGGAGATCATACTACCATGGACATCCTAACAAAAGGTGGCAAACATCCATATCTACAACATCACAAATGACGCTATCCTTATAGTCTTTAATGGAGAAATCTACCCAAGCTTGTTCATTTATGAGGGTTTGTTGCCCTTTTGTCAACCAAGATACATGGGATGGGTTTGGGTGGGGTATCTTTTCCAATTTTAATTTATCTACCATTTCTCTAGATACAAGATTTTCAGTAGAACCAAAATCAATTACTAACTTGCATACCTTTCCATGGCTCTTGTAGTTGGTTCTGAAAAGACTTTTTCTTTGAGGAGGTTCCACCGAAATGGCTGCTTGGATCAAAGTCCTCTTCATCATGAGGCTTACTCCATCTTCTCCTGTATAGTCTCATACATTATCAACATCATCTTCTTGCACTAGGTTGGCTCTTCTTTCACCTTGGTTATTCTGCTTGTCTTTGTTTGAACACCTATTGGTGTAGTGCCCTGTCTGATTGCAGTTATAACATCTGATTTTTCCCTTGTTTCTTCCTCCATTTCTACCCCTATCATTTCCTCTTCTACATTTGTATCCACCTCTTAAACTGCTTTCTCCTTGGATTTTCTCCTTATTACATTCTCCTTGTCGTCTATTGTTATGTCCTCTTCCTCCAAGGTTTCCTCTACCTCTTTCATTCATAGTTTTTACCCTGCCACTTTGTTCATTCCTCCTTCTGAAATTTTCTTCAAATTTCAATGCCAATTGATAGCATTTGTTCTCTATGGTAGGGCTTGTTAAACTAAGTTCATCCTGAATTGAGACCCTTAGGCCTTGCATATACCGAGCAAGCTTTACACATTCTGGTTCAACAAGCTTGGATTTCATCACCAATCTTTGAAATTCTTTGGTATAACTAGAGATATCCATTTCTTTTTTTCTTAGACTCATTCTTTTTTTATGAAGTTGAACTTCATAATCTTTAGGGACATAGGTTTCCCTAAGTAGGGCCACCATCTTCTTCCAAGTGGTGACTGGATTCTTTCCATTCTTCACCCTATCATCTTGAGTAAAGTTCCACCATGTGAGTTTTGAGACTTTGAGCTTTGACTTAGCAATCTTCACCCTCTGGTTCTTAGGGATGTCTTCACAATCAAAGAAACTATTTAGGGCATCCAACCAATCCATTTTAGCATCTGGGTCCATCTTTCCATTGTATGTAAGCAACTCAAACTCGGCGTCCATGTTTCTCCTCTCCATAGATTTTAGAGTCTTCATAAGTAGCCTCTGGTCTGCAAGACATTCTTCTTCCTGCTACTCAAGGGGTTCTTCATCACTCCCTTCTTCAACATCATCAGATTTTCCACTACTCTTTTGAAGCTCTTCCTTAAGCCTATCCATTTCTTGCCTCATCTGTTGTATTTCGATGTCTCTTCGGTCATCATGTTGTGTCCTTTTCTCTCTCCAGTTATTACTTAGTTTCTTCTTTGACCAAGGGGGCTCAGTTGACACTCGGTACCTATATTAACCAAGTGGGCTCGGTTGACGCTTGATACTTATATTAACCAAGTGGGCTCACTGGCTTTATCGAGTAGTTTCTTGACACTCAGTAACCCTTACTATGAACTGCCCTTACTATTCCAACTTGAAATGAGAACCTTCATATTCAAAAAGGGGATGGAAAGGTTCCATTCTCACTAAATGTCTACTATGGGAGTGATTTCCACACCTTATAGGATTTGGACAAGTCCTCGGTTTTAGGCCTTGCCGAGCTTGTAGCCTTTTGAGCAAGTTTCTAAGGGCTTAGTTCCAATTTCTTACAAGGAACTTACAAAACACATGATATATTTGGACACCCTTTATAGACTTGTACCAAACCTCCAGATCACAAGATCTCAAACAATAAGGACAATACCTAACAATTCCTATCAACTAGTCCTAATAGGGCTAATTAGCTCGGTTACTTAAGGAAATGTTCACCAATCAATTTTCCAAGGAAAACCACCAATTGTAAAGGTATTAGGAATCCCAAAGAGACAACAATCTAACATTAGATTTCTTTTATCCACCCCCGAAGTGCTCATGTCACTTCACTCTTCCATATTCAATACCAAGCACATAGAGATGCTTGGTCTGGAGCCTGCAAATAGACTTCTCAAGACAATCCCCTTTCTCCCACACTCTTGAGGATCTAGAATACATTGACCCTACTTGAATTTCCCCACCTCGCATGGGAATCCCACAAAGGAAAAGCAAGTTGGGGCAATATTTGTTTAAAACCCTGGTTTAGGAGGGTTTCCTAAAAACTTGGTAAACTGATTCTTCTATCTCTTGACTCCGATCTCCAAAATAACTCAAATCAAAAGAATTAGAGTCCTAATTCATGACAAATATTGGATCAAACAATTTCCTTCTTCACACTTCCATACAAATTTGTACATGTATTGTTTTACAGTTTAGAACGTAGAGAAAAATAAGGGATTTTATTGATTGAATGCAAAATTTACAGTCTTTTCTCGTTGTCTTCCACCTGCCTGAAAGGGCTATATGAAGACCTTCCCCCAACAGATCCAAATATTTTTCAAAGGTTGTGACCATTGGGAGGTAGTTTTACAAGTCAGTAGCAACTTTTCAAAGAAGATGCCAAGCAACATTTCTTGCATTTTGCAACGTTTACAAAATGTTGCATTCTTGCTCCTAAAGAGCCTATAGGCCTAAGACATGGATCCTAATGATCCCAAACATTACTAAAACATTAAAATAATCTAAAAACCTAAAATTTCCTTTGGACCATAGTTAAAAATCTATGGTTTATAACCACACCAAGGGTGACTAGGTCTTACAAGTTGACTTGCTAATCAAAATTTGAAAATTCTTAAAAGACCCTTAGGCATGAATGCCCTTGGGTGAGTCCTTTGAAGACCATAGAAGTGTGGATGTTGTGAAGAGTGGAGGGGGTGCTCCTACACCAATGACTAACCTATTATTTCATGTAGTTCATTAAGCTTTGAGAGGAAAAATGATACCTCAGTTGCTCTGTTATCCTCACCTTCCCCAAGAGAAACTTTCTGCCACAACAGATAGAAAGACTAAGTATCACCCATTTATTCACCAATTTTTCCACAAGACTGTGAGAGATTTGCAATTAATGATGAAGTGATGTCCCAAAGATTTAATTAATGATGACAGGAGGTTTTCTTGATCTTCGCATTAACTGTCATACTTTCCCATGAGTGAAATGACATTTAAATGTCATTTCTCTTAATGATTATATCTACACCACGCACAGATGCCATATTCTCTGCCAGTTGTCACTTCCATCACATCACCACCGCCTATTCTTCCTCTTGTCTTGAGAGTATCCATTGAACTTTGAAATCCAAACTAAGAAAGTACAAATTTTGGGTTCAATTAGGGACAAGACACAACTACCCTTTTGTATGTTTAAAAACACAAAACAAGCGGTGATAAAGAAAGATTAATGATCATGAAAACATTATACAGACTAAAAGACTCAGTTGAACCTTGAACTTTGAACTAGGGAGTTCATGGTTCAAATTTCAATGGAAAGATGTGTTTTTCAAAAACATGCCGCTTAGTTTATAGGAAAACCAAGAGAAAACAAAAAAATATGTAACGGGGTGATATTGAACCTTGAATCTTGAACTAAGGCTAGTTCAAGGTTCAAGTTCAACCAACAAGAGGTACATGCAAAAGGTCAAGAATGAACTTTGGCAAAAATGCATTTTGAAAAGGATTATGGGGTGATTTTTTAGAGGATTAGGGTCATGAATAATAAGAAAAAATTAGAGGTAAAAATGGCTCTGTCTGGGGATGAGGACTCTTGAGGACAAAGGATGAACTTAAAGATTTGGTTTCGCAAACCAGGGAATCAAGACAAAAATGCCAAAAAACTGAAAACAAAAGGAAATGAGAAAGAAAAGATAGAAACAAACAAAAGAGAAACAAGAAGCACACCAAAATATATATATATAGATAAATGAGACAAACTATCTAAAGTTGATACAATTTTAGATCTTGATCGTTAAAGGTTAGGGGTAGAATAGTACCATCGAGACACTCCATCTTGAAAGAATTACTTCCCAATGCTTTTTTTATTATAAACAAACCTTTCCAAAGTGATTCGAACTGCCATGGGCACCCTTAGGTTCCCTTCTTTTATCCCACAACAATACTTGATCTCCTTCCATTAAATTTTAGGGCCTGGTCCTCTAATAAAAAATCTTCTTGACTCGAGCCTGATGTAAAGCTATCTGACTCACCATTTCCTCCCTCTTTTCCTGTATTTTGTGAAGATACAAAATTCATTTTTCTAGGGCATTTTGAAAAACTTGATCTTCAATTATTTTCTATAATTTGGTAGTTGTCAGTTCCAGAGGCAATGAGAGTTGAGCTTCCACACCATACACTAATTCAAATGGTGACATTCTAATTTCCCTTTTTGGAGAAGTGTGATCTACCCAAAGAGCCTCAAATAACCTCTTATGCCAATCTTTGGCATTATCATTTACTAATTTCCTCATTATTCTTATCAAATTTTTGTTACTTGACTTTGCTTTCCCATTTCCTTGGGGGTAATAGTGAGATGCATGAGACAGTTAAATGCCATGATTATAGCAAAATAGTTTCAATTCTTTAGAGGAAACATTATTAGCATTATCTGCAACTAGCTTATTAGGGATTCCAAACTTGACTAGAACATAATTTTTTAGGAACTTACATACCACCTCTGACGTAGTTTTCCTATCAGGAATCACCTCAACCCATTTTGTGAAGTAGTCCGTAGCGGTCAAGATATGGGTATGGCTAGCACTAGATGGAGGATTAATTGGTCAAATGAAATCTAACCCCCACTGTTTGAAAGGTTCCTTGATAACTAAAGGTCTCAGAGAGAGTTGCTAATTGTGGCTTACCATTGAACAATTTACACTTCTCACAATTTTCTACCCATTTGTAGGCATCAACAAACATTCTCGGCCCGTAATAACAGCTTCTAAGAATTTTAAAAGCAGTCACCGTAGAGGAAAAGTGACCACCGCAGGCCTCATTATAGAACTTCACAAGAAATTTTTCCTATTGTTCTTTGTCAACACATCTCAAAAAAGCCACATCCAACCCTTTCTTGTATAGGTTGTCATCAACGATGATATATTTTGCGACCTTTAGTTTGAGATTTCTCTTTTCCTTGGGATTTAGATGCGTCGGGCAATCTTCGTACGTTAGATAGAACACCACGTCTGTAAACCATGAGTCATGGAGACTAACAAAGAGGGCCAAGGGCATATCACTGTCAGGCACTTGCTCATCCATGAGCTTTCATAAACATTTTCCTCGTACCAACTTTGTGGGGTGAATGTCTAAATCAAATTCTTGAATTCTTGCAATCCAAGTTGCTTGGTTATTCATGCCTATTTCTTGTTGAGTCGGGACATCTTTGACGGCGGAAGCAGGGACATAAATAATGGAGTGAGAATGCAGGATATAGAACCTAAAATATTTCACTACTTTTACTATTGCATAGGCATGTTTTTCAACCAGGGGGTAATTTAATTCATATTTTTTGAGAGGCTTGCTCATAAAAGAAATTGACACTTCTTCCTCTTTATCATTCTTTTGCAATAATATTCATGATACTGTATGTTATGAGGCATAACAATATATTATAAAATCATTTTTGTAATATGGATTTATCAAAGTGGGAGCATATGCAATGGCTTTCTTAGCCTCATCAAATGCCTTTACAGCTTCTGTACTCCATTTGAAAGGATTTTTCTTACTTAAAAGGTTGACCATGTGCTTAGTTGTTTCAACGAAATCAAGTATGAATTTTTTGAGAAAATTCATTTTCCTGAAAAATGATTTGACACCAGTCCTGTTTGAAGGTAACCTAAGCTGTTGAATTGATTTAACTCTTTTAGGATCAATCTTGATCCCTTCTTTTGATACAATATGGCCTAATAACTTCTCCTCTATGACTGCAAAAATAGACTTCTTAGGATTTAATGAGATACTCTATTCTTTGCATCTCTATAGAACTATCCTCAAATCTTTCAGGTGATTTTTACACCTTCTAGAAAAAACTATTAAATCATCTAAGTAAATCACATTCACCCTATTAATCAAATGATTGAAAGAAGAATTCATAGCCCACTAAAATGTGGTGCCTGCGTTTATCAGCCTAAATGGAATCCAATTATAAGCATACGTACCCCAAGGTGTGGTAAATGTTGTTTTGTGTTGATCTTGATTAGCCACCTTAATTTGATTATAGCTGGAAAACCCATCTAACATAAACATCATTTTTGAGCCTGCTACGGTCTACAAAATATGATCCATAACAAGGAGGCCATAATTATCTTTCAAGCTACTCTAGTTCAAATTTTTGAAATCAAAACAGATCCTTATTTCTCCATTATTTAAATTCCTTATAGGTACTATGTTTGCAACATAGGTGGAGTGGTGAATTGGATAAATAATATGGTCCTGCAACATCTTTTCCACCTCTTTTTTAATGCTTCGGAAACTTTAGGATTGTAATTCCTTATCTTTTGTTTAAATGGCATAGTTCCAGGTTTAAGAGGGATATGATGTTGAAATTTTCCCCTTTAAAATTTTTAAGGTTGTGATATGACCAAGAAAAATTTTCTATATTCTTTTAATAGATTGACAAACCTTCTCTTCTCATCAGGTGCACAACACTTGCCCAGGTTTATATATTTGGGTTCTCCTTCCTCCCCTATATCTACCTTTTCAAAATCACCTTGATTAGTGTCTTCATGCGAAGATAGTGGTTGTTTAGTTGCATCATACCTATTAAATAAATTCTTGAGAGAAACAAGCCCCTTGGGAATTTGATTTCCCTTTAATTGAACAAATCCCTTTATCTATAGTTTTACGTGGGTCAGGAAAAAATTCATCATCGGTCAAGTGTGACCCTTCAAAGAAGGTTGTGCTGAAAACTTCAGCCATCTGTAAAAATTTGTCTATCTTCTTATCATCTTGGAAAACCTGCCAATGTTTTGCATTATCCAGGACCTTTGGCCTATAAACCATTTCAATCTTGTAGGAACTCTCCTTGAAAACTAAGTGTGGTAATAATAGGGAGGCTAAAACTGCCAGAGAATCTGCTCTACAATCTAATCTTTAGGGATGGTCTCTATGGAGAAGGCTTCAAGTTCTTCAATTTCATCCCAAACCCAGTTCCTGTAATGTTTGAGCCTTTCATTTTTCACTGAGTATCTTCCCCTCACTTGTCTTACAACTAATTCTACATCTCCTTTAGCTTCAAGTATTCTCACTCCCACCTTCTTTGCTTCCTCAATGCCAAGTAGAAGAGCTTCATACTTAGGAGTGTTGTTCATATTATTAAACTCTAATTTAAAAGCATGTGGGAAAATATCTCCTTCTGGGGATATCATCACAACTTCTACTCCAAAACCAACTAAGGTGCAGCTTCCATCAAACTCTAAGGACTAAAGACCATTGATTCTTTCTATTATTCCGATGGTTGTGTTTGTTGTAGGGGAGATCATGTAGTTTCCAAAATTAAATGCTTGATAAAGTATCTAAGATTTAGGGTCTTCAGATGGAAATACAATATATTTAGATTTTCCTTCATGTTGTAAGACAATTTTATTACCTCCAATAGGGATTGTAGCCTAAGACCAATCTAGTTTGATTTCACCTCCAAGATCTCTACAAAATGTCCTACTCAAAAGCATCCCATAACTAGCCAGAATTTCAGCAACAAGTATGGTAAGTTTGAGCTTTTTGCTGGGATATGTTGCAAGAGCCACTTGGGCATCTTGGATCTGGCTACCAATGGGAATTTTTTTGAGTCCATGGCATAACATTTTCCAAAGGTTGCAGTTAAGGGAAGGTCCAAGACAGTTTCAATAGAAGCAAGCATTATGTTGTCAGATGCTCCTGAGTCTATGACATAATTATTCAATTTGAAACCATGAATGAACAAGGATAAATAAAAGGGTTCTGGTTTTAGCCCTAAAGGAGGATCTTCATCTTTAGTAGACTAGGTAGCTAAGGTGGCTTACTCTAACAAGACTGGATGAGTAGTTTCATTAGTTGTATGGTCTAAAGGGGATTGTCTCAATTTACCATATTTTACAAGTCTCTTTAATTCTCTTGTGTTCATCCTAAGGTATTCGGTAGGGGAGACTTAGATTTTGGAATTTTTACAAAAATCAACAATATCAAAGGAAGAGCTAAAGTTGGGATTTTTCAACAATTCATCTTCTTTAGAAATATGGTTTTTAAATGATGAATTCTTAGGAAAAGAGTCTTTACCTTTGTCTCAACATTGTGAAGTTGATGGTGAGTCACTGGCCTGAGAATTACAATAACCTTTGGTCAATACTATGCATTTGGGGTCCGCAAGGGTTACTAGAATATTTCCTCCTCACTTAGAGTCGAACTCATATTGCATATAATAGTTTCTAGAGCCGCTAGGTAACTAAGGACTTTTTGCATCTCCAGGCAATTCTTTTGCCAATTCTTTATTAACATGCATCTGCATAGACCAAATCATTTCAAGACAAGAGGTACCGTCATGATAGTCAGTAAGATGAAATGTGCACATATTAGCTTTTCTAGGAGGAGCTTCCAACAATTTTTGGTCAAATGAAGGTACCCTAGAGTTCTATGGCTAGGACTAGCTTGATCAGGCATTCCCCTAGGAATATCTCTATATGGGGGAGGGGGATTAACACTCCCTTTGGGTAGCTTCCTTTTAATTATGATCACATCATTCATTAGTCTTTGTAACAAAAGATCAGAGGAAGAAGCATTTTGTGCATTAGGTATTTGAACATCTTTTCTCCATTTTCCCATTGTGATCAAGTCATCTTCTAGTTCAACAGCCATATCTTGGGCAGCCTACAAGTCAACCACCCTTTCCCTTCTCAAATGAAAGCCAATGTTAGGGGGCATAGCATTCTAAAAGAATTCTTTTTTATTCTCAGTTTTTGGTCTCTTTTCTTGAGGAATCTTATGAATGATTTTATTAAATTTGGCGATAAACTCCCTCATGGGCTCATGTGCCTCTTTTTTTAACTAAGTCAATTGTGCGAGCAGGGAGTGTTCATCTAATACACTTTGAAATGATCCTCAAAAGCATTCTTCATACTATTCCAATTAGTGATGTGACCATTAGGTAAGTGGTAGAACCAATCTGCATCTGACTCAGAGAGAGTTTGTACAAAAAGTCTCACTGCAACATCCTCATGTTGAATTGCCAAAATCCCACAGGTAGTGTTGAAAGCATTGAGATGATCTTTTGTTGTGACTTTCCCATCTCCATATAATTTGGGTAAGGTATCTCTTGCTCCTTTAGGTAAATTATGTTTTCCTCCTAGATTTAGAGGTCCTACTGTTGCTCCCCAAGGTTGTGCCATGACTGTTGTAGGGTAAATGGTCAGAAGAGGGAGGCTTGAATTCCTAACAAGGTCAAATCTTTCCAAGAATGAGAAGAAGATTATGCATGGAGAGGTCTTTTTGGGGGAGAGGATGGTCTAGTCTTGGCCTTTCTCCTAGGTGCATGAACTATGGAAACTTGAAGATCTTGCAATTCTTGGAAAAAGGTGTCAAGAATGCCATCCCTTCTCTGAGATCTGGTATAAGATCGAGAATCCAGGGTTTCAACTTTAAGGTCTTTGTGCTGCCCTATGTACTACTACATCTTCATGGGCTATGGGGAGACCTCTCAACCATTCACAGATTTCTTCCTCCTCTTCTATTACTAACTGAACTTGCTGGTATTGTTGATTTCTTGTTGTTAATTTCCAGGCCAGGGTATTAAGGTCCCCAGTAATATCTTCTTGAGTATCTAAGAAATGCATATCGGGCCACAAGACTGGGGAATTTCAAGTTGACCAGGTATCACAATGGCAGACAACACCATGATCACATATTAAACAATATAACTTGGCACTGGTTTACTTCATATCAGACTCCCTAGTGGAGTCACAAAAATATGTTAGTAAATGATTTTGTCTCTTTATTTTATTTTTTCGTTCTTTACTTTGTAGCCCTCAAAGAAAACATTGATCTCTTACTAACATTTGGATCAAACTTATGAGATATTTGATCCTTTGAATTATGGTATAGCTCCCGGTTGGATTTTTAATGAATTTTTAAATAATCAAAGTTGCATTTTGCAAAAACATACTTTTGACCATAAATTAAATAAGGCAATCGCAGTAATTTGCACATAAAGTTGTCTTAATCACTATAACTTGAAATATATAAATTCAACAAAAATCACAGACTTTGGCTCTTTACACATCTACAAATGTAAAATGGAAAAATTAAAGACTAAGACTAAAGAAAAGAGTTACTTCAAGAAAGAATTTTGTTCAATCAAAGATACCCCAACAGAGATCAATTCACCAATATAAACCAATAGATTTATAGAAGCATAAGTTTTTATTTCATTGATTTCAGAATACTAACTCAAAATATCTTCTAGAAAATCCACACCAAAATAAGCTAAAGATCTAATCTATTTTATCTAACTTCCAAAAAAAATTGTTATCGGCCATTTCAGAGTTTTACCTGGCTATATATAGACAACAGTTTAGATCATACAAACTTAAAGTTCGGGAAACTCTCCCAGAGTTTTGGGAAAAGTAGTTTTTGAAACAAACAGAAAAACATAACTAAAAGAAAGCACTAGCAAAAAAGGTGGAAGTAGACTAAGATCAACAGGGCATGATCACTGAGTGGCGGATGAGCTGGATGCCATGGACTAGTCCTAAGAGGGGTTGGTGGCGCAGGAGTTCCTCCATTCCTCATGCGGGTGAGAGATACTAATAATTGTGGCATGATGTGGCAAGGTAATATGAATTATCCTTTGCCTGAGCACTTTCTTGTCTTTGCACACCTAGATGATTTTCTGTTTGTGAGATTCTAGATGGTCTACACAAACCACCAGCATTACTTAATTGTTAGCCATTGATGTGAAGTCCTTGGTTGTGAGATCTTTATTATCCTTGATTGTTGTAATCTCCTTCTCAAATTCCTAACTCATCTCTTTAGCATCCTTGATATTTTGACTGCCTTCACTCATCAAAGTGATGTTGAGACATTTCAAATATTTTTGAATGGTATCTATTAACCCCTTCAATCATTCAAAAAATGGGTAGCCCCTTCATAACCTTCTTTGACAATCGGATTTCGCTATTAAATACTTTTGATCGATACATAAAGGACATCTTCATCTAGGCACAGGACTAATTTCTTAGCTAGAAACTTGGTTACTCCATATTATTTGATCTCACTCATCTGGTTCATTATATTTTTCCACTTCTTATTTTCTTTTTCCCATTTAGCCAACTCTATTAATATTTATGAGATCGATGTTGTGACGGTCCCGTGAGTTTGGATCAGTTGGGTAATATAGTCACCTCCATGCTAGATCATACCTTGTATCCATTTACCAAACACATTAACTATGAGTTTGTTCCTCTGGATTTGATCAAGGGTTTTTCTAACTTCGGGTGAGTGAGGTTCAAAAGATTGAGGAATTTGAGCTAAAGGAAGAGGACTAGGATCTCAGACCTCTTGTATAAATTCAGCCATCTGATGAACTACAACTGATTGAATAGCTAAATGAACTGAAAGAATAGTGATTAGAGATCACCGAGTACTGAAATGATATGTAAGATGATTAAATCAGTCAATATGTTATCATTGATGTCAACTTGTCTTGACAACACTTATCATGCTAGTTACAAACATCTAAACATCTATTGAAGGAAGAAAAGATGAAGAAATGAGATATCTACATGAGGAAAAGATGGATATGACATATAAGGATAAGGAAAACATTGGGTAACTTATTGATGAGTCTATGGCTTTATATTGTTGGCTTGAGCATGTTACATTAATCTACTATGAAGAAGAGATTTGAATTTGATCAAGTTAATGTGGTTGGTAATTGAAGATTTCTGTATACAATGAGCCATTGTAGTGTATACCGACTGACAGTATTAACCGAGATAGTTCAACTAGTTATCGTCAACGTATTTCTATACCAACTGAGTATGGATGAAAACATTAAATGCTAAGAACAATTGACTGAAATTGATGAGCTAGATATTGGTATGATTTTGAGGTTAAGGATGAATTTTGTTATGAGATCCATGACTGACAAAATTTGGAGAAGATCTAAAGGATGAGACTGAAACATGTTAATGACACATCTATCGAGGAAGGTTTAAGAGGCAAAATGGATGAAGAAGATTAAGCAGAAAAATCTAATGGCTGATAAGAAAATGGTTTACTTGTCTATATAAGAGATATAAGTTTCATTATTGAAACCTGTCAGAAAGAAGAAGACTACAGAGATTTTGTGTGAAGACTATATTCATGCATGCCTAATCAAACTAGTTATTGAAGAGCCGAGCTGCAGAGTTTTACCTGGTGTTAAAGAACTATTTACTAAGTGAAAGTAAGTTGGAATATTGAAGAAGTGAAATTGATTAATGATCAGAGGATATTAGTTATGGGCTTGGCATAGATCTACATATCTGTAATTGAGTTGTATTAGAATCAGATCATTGTTGTATCAGTTTAACCATTGATTCAGAAAATCTCTTAACCAACCGTCTTATATTCTACCCTATGTCATTCAGAGAATGTACATTGTTATCTTGTTGACCCCATAGTGAATGTTGGTCAAAAGCTAACGATTAGTGTCAAATCCTCTAATCAGGTCACACCTAACAATGTGTATTGTAACCTTTAACAGGGTTAGCTCTTCACCGAGATCACTTCAGAAGAGTGAATTATTTTGGGTTACCGGTCCTAGGTGGTTTTTCCCTTAACAAGGTGTCCACGTTAAATCATTGTGTTATGTGTTATTTTTTATGATTTTTTTGCTATCATACTTTACATATTGCATAGTTTATTTGGTCTATAATCATAGTTGATTAATTATTGGTAATCAATAAAGTGAACAGACAGATTGATATTTTGTGTTACTGAGCTACATAATTTGCTTGAATTGTTTTGTGGATTACATCTTTGTATTTGGGACTGTAGGATAACTAATCTAATTGATTCACCCCCCTCTCAGTTATTCTAACAATTGGCATCAGAGCGTATTGGTTGCTTGGAAGAAAGTTTTAAGGACTTGAGCAGAAAGATTACAAGATGTATAAGAGGGAAGTGCCAAAGCTAAACAAAGACAACTTTACTACACGGAAAAGCTGAATGAGACTTCACATATCTGGAATTGGGGAATCTGTTGTACACTTATTGGACAATGGACATACAACTGTCTGTTGGTCCTTTGACTCTTGATCAGTTGAGAGACCGTCATGAACACAATATTACTATGATATAGATTGTTGTTGCTCTATCTGATGTTGAATTTGAGGATGTCAAGAATTGCAATACAGCGAAGGAAATGTGGGATAAACTTGCTCTAGTTTATGGTGGTGATGTGAATGTGATGAGAGCCAGAGCTGAAAGCTTGAGAGGCAAATTTGATGACATGAAGATGAAGGACGGAGAGAATATTACACAATACACAAACTAAATCAAAGAGGTATTTAATTCTATTCGTGGATCTGGTGGTATCATTTCTGAAGATACAGTGGTGAGTAAAATATTGAGAACCTTGTTTCCTGTCTATGCAATCAGAATATTTTCTATTCATGAAATGAGGTCTGCACCTAATAGAACTCTTACTCTTGATAGTCTGATTGTAAAGTTAACAACTTTGAGCTGAATAATTTTGACAATAGTGTTGTACCGAGTGTTGAGTCTTCTTTTATGTCTTCTCTGAAGATTGGTAAATCTAGTAGTAAGCATAATATAAGAAATGAAAGTGATAGTAATACTGATGATGAGCTTGATGAACTTGAAGCACTCATGGCCCAAAGACTGCAAAAAGGTAAGGGTAGATATAAGGGAAAGTTGCCTTTAGCTTGTTTTAATTGTAAAAAAGTTGGCCATATTGCTGCAAGATGTCCTAACAGGAAAGAGGATGATAAAGATAGAGACCAATCTGGTGATGGGAAGTATGGAAGAAGAAACAATAGAGATTACCAATAATACAATAGAGACAACCAAGATCACAAAGATAAGGGAAAAAAGGAATGTTACCTTGCAGAAGAAAATGACTCCAACACTAACACTAATGATGATATTGAGGTGGTGTTTGTTGCAATGAAAGATGATTTAGAAGAGGATGAAAGGTATGTAGAAACAACACTTATTTCTAAAGTTAGTAAGAATGATACTTGGATCATTGATAGTGGTCTTACACATCACATGATTGGTGATGAAGATAAGTTTGATCATCTTGAGCATTATAATGGAGGATCAGTGAAAATGGGAAATGACACACCTTGCATGGTTAAAGGAAAATGATCTATTTTATTGAATGATAAAATTAGATGTGATAATGCATACTGGGTAAAAGGACTTAATTACAATTTTTTGAGTGTAGCATAGCTGAATAACTCAGGTCAGCGAGTTGCATTTGAGAGCAAGAAGGTGAAAAACTATGATGAAAATGGAAAGCTTGTCGGAACAGGTGGACAATCAAAAGGTAATTTATTTTATCTTGACAATGTTGAGTCTTCTTGTTTGCTGGTGAAAAATGAAGATGTGTGGTTATGGCATAAGAGGTTATGTCATGTAAATTTTGATAACATGATTAAGATCAATAGAAAGAGAAAAGTTAGAGGATTGCCTAGTCTAACCAAACCTGGTCATGTTATGTGCCATCAATTTCCGAAAGGGAAGATGACAAAATCTATTTTTAAAATTAAGGACTACTCATCTAAATGAATTTTGGAGTTGGTTCACACTGACTTATGTGGTCCCATGAGAACTCAAAGCTACTACGGTGATATATACTTTATTTTGTTTGTTGATGACTATACTAGATTGATGACTGTTATATTCTTGAAGGAAAAATCTGAGGCATTCAAACTGTTTAAATGGTATAAGGTTAAAGCTGAAAAAGAAACTGGAAAAGAATTGAAATGCTTAAGGTCTGATAGAGGAGGTGAGTTTGTTTCTGATGAATTTACTAACTTCTGTAATGAGCATGGTATAAAAAGATAGGTTTCTACACCTAGAACACCGCAGCAGAATGAAATTGTTGAAAGGAGAAACCTATCCATTGTTGATTGTTCTAGAACATTGATGATTGAGAAAAATGTTGCACAGATGTACTAGAGAGAGGTAGTTAGCAATGTAGTATATTTCTTGAACCGAGTTCAACTAAAGAAAGACACAAACAAGACACCTTGCGAGTTTTGGTTTGGATACACACTAAGTGTAAGTTATTTTAGAATCTTTGGTAGCAAGTGTTATATTCTGAAAAATGATAGGAATGGTAAATTTGACTCTAAAGGTGATGAAGATTTATTCTTAGGTTATTCTACTAAGAGTAAAGCTTACAAATGTTATAATAGGGTTACTAATAAGATGATAGAGAGTACTAATGTTAGAGTTGATGAGTTTGCTGAAAAGAATGAAGAAGAAATCATGAAGAAGCTAGAAGATTATGGTAGGTTTATTTATGTTGAAGATCTAGACTATCTATTGAAGCCACAGGATGAGTCTACCAAGCATCAAGAAAATGCTACCGAGAATCAGCAAATGAAAACTGAGAATCAGGAAGAAGCTATCAAGCAGGAAAATATACTTGAACAGATTGATGAGCAGAGGAGAGATCAAGTGCTATCAAGATTTGTTAGAAGACATCATCCTGAGAACCAAATCATTGGAGATAAGCAAGCTGGCATGATGACCCGAAGTAAGTTAAGACAAAACACATGCTTAGTTTGTGAGTTTGAACCTAAGAATGTTAGGGATGCACTTGACAATGAGGAATGGATCAATGCTATGAATGAGGAAATAGAACAAATTTAGAAGAATAAAACATGGACTTTAGTGCCTAGACCAAAGGATAAAAATGTTATTGGTACTAAGTGGATTTTCAGGAATAAACTGAATGAGAATGGAAAATTTACAAGGAATAAGGAAAGACTTGTTTGCAAAGGATATGTACAAGAAGAAGGTATTGATTATGGTGAAACCTTTGCACCAGTTGCTAGAATGGAAGGAGTTTGCATATTACTTTCTTATGCTGCACATAAGGGATCTAAAGTATATCAAATTTGTCTAAGTGTGAGACAATGTTTTACCAATGAACCTGGATACAGTTTTTGTTTGCGATGTTGACTGGAGTAAGTTCAGTGCTTACACACTTCAACATAGACTCTATGATGTCTATTGATCACCCATCTCAAAGCGCAAGTCAGTACGGAATGTACAGAAGAAGTTATGACAGTTTTATCGAAGCTAGTGTAAAGCTTACAAGACAGAATATGAAGATAGAACTAGTAAAGAGTTAAGGGATTATTTTGTTTATCAAAATAATGACTTAACAATATAAAGGGAAAACATCCTAGATGTTAACTCTTTGTTAAAGCTATTGGTATAAATGTAAATGTAATTGTAATTGGAAAAACATAGCAAGTGGAAGTAATTGTAACAAGCAGCAAGTAATATGATGCGAAGTATGTGAAGCATATGTAATAGCGATAGTGAAAGAGCAGCAAAGTGATATTGATGAAAGCAATATAAGTTTATGTACCTTAACCTATTTTTGTAATCAGTTTATATTGTACATTACTTGTTTGGGCAGTGGGCTCATCTGGTAATCACATTTTGTACTACAACTACTAACAGGGTTGAGGCTTCTAACAAGGCCTATAGTCCCTTAATCAGGACTGATACACTACATGCTTGTAATAGACTCCTAACAGGGTCAACATCCTTAACAAGATACTTTTTATTAGTGGATCTTTTTGGGTACCATCCCCACCGGGGTTTTTCCTTGGCCAGGGTTTCCTCGAGAACAAATAATGTGTTATGAGTTCTTTATTGTTATGCATGTTGTTTATATTCTTATGTTATCCATGTATAAAGATAATCTGTTATATCCATAATTGGGCAAAAGATAAACATTGTAGAATACTGATTCACCCCCCCCCCCCTCTCAGTATTCCCTATTTCTAACAGGAAGATGCTAAACTAGTGGGAACACTGATGGTAACTAGCTGTAAATTGACAAAAGATGATGAATCTGGAGAAGTAAATTAGACTCTGTACTGATCAATGATTGGTAAACTAATGTATGTTGTACATAGTAGGCCTAATATTGCACATGCAGTGGGGATTGTGTCTAGATTTTTTGCCAATCCTAAAGATTGACATATGGTTGTTGTATAGAGAATCTTGAGATACTTGAAGAAAATAGAAGACAATGGATTATGGTATAATTTGAAGTAAAATTTTAGCTTAGAGTTTACACTGATGCATATTGGGTTGGAAACATAGATGACTGGAAGAGTACAGCCAATGGAGCATTCTTTTTAGGGGAAAGGCTTGTGACTTGGATTAGCAAGAAACAAGCATGCATTTCTCAATCCACTGTTGAAGAAAAGTATGTTCTTGTTGTTGTAAATTGTTCAAATATAGCTTTGATCAAACAAGTGTTGGAGGGAATGAATGACGTAATCACTAACCCAGTGATTATATATTGTGACAACACTAGTGCTATAAATATTTCTAAGAATCATGTGATGCATTCAAAGACAAAGCACATATCCATTAAGTATCGCTACTTGAGAAAACAAGTTCAAGAGAAGTAGGTGAAACTAGAATTTGTAACATCTAAGGAACAACTTGCTGATATCTTTACTAAACCATTACCGAATGACACATTTTAGTATTTGAGGACTAGACTTGGGGCCCGTCTCCTATCTACTGGTCACTAAGGTGATTTGGAGGTTGCATCAACCTATACTTATCAGAAGATCATCCATGTTGATGCACATAGCTCACACTTTGGATTTTGTCTAAGGTTGTGAAAGATTGTAGAAGCTGGAACAGAAATTTGTATATATGTACACTGAAGGTACATGATATGAACCGAACAACAAAGGAATACTTGGTTGTTGAAGAGCTGTTTGTATATTTTCTTTGGCATTGTTGTCAAAGGGAGAGAGAATGAATATGGAGAATCAGTTAGTGAGAACATAGAGAAAGGGAGAGACATATTTTTTTCTGAGAACAAAGGGAATCTGAGAACTGAAAAGATCAAATCCATAGGGAGAGTCTGCACTTGTAATGTTGTTATGTTTTGTAGTGATTAAACATATTAAATTTGAGCTTATCGAGATACAACATTTACTTACATAGTTGTAGAATACATGTTTGGTATGTGCATGCCATATTTTCATATTGCTTGTGTTTCCATCAATGCCAAAGGGAGAGGTTGATGAACTACAACTGATTGAATAGTTGAATCAACTGAAAGAACAGTGATTAGAGATCACCGAGTACTGAAATGATATGTAAGATGATTAAATTAGTCAATATTTTGTCATTGATGTCAACTTGTCTTGACAACACTTATCATGTTAGTTACAAACATCTGAACATCTTTTGAAGGAAGAAAAGATGAAGAACTGAGATATCTACATGAGGAAAAGATGGATATGACACATAAGGATAAGGAAAACATTGGGTAACTTATTGATGAGTCTATGGCTTTATATTGTTGACTTGAGCATGTTACATTAATCTAATATGAAGAAGAGATTTGAATTTGATCAAGTTAATGTGGTTGGTAATTGAAGATTTTTGTATACACTGAGCCAGTGTAGTGTATACCGATTGACAGTATTAACCAAGCTAGTTCAACTAGTTATCGCCAACACATTTATATATCAACTGAGTATGGATGAAAATATTAAATGCTAAGAACAACTGACTAAAATTAATGAGCTGGATATTGGTATGATTTCGAAGTTAAGGATGAAGTTTGTTATGAGATCCATGGCTGACAAAATTTAGAGAAGATCTAAAGGATGAGATTGAAACGTGTTAATGACACATCTGTCGAGGAAGGTTTAAGAGGCAAAATGGATGAAGAAGATTAAGTGGAAAAATATAATGGCTGATAAGGAAATGGTTTTCTTGTCCATATAAGAGATATAACTTTCATTATTGAAACATGCCAGAAAGAAGAAGACTGTGGAGATTTCGTGTGAAGACTATATTCATGCATGCCTGATCAAACTGGTTATTGAAGAACCAAGCTATAGAGTTTTACCAAGCATCATAGAATTATTTACAGAGTGAAAGTAAGTTGGAATATTGAAGAATTGAAATTGATTAATGATTAGAGGATATTAGTTATGGGCTTAGCATAGATCTGAATATCTGTAATTGAGTTGTATTAGAATCAAATCATTAATGTATCAGTTTAACCATTGATTCAGAAAATCTCTTAACCAAGTGGACTTAACCGTCTTATATTCTTCCCTATGTCATTTAGAGAATGTACATATTTATCTTGTTGACCACATAGTGAATGCTGGTCAAAAGCTAACAATTAGAGTTAAATCCTCTAATCAGGTCACACCTAATAGTGTGTATTGCAACCTTTAACAGGGTTAGCTTTTCACCGAGCTCACTTTAGAAGAGTGAATTATTTTGGGTTACTAGTCCCAGGTGGTTTTTCCCTTAATAGGGTTTCCATGTTAAATCATTGTGTTATGTGTTATTTAGTATGATTGTTTTGTTATCATATTTTACATACTACATAGTTGATTTGGTTGATAATCATAGTTGATTAATTACTGGTAATCGATAAAGTGAACAGACAGATTGATATTTTGTGTTACCGAGCTACATAATTTGGTTAAATTGTTTTGTGGAGTACATATTTGTATTTTGGATTGTAGGATAACTGATCTAACTGATTCACCCCCCCCCCCCCCCACTCAGTTATTCTAACACCAGCTTCTTGATTGTGGCTTTCATTTTTTTCTCTCTCATCCTTGAAAGTTCGGTATAGTATTTTCTTGGTGGAAGTCTCTAGATGTTTTGCATGTGTCAATCCAGTTGCAACCCCAAGGTCTATCTTTTTGACTATAAATTCATTAGCAATAGCCTCAGAGAGATCTTTATCACCCTTAGGCACTGCGCGCTTAGCTACCCATCATCCTGTCTTCTCATCTATATAGATCATGGATTCAATCCTAATCCATTTTGGCTTCACTGTAGCTCCCAGACATTTGCTAACCATGTCTTCTAGAGGTAATGTGATAAAAAACACATTTTCTTTTCTTTCTACTGGATGTTTCCAACCATTTGAGAGTGGGGAACGGTCTCTGTAGAGGAGTATTCATTATAACAGTTATGGGATTCCCAGCATCAGATTGATCAATCTTTTGATCTTGCATATCTTCACATAAGCATTTTTCTCCAACATTGGGCTATACATTTCATCCAAATTGATCACTTCTTCCTCAACCACTTTGAATTCTCTATTTTTAGATCAAGTCCTTGTAACTCACGCTGACAGCGTGGTACAGGGAGTGCTCTACTTTTCAGATTTGGTCTTGGGAATTTTCCTATTTTTAATTTTGGAATGACCAGCAATAGAAACATCAATGTTAGAAGAAGTGTGATTTTTAACAGAGGCAACAAGTGTAGATCCCCTCATTTTATGTCTTTTTTTGGATAGGATGCCTCTTTCTATTGATCCATCTCTCAGCTCTCTTGATTACACTAAGAGTTTTAATGGGTACACTATCTCTTTCATCAATACTCCAGTCTATTTCGAGCAGGGGTAGACCTCTAACTTTTCTTTCAAAATGGTCATCAATTACTCATTCGTCATCATCTTCTTCTATCCCTATGATATCAACATCTATACTTAGGGTGATTATTTGGTTGAGAGTAAATCTCAACCATGATCTTCTCCTCATGTCAAAATCGTCTGTACAATTTTCCCAATAATCTTTCATCTGAGGAAGATGTTTAAACTTGGTAGGCAACTTGAAATGATGAGTTCCATAACCCTCTTGAAAATTTGGCTGAGTTAGATATCTAGATGTTGTCATTATGGCAACATATGATCTACATGAAGACCACATATGACAAAGATCAAGTATGATAGAGTGCAAAGCAAAATTGTCTAAGTATGTGCAGTATTTTCCTAGTGTAACCCGAGACAGTTTATATTGGAGACATTGATTGGAGTAAGTTCAATGCTTGTGCACTTGAACATAGATACTATGATGCATATTGAAGACTCACCTAAGAGCACAAGTCTATACGGCATGTACGAAAGAAGTTATTGCAGTATTACCAAAGATAGAGTTGAAGCCGAAAGGATAAAGAAACAAGACAAATCAAGTAAAGAGTTAAGGGATTATTTTGTTTATCAAAATAGTGTCTTAATAATATTAGAGACAACATCTTAGATGTTAACCCTTGGGTAAATATTTATTTTGTGTAAAGCTTTATGATTTGTAAAGATGACTGTAAAAGTTATTATTCCTAATAACTTGTATAAATGTAAGAGATATGTAATGTGAAAAAGTAGAGTTGTAATAAGCGAAGTAAGAATAATATATGTATGCGAAAGCTATTGATGTGAAGTTGTATATGTGAAAGATTAGAATAGGAGAGCTATTTGGTAGTAGTAGAAGGTTATTTACATTACCCTTCTGTAATCAGATACTATTGTACATTACTTGTTTGGGCAGTGGGCTCATCTTGTAATCATTTTGCGATCTACCAACTCTTAGCAGGGTTGAGGCTTCTAACAAGGCCTATAGTCCCTTAATCAGGACTGAGACACTATATGTATGTAACAGGCTCCTAACAGGGTCAACATCCTTAACAAGATACTTTTGATTAGTGAATATTTGTGGGTATCATCCCCACCGGGGTTTTCCCTTGGCCAGGGTTTCCTCGAGAACAAATAATGTGTTATGAGATCATTTGCTTTATTGCTATGCATGTTATTTAGTTTGCTTTGTTATGCATGTATCAAGATAATTTGTTATATCCATAATTATGCAAAAGTAAAAGTTTGTAGAATATTGATTCACCCCCCCCCCCCTCAGTATTCCCTGTTTCTAACAATTGGTATCAGAGCTTAGTTACTTAGAAAAGAACTATTCAGAAAAATCCTAGCAGCTTGAGTAAGATCTCTATGGTTATGGATCAACTACAAAAGAATCTTGAAGAATCTCTTTAACATATTGATATGCTTACTAAAGAAAGAGATACTCTGAAAGGAAAATATGATGATGCAAAGAATCTCATTAAAAAGCTAAAGAACAAGCTAGAGGAACTAAAATCAGAAAAGGAATCTACAATTCAAATTGAAGATTGTGATGATAACCTTGAAAAATAAAATGAGATCTTTAAACATGAACTGAAGATAGAAAATTTGAAGTTAAGTCTGAAAGATGGAATCAGCAAGAATGAAACAAATTTGAAATCTAAGAATGAAAATCTAAAATCTGAGAATGAAGATCTGAAATCTAAACATTCTATAGTGACATCTGAATTTGAAAAAACCAAACTACAGTATGTTGAACTTGAAAAATACAATACAATTGTGAAAGGTGAATTGACTCAGTCTAAGTAACATCTTGAGAGATTATATTCCACTAGTGAAAAGATTGATGAACAGATATCTTATCAAAAGTCATTCTATGATAAAACTGGACTTGGATTTAACACATTCAAAGTAAGTGAAGAAAATAAGGAACTAGATCTGAAAGTTTCTGAAAACATAGAAGAAAAGAAATCTGATGAACCTAACAAATCTGAAGATATACCTTAAGAAGAAGAACCACCTAAACAAGAAGAATCGCCTAAAGGTATGCAGAGAGAATTTAAAGGAAGATGTTTTTCATTTAATACTTTTGTTCATATGAAGAAAGATTGTACAGGTAAGCAATTTAAACCTCTTAATGGTTATTGTTATAATTGTCATGGTTTTGGACATAGAGCTATTGAATGTAAGAAACCTAAATTTAATGAAAATGATAATAGTAGTAGAATGTTTAGAAATACTAACCATGCAAATAAGAAACCTACTGAAGATATGAACAGAAGAAATGTAGTGGTATGTTTTAGATGAAACAAGATTGGACATATTGCCAAAAATTGTAGATCACAAATCAGTCAAACATGACCGAGATATGGAAACAATGGAGTAGTTTGTCAGATATGCAAAAAATTTGGTCATACAGCAAGATTTTGCAGGATGAACAACATGAGAAATCCTAACAACAGGAACTACACAAGGAGAAATGAGAATACCAGCAATAGGTAGAAAGGATATTGTAGCAATTCAGAAGAAGTGAAATTTGTTAAAAGCACAGATCAAGGAGACATAATCAGCACTAAAGGTAATCAGAAAGGTGAAGTATGTGATGGTAAGAATGAATCTCTTCCTAACCCATCTCAAAGTACTTAATTCATGAAGAAAGCATTAGAATAGGAACTTAGAATAGTATTGAAATTAGTATAGGATGAATTGAGTTTTGCATAGTTAATGTAAGGTAATATATGATATAATGATGCTATGGTTAAGAGCGCATGAGCTGATATGATGTTATGCGAGATCACAAGAAGTTTGAAGTTTTGTAGGAAAGCAAGAACAACTTTTTGGAAAGAAGCAGCAAAAGATTTGAGTGCAATGTCAGAAACTTGTGAGATTGAAAGATTAAAAGCATATGATTGGTATTGTTTGATCATTAAAGTGAATACAAGTGTTAAGGAGATCAAAGTAGCAGTAATTGAAAATAGTTTGCAAAGATTTGGTGAAGGAATTTTGTGTCAAATCTACGCAAAGCCCTAAATCCCAGAATTAAGGTATTTCACTAAGCAAATCTATCAGTCAATTAGAAAATTTGCAAAAGTCATGGATGTTTCATTGGTTCATAGTATAAGAGATAGAATCAAACCTAAGATTAAAAGGGAAGTAGTAGAACCCTTGGAGAATGACCCTAAATTAGCATTATCATCTATACCAGATGGAGTTTTACATTTAGAGAATGTTAGAAGCTATTTGGGATGCAGACTTGAAACCCTCAATGAAAGTGATTTTACTAAGGAGTATGAGAAGCTTTATAACCAAGATATGTCATTGAAAGTAGGGTTTGAACATTTGAAAGATAACCAAATTGTAAAGTATTCACTTAAATATGAATTTGATAATGAAGAATGTACCAAGATAATTCTAAGTAGAATTCATAATGGAAAGTTTTGGTTAGATGACAAAGTGATAGACATAACAGCTGACCTAATTCATGATGTAACTGGTTTGTCTAAATCTGGAGTCATACCCTTCAATGAAAAGAATGTGAAGAAAACTGTATTGGACAACACTAAATCATCTTACAATGGCAGAGGTATAGTAATTAGCAAGATACAATAGGATGATGTTAGATACCTATGCAAGATCCTAACAGATAAATTTTGTGCTAATTCAAGAGAAGATGACATGGTAGATGGAAGGATTCATGCATCTTATTTGATGTGTGTTGATAAAATTCAAGTGGTTATGTGTGAGATTTTGAGAATTCAATTATTTGAGAATCTTGGTAAGATTAAGAAGACTAAGAATTCACATTTTAGGTTCTCATCATTGATTACATATATGTTTTTCCATTTGATAAGAAGATTTCCATTTACAATTGGAGATGACTGGAATGACAACAGAATCACCATGGACAAAATTAAGAAGGTATATCGAAGATACCATGTAGACAAAGTTGATGAGAGTGAAACTTTGGTGATTAAGATATTTCAGAACCTTATGAAGATAGATCAAGAATCCCTCAGTCAATAGTTGAAAGTATAAAAATGAGATATGCTTTATGGTTGACACTAACTTTACATTCATTGAAGCAGTTAAACCCAGAGTAGAATTCATAGACCCTCTTGGCTATGAAATTTTTGAAATTGAAGCAGAAGAATATGTAAATAGATTATTTAAGAGTAAGTTGGATGTACATAGCAATAGATTTGGAACCTATGAGGAGAATTTAAACTTCACAAACTCTATTCAACAAGAAAAATAGTCAAAGAAGAGAGTGGAAACTACAATTAAGAAAATTCTGAAGGACACACGAATGACAAAACAAGAATTTTTTATTGCAAAGCAGACAACAACAACTATTAGAGACATTGGACAAAAGGAATTTTTGTCTATTCCACCCCTTTCATTAATTGCAGATCAGTCAGTAGACATTCAAAATGTGGTAAAAGTGGAGAAAGTTGAGAATGAACAAGAAACTAGGAAGTCCACAAGATCATCCTCCACTCCACCGGGTAAAAGAATAAAAGAGATGGCTACTAGACTAGGTAAAAGATAGAAAATAGTAGTAGCCCCTGTGTAAAGGAAAGTAGCTAAAATCAAAGATGATGAAGATACTCAAGTAAAGAAGAAAACATGGAAACCAAGGATTGAGAAGTTAAATGAACAAATTATTAATGATGGAGATTTTTCTAAGATGAACAAGTATTATGAGTTGTATAACTATTCAGAGAGATTAAACTTGGAGAATGTAGTTGTGATTCATATGATCCTAGCAGACAAGAAATTTGATTCAATCAAAGGAAAGATACCTAATGATCTATTTGAGAAGCTAGTTAACAGGAAAAAGAGAGCAACTAAAGAAGATATCAAAATCAGAGAAAATTTTGTGAGGAAGTTATGTGACATAAGAGATGAAGATCATTTTAAGGAAATTATGAAAGAACTTGGTACTCATCTAAGAACAAAAAGAAGAACCATTCAAATAATGGGAGGTAACTATGAAGAGATAAACAAGGAAACTGAGCAAGCAATAGTAAAGGTAATGATAGCAAGTGTTGTAGTAGAACAGGCTAAGGAAGCTGAGCATCAAAAGAGTCCCTCTCCACCATCAATTAACATTGAAGATGAATCAATGCATGTGGAAGGAACTAAGATCACTTTGGATAGTGATGATAATTCTTTTAGCAACCTTGAAAACATTGTTGACAATTCAGCTCTAGAATAACAGGATGGATCAATTAAAGAAGGAAAGAAAGAAACAAGGAAAGAAGAATAAAAGCAAACAAAAATTCAAGCAAGTACAGAAATTCAAGGACAGAAAGAAGCACCTAGCAAAAATGAAATCAGTCTTACACCTGAGATTGCAACAAAGAAACCACAAATTTAATCAATTTTTGAAAGCTTTGGGAAAGAAGTTGATGATGTTGATCACATCCCTAAACAAGATAATTGGAAAGAACAAGAAGGTAAAAAGTCTTGAAGGATCATTGCTGGAACTAACAAAGAAATTATAGAATGTTGTGACTAAGAAGATAGCAGAGGCAGATCTACTAGAAAGACATAGAGAAGTTATGAAAGCATTTGATAAAGAGTTCACTAACCTATTAGATATAGCTACAATGAAGGCTTAGGTAGCCTATGAGGCCAAAATATTTCATGATGTAAGTCAGAATATCAGAAATGATATTAACAATCTAGATGTATGTATAAAAGACCTTAGAAGGAATTTGGACAGAGGTAAAACTTTGTACATTCAGTGTACAAAATCTAAAAATTATGTTTCAGAAGTAGTTGAGAAGATTAAGGCTAAGGAGGCAGAAATTCAGTCAGAGGTAAATCGTTTAGCCAGCCCTAATATGAAAATATAAGATGTTGAGAAAAGAATCAGCAAAATGTATGATGAAATAAGGATTCTTAACGATGAAAAAGATAAGAGATGGAGAAGATTCACTCTTCTTAGAGAGCACATTTCAGTAAAGATTGGCATAGTTGAAGGACAACTGGAAGAATGCCTTTCATCCAAGACATCCTATGAGAAGTTCAACTTTGCAAACCTTCATGCATGTGAGATTGCATCTTATGGTCTATGTGCATTCCTTAGTGTTTCAGACACAGTTAAGAAGGCATGGGAGAAGGAGATAGAGAACAACAAAGTAAACTTTGCAGATTGTGTTGCAAGCCTACCAGCTCTACAATTCTGAATCAAGGTAAACATTTTTGGAATCATAGTTTTGACACCCTTTTTTTCATTGTTGTCAAAGGGGGAGTGATATGATAGAAAAAAATTGATATATATGTTAAGGAAGTATATTCCTAGGGGGAGTATAGAATATAGTTAAGATATATGGAGTTATAAGGACAACGAAGATATATATTTTTGTTTTGGCCACAATTTTGAGTTTTGAAGTTTTGAGACTTAGCCAATTTTCTCCTATGTTGCCACCAATGACAAAGGGGGAGATTGTTGGAAATTTGGCTGAGTTAGATATCTAGATGTTTTCATTATGGCAACATATGATCTACATGAAGACCGCATATAACAAAGATCAAGTATGACAGAGCGCAGAGCAAAATTGTCTAAGTATGTGCAGTATTTTCCCAGTGTAACCCGAGATAGTTTTGATTGGTGAGGTCGATTAGAGTAAGTCCAGTACTTTCACCCTTGAACATAGATACTATGATGCATATTGAAGACTCACTTGAGAGTGCAAGTCTATATGGAATGTACAAAATAAATTATTACAATATTACCAAAGACAGAGCTGAAGATGACAGGATAAAGAAAGAAGACAGATCAAGTAAAGAGTTAAGGGATTATTTAGTTTATCAAAATAATGTCTTAATAATATTAGGGATGACATCCTAGATGTTAACTCTTGGGTAAATATGTATTTTTTGTAAAGCTTTATGATTTGTAAAGCTGACTATAAATGTTATTATTCCTAATAACTTGTATAAATGTAAGAGATATGTAATGTGAAGAAGTAGAGTTGTAACAAGCAAAGTAAGAATAATATATGTATGTGAAAGCTATTGATGTGAAGTTGTATATGTGAAAGATCAGAATAGGAGAGCTATTTGACAATAGTAAAAGGTTATGTACCTTACCCTTCTATGATCAAATACTATTGTACATTACTTGTCTGGGAAGTGGGCTCATCTTGTAATCATTTTGTGATCTACCAACTCTTAGCAGGGTTGAGGCTTCTAACAAGGCCTATAGTCCCTTAATCAGGACTGAGACACTATATGTATGTAACAAGCTCCTAACAGGGTCAACATCCTTAACATGATACTTTTGATTAGTGAATCTTTGTGGGTATCATCCCCACCGGCATTTTCCCTTGGCTAGAGTTTCCTCAAGAACAAATAATGTGTTATGAGTTCATTTTCTTTATTTCTATGCATGTTATTTAGTTTACTCTATTATGCATGTATCAAGACAATCTATTATATCCATAATTGGGAAAAAGTAAAAGTTTGTAGAATACTGATTCACCCCCCCCCCCCCCCCCCCCCCTCTCAGTATTCCCTATTTCTAACAAACCCCTATTTTCAAAGTCCTTTCTGGCTTCAAAATTTCTCAGGTTCAACTTGTTCAATTCTAGCTCAAGATTGAGGGCATCTAAAGATGTTTTACATGTGTAAGATCCCAACTCAATGGGGAAACTTGACTTTTCCCTACCTTTCCTTTCTTTCACACTTTTATGCACATGAGCCAATTGACAGCCAACCTCTATTATCACAAGGTTATCGAGGGCATATCTTGGCAGTTTGAACGGTTCTCCCTCAAAATGTCTGACTCTAATATAAGTGAACCTCATGAACTGAATAAAGAAACTTCCACAGGTGTTGATAAAATTTTTAGCTTCCTCAGACATCCTCTTCTGGACATTTCCCTGAAATTCATAGACTAATCTTCTGAAAAGGATTCCATTCAATTTCACAAAACTACCTGTGTGAAATTCTTTTTGCATACAAGGGTAATAGTCATACACCTTCATATTGTGGGTAGGTAATTCATGAAAGAGACCTTTCCACTCTCTAGTGCACGCCAAAACATAGAACAAATAAGAGATCATATAGAAATTACTTCCTCTTAGAAAATTGGCCAACTGCTAATGAAGTTTGTCTGCAATACTTTCATCCCATTTGATGAATTTATGTCCTCCTAGAGTAATTTGGATGTAGAAATACATCTAGTCATGCTAGTAATATGCATGTTGATTCCCCTTGATTCTATTGAGCAATATGACTGTAAGGTATATAAAAGAGAGTGATGAATGTTGATGTATTGTAGGGTTTTATTAAAATGGGAAAGTAAGATCTTCTTTCTAATCTCAAATTCCCAAAGGAGGGATCCAAATTCATTAATCACAAGAAAGTGATCAATGCAGACATGAATCATGTTAGGAATTGTCCCAAGAGATAACTAAGAGGGGGGTGAATCAGTTATCTACAAGATTCAATTCTTTATCCAATTAAGTACATAAGAAAATTAAGCATATACACAATAACACATGAACACAATTTTGGTTATGGGGAAACCCAAATAGGTAAAAACCCCGGTGGGAATTGACACCCACTAAAACTACACTAGTGTATAATGATCCTTGTTAGAAGATCTTACAACCCTGTTAGGAGTTGATCTTTACAATGCATTAAGTATAGTGACCTAGTTTAAGGGTCAGACCCTGTTAGGAGTCTTTTACAATTAACCCTATTAGGGGTGAGGATGCACTGTCCGAGAGCTCACTGCTCAAAGGGGCTAAGGCTACAACCTTCTAAATAATAGATATACACTATATCTTGATTTTTTGAATTGTAAGGTAGACCTATTGTCTTGATCAGTTCCAATGTATAGCACACTCTTTCTTCTTTGTCACATAGACCTTCTACTGATGGAAAAACATTTCGCACCTTCTGCTATGCTCTGTTGTTTCAACTATCCGCCATACCTTAGCAATCACAAATGAATTCCTATAAATATTTTCCTCTAAATGATATAATCAAGTTGGCCTGTTAGAACCACCTTGAAATAATATTAGAGAAATAATAAAACTCTCCAATAGCATATGTGTCAGCTCTACTAAGCACACAACACAAACTGGGACCTGTCCAATTCAATAATAGTGAACGTGCCGCTTCACACAATCGGCTCCAACAAATTAATTGATACTTTCTCCTCATGTTGATTTACATCATGTGCTCTTAACATAATCTTCTTAACTCTTCTCTTAATACAAATCTAAGCACGCATATCCAAATGATAGGTGCAACTACCATAACAATAAAAACAATGTCGGCTCTATCATATAAACTCAAGAAACTGTAACTAGCAACTACAAACATCATAACTCAAACTATACTACATATCAATCTCTACATCCATGAACATAGCTTTTATATCATGTTTACAACACAAATGTAACCATCGAAGACTCTATAGTAATCATACTATAAATCACATACAGAACTCTTCCTAGGACCTACTAGGAACACTTACTGTTCAATCAACTATATAACTGTCTATACTCATAATCAACCTCTGCACTTATGATATCATATTGATAACATATGTTCAAGTCTCTCTCCATCAAGCTTCCACGCATGCTTCTTTCCATATGTTGTCATCAATGACAAACATACAATCAGCACTGGCTTGCTGGCAAATCTCTAACAATCTCCCCCTTTGGCATTGATGACAATATATGGAATGAAAAACACCACCAATCCAAAAGTACAATTATTTTATAACATTCTCCATTTCCTCAACAAAACTCCCCCAAGGACTAATCATCCAACTACTGCAACTCTTACTGAATACTCCCCCTTACTTCATGCTCCTTCTGTTTGTTTTCTTGTTTTCTATATACTCTCCCTTTCTGCTTGTTTTCTTGTTTTTCATGACTATATACTACTCCCCCTTTGACATCAATGGAAAAGGGAGCCAAAAAATTAAGCATCAGAACTACTCCTAAAGTAGAGTAGTCAACCCTTCATTAGTCACTAAGGACTAATGCACTCCTACAAACTCTAAGCAGATTCAGGGAAGGGAATTACTCCCAGCTTCTCCCTGAGATACTCAAAAGTATCCTTAGGTAAAGGCTTTGTGAATATGTTTGCTAGCTGATCTTTTGTACTCACATAATCCAACTTCACTTCATTCTCTGCTACTTTCTCTCTTAGGAAGTGATACTTTATCTCAATGTGTTTTGTCTTTGCATGCATCACAGGGTTCTTAGACATATTGATAGTGCTGGTGTTATAACAATGGATAATAGTAGGATAATCAATCTGAATACCAAAATATTTTATCATTTGCTTGATCCAAACAATTGTGAAACAATTTAGTGCTACTACAACATACTTAGCTTCTATTGTTCACTGAGAAATACAATTTTGCTTCTTACTTGTCTAGGTGACAAGCCTATCTCCAAGAAATATTGCTCATCCTGATATACTCTTCCTATCATCCACACATCCTACCCAATTTGCATCTGTATATACATGAAGCTCTACATTGTATGAATTAGGATACCATAAACCATAGACTATAGTTCCTCCCAAGTATCTAAATATCCTTTTTACTGCCATGAGATGACTTTGTTTAGGTTCTATTGTAAATCTTCCAACAATACCAACTACATTAGAAATGTCTAGTCCGGTTTGAGTGAGATATATAAGTTTACCAATCATAGACTTATATAAAGTTATGTCTACTACTGGTGAATCATCTTCCTTAGAAAACTTTCATCATGTTATCATGGGGGCACTAACTGGCTTGCGATCATCCATCTTGAATTTCTTCAAGATCTCTTTTACATACTTAGTCTGATTTATGAATATTCATTTATCTATCTACTACATGTGCAATCCCAAAAAGAACTTGATAGGTCCAATCATGCTCATCTCAAATTCATTGTGCATCTCCTTAGAAAATTCTACACTAAGCTTGTCATTTCCATCGAAGATAATGTCATCAACAAATATAGCAACTAAAAATAGTCCATTAGATGTTTCTCTTATGAAAAAATTACAATTTACTTCTCCTTTCTTGAATCCAATCTTTGTCAAGTATCCATCAAGTCTTTCATACCATGCTCTAGGGGCTTGCTTAAGTCCATAGAGAGCTTTCTTCAATCTGCATACCATATTAGGTCTATTTGATAATGTAAATCCTTCAATTTGTTCTATGTAAACTTCTTCTTTCAGCTCTCCATTCAGGAATGCTGACTTGACATTCATCTAGTATACCTTAAAGTCTTTGAAGGTAGCATAGGCTAGAAACAACTTTATGGCTTCTAATTTGTTTACAGGGGAAAATGTATCTGAATAATCAATTCCTTCTCTTTGCACATATCCTTTACACACTAGTCTTGCTTTGTTTCTTACCACTGTTCCATGTTCATTCATCTTATTTCTAAATATCCACTTGGTTCCAATTACATTCTTATCACTAGGCCTAGGGACCAATTCCCATGTATCATTCTTAATTATTTGATCTAGCTCTTATTTCATTGCTTCATGCCAATTTGAATCATTGCATGCATCTTCAACACTTATAGGTTCAATCTGTGATAGTAAACATACCTCTTCATTTATTGTGGAACTTTTTTCTTTTGATCTTGTCATGACTTTGCTGCTCTAATCTCCAATGATATCTTCCTTTGAATGATATCTAGATGTGAATTTAGGAATATTAGGTGTGACTCTCTCATTCACCTTTTGTGATTCTTCTTCACTTGTCTCAGGGTCATTGAATAGAACATCAATGTTGTCAAACATTTCTTCTACAACTGCTTCACTATTGGTAGATCTAGGTTCTTCTTCAATCATAGGTGCATAATCATGATATCTCTCTTGAATCATAAACTTTTCATCAATCCTTACATGAGCACTTTCAATGATTTTCTTCAATCTTAAATTAAAACATCTATAAGCTTTGTTTTTAGTAGAGTAACCAAGAAAAATACCTTCATCACTTCTTGCATCAAACATGCCTATAGCTTCATCTCTTTTGACGTAGCACTTGCTTCCAAATATTCTAAAGTATTTCACTTTAGGTACATTACCAAACCATAGCTCATAAGGTGTCTTATCTGCACCTAGTCTCAATTGAATTCTAATGATTATATAGACTGCAGTATTAACCGCATCTCTCCAATAGGTGTGTGTCACCTTTCCTTCAATCATGATAGTGTGCGATGTATCAAGAATGATCCTATTCCTTCTTTCTGCTATTCCATTTTGCTGAGGGGTTCTAGGTGCACTTAGTTCTCTCTTTATCCCATGTTCTTCGCAATACTCATAGAATATGTCAGAGGTAAATTCTCCTCCTCTATCTGACCTTAGACATTTTATCTTTAGTCCAATCTCATTTTCAACCTTAGCTTTAAATATTTTAAACTTCTCAAATGCTTCATACTTGTCCTTTAAGAACTCAACCCACATGATTCTAGAGTAATCATCAACAAACAGAATAAAGTACCTTTCACCATAGTATAATCTTGTTTGATTTGGTCCACATAAGTCTGTATGTATTAGATCCAACTTGTTCTATGCTAAATTGTTCTTGCTTCTGAATGAATTCCTCACATGCTTTCCCATCACACATTCCCTGCATATAGTATCAATTGGTTTTGCTATGCATGGAAGATCTCTTATTGCCTTTACATTGCTTATCTTTACTATGTTATCAAAATTGATGTGACATAGTCTTTTATGCCATAACCAACTGTCATCTACTTTAGCAACAAAATAACTTGCTTCAGGATTAAGCTGAAAAAATTACCTTTAGTCTTTGAACCTGATAAAATCATCTCTCCTTATTGATTATTTATGATGCACTTATTGTTTTTGAATTCCAACTAATATCCTTTGTCAAGCAATTGTCCAACACTTAGAAGGTTATGATGCAAACCATCAACATAAAGAACATCATTAGTGTTGTTCTTTCCATCCAAGGTGATAGCTCCTCTACCAATGATAGGTTTAGGAGTGTTATCTCCAAACCTAACCATGCCGCCTTTATATCTATCCAGATGTACAAATCTTTATGTCTCCTGTCATGTGGTGTGAACAACCACTGTCAATGATCCAATTAGTCCTAATGTCTTCTTGTGAAATCAGGGCTAATTCTTGTTCTTTTTCTCATCTTCAAGGTCCATTTCATCAAACATTTTCTCCATGTCTTTAAGAGCAATGAATCCAATTTCATCTTTTGTTGATTCTTCATCAGATACTCCACCACCAGCATAGTTACACTCTTTTGTGTACTTAGGCTTGTAGTTATCCTTGAGCTTCTTGACTCTTGTAGGACATTTAGAAGAAAAGTGACCAATCTTATCGCATGAAAAGCATTTGAATGGTAATTGACCTTCATATTTCCCTTTTCCTTTTCTTTCCTTCTTAGCAATCATAGCAATGAAATCATCTAGATCTATATCATCATCCTCATCATCAAAATTACCAGAAGTGTTCATAGATTTCTTACCATGGACTGAAGCTTTGAATGTTATTTCACTTTTAGGCTTTGTCTTCAATCTTGATATCTCAAAAGCTGAAAGCTTGCTAATTAAGGTCTCTCTTTTGAACTCTTTTGTGGACTATAGAGTTTCATCTAGGATGCATATCTTGTTGTCATATTCTAGTGTCAAGGTAGTCATCAATTTGTCCAATATGTCTTCTTCTGAAATATCTCCACCATTGTTTTTTTATTCTAGCAACTGCTTCATTAATCCTTTGATTGTAGACTCTAATATTCTCTAATGTATTGTATCTTTTCTTCCATGTCTTTATGCGCACATTCTTGACTTGAATGTCTCCTTCAAACATGTCTTCTAGATACTTCCATATCTTATAGGCTTTGTCCATCTTCTTGAATTCTAAAAATTCACTGTCAGATAGGGTGTTGATAAGGACTTCCTTGGAAATAGTATTTGAAGTGAACATCTCCTTTTTCTTCAAAGTTGCATCATCTTTTGCAAGATCTTCTAGAGAGGGAATCTGAACTTTTGGTAGCTACTTCAAAAATCTCAAAGGCAATGCATTGCAAATGTGTCATCATTTTGTTCTTCCAGTCTAGATAGTTCTCTCCATCAAACTTAGGACTTTCTTTTCTAAAGAATGTCATCTGATCAACCTCAAGTTGTTAAAATTTCTCTCCGAGGCACTTGGCTCTAATACCAATTGTTAGGAATAGTCCCAAGAGATAACTGAGAGGGGGGGTGAATCAGTTATCTACAAGATTCAATTCTTTATCCAATTAAGTACTTAAGAACACTAAGCATATACACAATAACACATGAACACAATTTTGGTTATGAGGAAACCCAAATAGGTAAAAAACCCGGTGGGAATTGACACCCACTAAAATTGCACTAGTGTATAATGATCCCTATTAGAATATCTTACAACCCTATTAGGAGTTGATCTTTACAATGCATTTAGTACAGTGACATGGTTAAGGGTCGGACCCTGTTAGGAGTCTTTTACAATTAACCCTGTTAGGGGTGAGGATGCACTATTCGAGAGCTCACTGCTCAAAGGGGTGAAGGCTACAACCTTCTAAATAACATATATACACTATATCTAGATTTGGTGAACTATGAGGTAGACCTGTTGTCTTGATCAGTTCCAATGTATAGCACACTCTTTCTTCTTTGTCACATAGACCTTCTGCTGATGGAAAAACACTTTGCACCTTCTGCTTTGCTTTGTTGTTTCAACTATCCTCCATACCTTAGCAATCATAAATGACTTCCTATAAATATTTTCCTCTAAATGATATAATTAAATCAACCTATTAGAACACCTTGAAATAATATTAGAGAAACAATCAAACTCTTCAATAGAATTTGTGTTGGCTCTACTAAGCATGCAACATAAATTGGGACCTGTCCAATTCAATAATAATGAACATGTCACTTCACACTATCAGCTCTACCAAATTAATTGATACTTTCTCCTCATGTTGATTTATGTCATGTTCTCTTAACAAAATCTTCTTAACTCTTCTCTTAATACAAATCCAAGCGCGCATATCCAAATGATAGGCACAACTACCATAACAATAAAAATAATGTCAGCTCTATCAGATAAACTCAGGAAACTATAACTAGAAACTACAGACATCATAACTCAAAATGTACTGCATATCAAACTCTATGTCCATGAACATAGCTTCTATATCATGTCTACAACATAGATGTAACCACACAAGGCTCTAGGGAAACCATACTATAAATTGCATACAGAACTCTTCCTAGGACCTGTCAAGAACATTTACTATTCAATCAACTGTGTAATTGTCTATACTCGGAATCAACCTATGCGCTTATGGTATCATGATAATAAAATATCTAAGTAACATATGTTCAAGTCTCTCTCCATTAGGCTTCCATGCATGCTTCTTTCCATATGTTTTCATCAATGACAAATATACAGTCAGCACTGGCTTGCTGGCAAATATCCAACAAATCAATCTATGGAGAATATGAAGAAAGAGGAAAACCTTATATTCTATTATGGAAGAGAGTATTAAAATCTCAATTGAAATGAATTGAAGACAAATACTAACCTCAAAGTATAATAGATCTAGAAATTTCTATTTTGGGTGTCTATGTTGAGTATCTAGAAATTCTGCAAGCGGATCTGGCCTGAGAACATAGAGATAGAGAAAACCCATAAATCTATTCTTTTACTGAGAAAGGTCTTTTATTCTTATGTTATTTTCAAGGTTTAGGTTGAGGTGGAACTTGAAGTTGAGGTTGAGTTTGAGGCTGGTGTGGAGATACACGTTGAGATGAAACAACATGCTCCACATGGTTGATAGTGTGATTGAGATCATCCATCTTTGAATCATAAACAATATCCATAGAAGATGGTTGAACAATGGTATTAGTATCATATGTAGGAAAAGGATTCATATAGATTTGGAGATTTTGATTAGTAGAGATAGATTTATTCCCACTACCGTAAAAATTATCAACAGATAAAGCATTAGAATCAATTAAGTCTTGAACGTTATGTTTTAAAGAGTAAGACTTCTCAGTATCATGGACATTCTGATGATGGTATTGAAAAAAAGCTTTAGGATCAAAAGATTTAGATGCCATGGTAGTAGGTAAAAGAGGTCGAATAGGAGGTAAAGTAATCATATTAGCAATCAACAATTTACTCATAACAAAATGTAAAGATTCAGAAAGAGGAGTAAACATACGAATCAGACGAAAAGAAGTGGATGCAGAAGTGGCATTTTTAGATGCAACAACAACTTGATCATCAACTACATTTTATTGTTTATTTATCTTGACATAGTTGTTAGGTTTTTTAAACTTGTTGGGATTAGGAGCAGCATCACTCTTATCAACTGGAATAGGAGCCATTGGAGTGTTTCTCTCAAATTGACTCACTTGTAATTGATAATGATGAAGCCGTGCACAAAGTTGTTGAAAAGAGGTAAATTTAGTAAGCAGAATCTTATCTCTAATATCCTTTTGTAAATTTGAAATAAACATACATTGAATATCAATATCAGGAACAGGTTAAGAAATTTGAGCATACAATTGCTTAAATCTACCAATAAATTCAGTCAATGTTTCTTTAGTATTTTGTTTACAATACATCAAATCAATCAAGGACACTTGCGGACCAATATTATTTTGAAATTTTTCAATAAAGGCATTAGAAAGTTTTGGAAAAGAATCAATAGAATAAGGAGGCAAGGAAAAATACCATTGCAAGGTCTTATCACAAAAATTTCTAGCAAACAACTTGGCTAAAATCCTATGGTCATGAGCATAGTAACTACAAAGGAGTTGAAATGTTTTAACATGAGTAACAGGGTCTCCCTTACCATTGTAATTCTCAAGACGAGGCATAATGACTTGCTGAGGAATGGGAGCATGAATGATGTCCAGGGATAAAGGACTACCCATATCACATGTAGGAATACTAAACTTGGATTGAGTTAGGGATGCAAGTTGTTGTAAAGAGGACACAGTTTGAGCCAAACTAATGATTGTGGAATTATTAGAAGAAATAGGAGGTGTACAAACATTAGAAACACTAGGAAAAGTGTAGGAAGCCGCTGGAAGAGAAGACACAACTGGTGAAACACTTGGAACCACAGTTGGAAGAGGATTGGAATAAGTAAAAGGAACATTATGATAAGAAGGTTGTGAAGTAGGTAAAGACACCGGTGGAACACTCACAAGAAGAGAGGGAACCGATGTAGTCACCAAAGGAGGAGTATATGTAGGAATGCTATGTAAAGGAACCAAAGAAGGTTCCACATTAGTGACAGGAGGAGTGTATCATAGATCTCGAGCTACTTGAGCTAAAGGCTTGACATTTGAATGCACAAGATGAGTGGTACCATGCAAGAGATTAACACCTTGATCACTATCCTGAAGAACTTTCTTAAGAGAATCTATAGCTTGAATAGAATCTTGATTATGGTTTTCTTGTATAAGTAAATTACCCATTTTATCAAGTTCAATTGAAATTTTTTGCACTTGTTCAGGAGGAATTCTTAAAGCATCATCCTCATCATGAGATGAGTGAGAAGAGTTATGCTCTGTAGTAGGATTAGAATCATGAGTAATCAAATTGTCATTTGGGATCCTAAGGAAAGGAGAGGAAGACTCAGGATCAAAGGAATCCATAAGTCTATGACTTCTTCTAACCAAAATATTATAAGTAGGACTAGAGGTAGTAAAGCTCATATACCAATGCAATAATGAACTAAACTAGGAAAACACAAAGCATGAAAAAATAAATGTTTTTGTATTTTTTCTTTATATGATTTTTGAAATGTAAATACAAGCACATAAAAGAAATTTAATCTGACATACATGCAAGATCTAACACCATAAAAGAAAGAGTTGTCTATCGCGGGTTCACCAAAAAAGTAAGATGAACACCAAAAATATAATAGGGCATCTAATTCCACAAAAGATAGGGGGTAAGCTTGTCGGGTTCACCAAAAATGTAAGGTATATAAAAGAGAGTGATAAATGTTGATGTATTGTAGGGTTTTATTGAAATGGGAAAGTAAGATCTTCTTTCTAATCTCAAATTCCCAAAGGAGAGATCCAAATTGATTAATCACAAGAAAGTGATCAATTGATACATGAATCTATCTATGGAGAATATGAAGAAAGAGGAAAAAATTATATTCAATTATGGAAGAGAGTATTAAAATATCAATTGAAATAAATTGAAGACAAATACTAACCTCAAAGTATAACAGATCTAGAAATTGTGGTTTTCGGGTGTCTGTGCTGAGTATCTAGAAATTCTACAACCGGATCAGACCTGAGAACACAGAGACAGAGAAAACCCAAAAATCTTTTCTTTTTCTAAGAAAGGTCGACCTTGATGCATAGGGAAATGTCACCCTTGACCCCAAAATGTCAACCTTGACCTGCACTGCTCCAACGGGAATTATGTTTGTGGATCCTGAAAGTTTTTCGAAAAGGGTATCTGGATCTGCTTTGATATTTGTTGTTCCACACCTGCACCTAAAAGAAAAGGGGGTTTTTTTTTTTGAATGGGGGGGTTTTCCTTGGTCAAACCCCCAGTTTAGGAATCAACCTTGAAATATAATTGAAATTGCAGTAATAAACAAAGTAAATGAAACAATTCACCTTGCTTATGCTGAAACCCTTCTGGAGGATTCGAATCCTTGAATCCACAAGTATGGATGCTCCAAATACATGTAGGATGTCTCAAATCAATTGTTCTTAGATATTCAACACCAATCTTGAATGGATCTTGGATTTGGAAGAGGCTTGAATGAAAATGGATTGAGGAATCTTCAACAAGAGGGCTCCATAGAGCTTGAATCCTTTAATGGCTACTAATGGATCTCCTTGATGAATTGAATGCTTGAAGATAGATAAATGCTTGAATGCTTTCTTTCTCCTTCTTGCTTGCTTCTTGATTTCTTGATGGAAAAATTTACTTGATTGAGAGATTTCATATGTTGTGGATCATCAATAAACTTCATGTGTGATGGAGAAAATGAGAGGAGGAGGCTTCTTTTTATAGTGATCTAGGGCACAAATTTCTAGAGAGGCCAACATAGGGAAAATAAATTCCATTTAAGCTTATACCCTTAGAAGTGGACCTAGATTAAATATAATTTAAGATTTTACCATTTCAAAGCCTGAAACAGCTGACCCGAAAGTGGGAAAATAAATCTTCCCGACATCTAAAAACTTTGGGATTTTGAACTTTGAACCCTGGGTCAGGGTCAAGGTCGACCTTGACCTAGAAGGTTGACCTTGACCCTGAGGTCAAGAATCTCATAATTTCAATTCAAGATGCCATAATTATGCTTGAAAGAAGTGGAAAATGGGGCAGAATGGGGGAAAAATCCAAATCCAAGTCAAAGACCCATTCAAGGTGCTTGACATGACCCCAAACCACTTACTCGGAGGGCTAAAACAGTCCTAAATGGAAGTGCTTCCATTTTTCAATGATATAATGACCAACTTTGCAACTTATGGTTTGAAATGATCAATGGTAAGAGGTTTAAGAAGCCTAGACTTTTTGTTTGGTAGAGAAAATAGACTGAGAAGAAGGAATAGTCCATCCCTTGTATAGATCTTTCTCACACTACAACATTTGGGGTCAAATTTTGACACCAATTTACGATGCCACTACAATTTGTGTTTGTTTTTGTTTTTTTGTTTTTTGCAAGTGCACCCAATGGTGTCATAATAGCGATGATAACATCGTAATTTTGACACCCCTTTAGTTATAAACAAAAAAGAAAAAGAAAGTGTCATTTGTAATTTTTGTGAATTCAAAGAGCTACCGTGAAGACGGCACTGCACTTTTGCATGGCACAAAGAGGGCATTCGAGTTTGGCGTGCACTGGCTCTTGAGGTAGGCATTTGAGCTTTGTCTTCTTATTAACTCATTCTCAAGGGCATTGTTTAACTCAATTTCATGGGCTCACTGTTTAATACTGGCATTGTTTACATATTTTCATTTGGAATGCTTGATGACCCATGAGCTTTGAGAGCTAGGGCATCATTGCTATTACGCATTGTGTGAAGTGTTTGATCTCTCTTTATTTGTTTTGCTATTGATATTCACTATATGGTACTCCCCGTTTATGATCATTTCATGAGGAAATGTATTGATTGCTCACGGGCTACAAGCTAGGGCATCATACATTGTTCATGAGCTCACTATTTAATACTAGCATTGTTTACATCTTTTCATTTGGAATGCTTGATGACCTGTGAGCTTTGAGAGCTAGGGCATCATTTCTATTACCTTCAAGGCATTGTGTGAAGTGTTTGATCTCTCTTTATTTGTTTTGTTGTTGATATTCACTATGTGGTACTCCCCATTTATGATCATTTCATGAGGAAATGTCTTGATGGCTCACGGGCTGCAAGCTAGGGTATCATACATTGTTCATGAGCTCGTTGTTTAATGCTGACATTGTTCATGAGCTCACTGTTTAATATCTAGCCAGGCCATGTAAATGGTACCAGGCCAACTCAATCAGCCCAACAAAATGTGTCATGTTTATCTTTGTCAAATACACTCATTCACCATTTTGTTCTTGTTCTTCACATAAATATTGCATCAAAAGTAATTCTAAACAATGATTCAAATAAAAAAGAAACAACTACAATAGATCAAACCCCAAAATAATATAGTCAAGGAGAAATAGTATCCTAATAGTGTCCTTTGGATCTAACCCCATATTTTCCTTCCTTGCAAGTTTTGGATCATACAAGAGAATACTAGATTGAACCCTGAGTCAACACTTCATTACTTCAGGCAATATTTGGTACATTCATTATTTATGTTCATCCACTTATGTATGTTTTCATATTCATTCACATTCTTCTAAAAGTTGGCTACTAGTGACCATATAGGACCATTCTTAATGAAATTTGGCATGAAATTTTATAACATAGTTTCTTAGCATTTGATCTTTATATGGCAACCATGACTTGAGGTAGGCATTCGAACTTTGTCTTCTCATTAACTCAATTTCATTTTGATGACATTTGTTGATTTAATGGAAAAATATGAATGTTAGTACTGGCATTATTTTCATCTTTGCATTTGGAACACTCGATGACCCGCAAACTTTGAGAGCTAGGGTATCGTCGCGAACTTTGAGAGCTAGGGCATCGTTGCTATTACCTTCAAGGCATTGTGTGAAGTGTTTGATCTCTTTTTATTTATTTTGTTTTTGATATTCACTATGTGGTACTCCCCATTTATGATCATTTAATGAGGAAATATCTTGATGGCTCGTGGGTTGCAAGCTAGGGCATCATGCATTGTTTATGAACTCACTGATTGAGCACCTCATGTCCTTATTCGATTGGTCGATGCTCTATTTGTTATATTAATTCTATTAGATCAAATAGGGACATTAGTAATAAAATAATACACTAACTGTTTTAAATTTGAGCTCTGGCATCATGTAATGATATTGTTGTCAAAATAGTAAGTGTATTAATGTATGATCTAATATTAGCAACCTCATTGATCATTACCTTTCACTTCTCTATCATTATAGAAGAGATAACTACCTACAACTATATTTCATAATTCCTTCTTTGAGGTCATAGGTTACTTCATTACTTCAGGCAATGTTTGGTACCTTCATTATTTATGTTCATCTACTTATGTATGTTTGCATATTCATTCATATTCTTCTGAAAGTTGGCTATTAGTGACCATATAGGACCATTCTTGATATTTTTGGGTCATTTGATGAAAAGATGTAAATAGGGACATAAGTAATAAAATAGAGATATCTTAATCTTTATGAGCTCAAATTCAAAATAGTAAGTGTATTATTTTATTACTAATGTCCTTATTTCATGTCTCTATTTTATTACGGATGTCCCTATTTTGAAGTGTCTAATCATTTCTATTACCTTCAAGGCATTGTGTGAAGTGTTTGATCTCTCTTTATTTATTTTGTTGTGCATATACCTTCTCTGATCAACTTTGATATGCACAGGTGATGAACATTCATATTTTCCTAAGCAGTACTTTGAGCTTTCCTGCAACACATGTACTATTGTGAAAATCATCACAAGTCCATTTGTTGTAGGAAAGCTCACAATACACATGTCTGGATGACATTGTTTACATCTTAGCATTTGGAATGCTCGATGACCCATGAGCTTTGAGAGCTAGGGAATCATTGCTATTACCTTCAAGGAATTGTGTGAAGTGTTTGATCTCTCTTTATTTGTTTTGTTGTTGATATTCACTATGTGGTACTCCATGTTTATGATCATTTCATGAGGAAATGTATTGATGGCTCACGGGCTGCAAGCTAGGGTATCATGCATTGTTTATGAGCTCACTGTTTGAGCACCTCATGTTCTTATTTGATTGGTCAGTGCTCTATTTTTTATATTGATTTTACATCATATATTTAGTCTTAATAAATATCTTATAAAACAACATAAAACTAACCTAAAATACTTTGTCTAAATATCTTATAAAACAACATAAAACTAAGAGTATTGAATTTTATCATGCAATGTTATTGTTGTCATTGCATGTTTGTTGTTGTTGTGCACCATATATTATTTTATACACTGTTTATTTCATTGAGACTATGAGCTATTGTAGTTGATTGTATTTTTTTGGGTTCTGATCTATTGTAGTTGTTTTTTTTTCTTTGAATCATTGTTTACAATTACTTTTGATACAATATTTGTGTGAAGAACAAGAACAAAATGGTTAATGAGTGTATTTGACAAAGATAAACATGACACATTTTGTTGGGCTGATTGGGTTGGCCTAGTACCATTTACATGGCATGGCCAGATATTAAATAGTGAGCTCATGAACAATCATCCTACTACTTACACTGCAATTTCTATGTCCACTTACAATAATAAATTACAGAGTTTCACTACAATTTCTATGTCCACTTCCATTAAAATATATCACTCCTCTTGTTATATAGGCATCCTTCTCATTAAGTGTTGCCATTAAAATATATCACTCCTCCTTTTATATAATATATATGCATACTTGTTTAAAATGTTATACTTGTTGCTCTTAAATATAATTACCATTTCACTCAAATTTACATGACATTAAAGCCAAGCCCAAAATGTATACATACGTGTAAGTATAGGAGAAGCTAGATTCTGCAACTATTGAAAAATATATATATATATATACCAATAGCAACTTACGAGAAACTATACTTGTGCTTACCACACCATACCTTAGCATCATAATGCTTATCATTTTAAGGCTTCAACAAGGCTTCATACCACGCAGCGTCTGTAGATTTTTTTGCAACACTAATTTAGGTTGGAGGTAAACTACATGTGTCATGTAAACAACATGGTTGAATGCAATCTCTTTTGCACGTTTTCAAGAGTTTTCCCACCATTACAAGCGTAAATAATGCATTGAACATAATCTATGAACAATGTGTGGGATGAAATGTCGCTGAAGCTTGAAATATATCACTCCTCATGTTATTGTCAAAATTAAATTCAAATATTTCTTAAAACATTTATTCTTGTAGAATTAAGATATCCTTATCTCAATAATAAAACAATCTTGCATAATAGATTTTGAATCACATTAACACACACCCATATTATTTTGTAGCATAGTTCATTTTAGAAGTGTATGACTTGACTATGCACATGAATAATTGTAGATGAGGATCAGTAATAGGGTGCCGAACATTGCTTAGATCCTTTGGATCTAACCCCATTTTTCCTTCCTTGCAGGTTTTGGATCATACAAGAGCATACTGGATTGAAGCCTGGGTCAACACTTCATTATTTCAAGCAATGTTTGGTACTGTTAACACCTGCAAGAAATTTTTCATGGATATATGATTTCTTCTCTAGCCCCTGAAAATTTTTCCTAGTCTCTTGCCTCAAACCCTAGTTTGAATTTTCAAATATCTAGCCGTTGGTGAAGAAAAACCCTAGGTCAACCTAAGATTTATTCTATTTCTTCGTTACTTTTTCGGGTCACTTAGGTCTCCTTCTGCACGTGGTCCTTTTCCCAGTCTTCACTGAATCGTGCCATGTCTTTCCTTATTCTTAAACCGTCACTCGATTTGGCAATTGTGTTGTCTCTTATTCGCTTGTTTCCTAGCAGTTCCATGTTAACCTTCAGCGACTTGGCGAATGAAGAAATGTCAAAGTATGTTTCCCTTTGGTTGTTGATTCTCATAATAAAAAATAATGGTTCATAAATCATTCAACAATTTAGCGAATATAGTCAGTCACTTTTTCTCCAGGTTCTTGGGTGGTTAGGCTTTTGGTTCAGCGATTGGGCGAATGCATTGGTTGCGTAGTCTCTTGTTCCTAGCGATTGAACCCGAAACATTCTAAGACTTGGCATGGCAGTTTATCTTTTCTTCAGTAGCTAAATTGCATGACGGTCAGCCCGACATCTCTGTCTCCTTTTAATCCTATGGTGGGCACATGATCTCATGAATTTTTAATGGCTTTGAGATCATGCGACAACCGTCCGATCCTCCAGCTTGTTTAGGCTAGTATGCGGTGGGTCCTCGACTGCGATGTCATTATGACATGGATGCTTTTGATTGATTGAGATTCAAGTGATGTGGCAGCTGACAGGACCTTGTTCTTAAAGATGAATTTAGGAATGGGCCCGCTACCTGCAACATGGCAGTTTATCATTGGTCGACGTGGATAATGATAAGGATGTGTCAGTGGGCCCAAATCTTTCAAGGAGAATTTTCATGAATGAAGATCAACGGTTGTCTTATGTTTGCATAGAATCTTTCTAGGCCATGCGATCATGCAACCACCATCTGATTTAAAAGATTCTAATTTGCAGGACCTTTTGCCAGTGGACGCTAACATGCTCATTTCTTATTGGCCACAGGTTTGGTGATATGGAATTTGTCAGTGGGGTCAAATTTTTCAATGGGTAAAGATCGACACAATCTCATGGTTATCATCATACCGTTGATATAAGATGCATGAGGTTTAACCTTGTGGTATAACGACAACCGTTCAATTTTCCAAATGGTTGCACAATGCTAGGTGGGTCCTTTGTCACCAGGTCACGCTGAGGTGATTGCGTTTCATTAGCCAATGTGAATTATGATGTGGAATCTGTCAAAACTTCTGGGTGCCGATAAAGAGAGGGTCCACTTGCTAGTTTTTGCAGTGTGGCATCTTTTGATTTGACAGAAGTTATAATTTGTCACGATAGGGCTAGCTTTCTCGAGTGATTAAAGCTTGCCATCATCTAGCGGCTGTCATTATACCACTAGGATGAGATGCACGTTTCTTAGTGTCATGATATAGAAACAATCATCCAATGCAAAGGTGGATGAGATAGTGGGTGGGGCGTTAAGATGCCTAGTCATGCTGACATGCATGTTTGTGATTGGTTGCTGGATGGGTGACTTGGCGGTTGTTAATGGGGCCAAGTTTTATGGCATTATAAAGTGAGTTAAAGTACGATGGGAATATGTGGCTGTCGTGAATCCGCAAGGTGAAAGTGCTTGATGGATATTCATGGTAGTTTTACGATAGTCGTCGATTCAGTTCAGGCCATAAAGGAATGTAAGTAGTGGGTCTGATGTGCTATGCAGTGCTGAGGTGCTCGTTTCTCATTGGCCGATGGACTAGTGATATGGCCATGGACTTTTCAAATGGCTTGTTGATTGTTGCGAGGATTAATGAGAGCCACCTGATCTGTCGGGAAGAAATAAAATTAATGGCCACATTTTAAATGTGTCTGGGTAGCCGTTTCTCCCAAATTTGAAATTTTAAAAGGTTTTTCAGCGACAGAAGGACTAATTTTTAATGCTTAGGCAACTAGATTTGGTAGATATGATTTTTCCAACTGATGCAGTGTGGTCCAAAAAGTTTGATAATTGATTGTAGAGGGTTTGTGCCATGAGAAAGTGGGTAAAGGTTGCTCGAGGCATGTTGCAGGTGAGCGATCAGATTGATTAGCATGGTGAATTCATGATCTTCGATACACAAGTCAAAGGAACTATCATAAATGAAGATCGTTCTTGGATCTGTTTAGACCAGGTTGCTTGATTTTCCTCCAATATAATAAATTCTAATTGAATTTAGTTGGTCTGGTGGGTGAAAACCCTAACTTCTGCCCTAGTCATCTGTAGCTTGTTGCATCCTAATTTTTGGGATTCCAAGGTGACTAGTGGTATATATTGCAGTTGTTTTTACTTTTTTGGTTGTTGGTGATGTTATGTTGATAGTCAATGTAAAAGACTAAACAAGGAGAGCCTAGATTTTGGGTTTATTTCCTAGCATTGTGTTGTTTTGGTAATGTATAGATTCTGCAGATTGTAATGATAATACACTTGAATTCCAATCTCAGATTTATGTTTGTCTTCTTGTTTTGATCTTGGGCTCATATATGTTAATGTCACAAAGTGAGTTAGCATATGGTAGACAAAGAATATTGTGGAATTATCTTTGAGTTCTTAACAAAGTTAGGATTAAAGTCTTTAAGGTAGTTTCAGTGAGTTCATGGTTGGATAGGAATTTGATGATCAGGTTTGGGAGTGAAAGGACTAATAGGCAAAGCACTTATTCTAAGTTCAAGAGTGTTTGAGTTAGGATTTTTAGTTGATATATGTTATTGAGTGACTCTATGCCCTAGGTTAAGGCACTTATCCATTCTCTAGAAGCAGTTCATCATCATCAATCACACATTTAAAAGATAAAATCTTTAAAACCAATTTGTAAATGATATAAATGCATAATATTTGGTGATTCCTTTCAAAAGTGAATCAAGGGTACACCCGCCTGAGCATCTAGGCTCAAAGTGTAGGAGGATCCGTGATCCTTGTTAATTGGCCCTTCTCCTTGTAGAATTTGGAGTGGTGATAGGGTTAGTGACATTAGTTTGTCAATCATAGTGTAAACCTACAAGTAGAAAGAGAAGGGGAACCAACAGAATGGTGACTCTACTAGGGAGAATAGCATTGAAGAGGTACATATGTTAGGATCTCTGGTTGAGTCAAAAAAATTTAATATCATACTGACCAGATTGATTTGCCCATCCAAGTCACCAACAAAATGGCAACTCTGCTGGGGAGAGTCTAGAGAAAGGAGTTATTAGTGGACTTTTGTGTTTCTCCTATGTATTCAGTTGTTTTCTTTAAGATTTTAAAAGATTTCCCATCTTTGGTGGGTGGTGACTCAAAGGCTTAGATCCAGTGCAATAGAATGCAAATCATGGACAAAAGGAATACTATGTCCTTTGTCAAGAAACATCCAGAGGTTATTCTGGAATAGTTACGTAGACAAGAAAAGAAGAGTTGGATCAGAAGAGATGGAGAGTCTACTAGTGCTCCCATGAGAGAACAAAGAAATGTTAAAAATAGAGCACCACATGCATCCTCTAATGAGGAAGATTCACAATACAAAAGTTCTAAATTAGATAGTGGCCGCTCTGAACACAAATTTTATGATACCCTAGAGGCAGTATTTCAAGATAAAGGTTCACTACCTGCCGGATAGGATATACAAGCCAGAGAAAGGGGTTTTGGACCAGATTTAGATCTTGATGAGGATATGTTCAGAAGGAAACTCATGAGACCAAGACAGGTCCATTTTCCATATCAAAACCTTACTGATATGGATGTGTCATCAAGTTCTGATGATATTATCATAGACCTAGACTATTTGAGTGCACTAAGGTTATAGTTGGTAGATCAGGATGCCATACACAAAAGATTACAAAAGGAGAGAGAAGCTGAGAAAGTGAATGCTTTGATAGAAAGAGAATCTCTTCTTAGAAAGATTAATGAGTTGAAGGAGAGAAACAAGATGCTTGCCTCTACTCCTAAGACTTTGTAGCATGATGTCTTTGGTGATCTTGATACTTTGAGAAGTGAGTAGGAACACTTTCTGCAAGACCATGAGTTTGATAAAGAGGGCCCTGTGATTAGACAGGTTCAAAGTTATGCTTCCCTCCCTAAAGATAAAGATGGGCATGAGATCACTAAGCCTGCTCTTGCTGTTGGCAAAAAAGGAAAGCAAAAGATGGTGGGACACCAAACAAGCAAACCATTGACAATACCAAAGGTCCCACCACCCATTTCAAATAAGGATACAGAGATAGAAAGGAAAAGGAAAGAAGATGAAGACCTAGCAAAAGAATTCGAGAGAGCTGAAATTGAAGCTTCTATTGTAGAAAAAAGAAGAAAGATCCAGTTCTTGAAGGCTTCATCTGCAAGTACTCTTATACCATCCACTACTAATGAATTAGGTATGCCATCAACAACTTCTAATGTTGTTTCACTTGGTAATGTCACTAATAGTATTTCAATTCCATCTTCATCTGCCAAGATAAATATTGATCCTAAACAATAGTCAAATGCACAAATAGATGAGAATGTAAATTTAAACATTAATCCTAAGGGGAACACTAGTTCAAGTTTTCAAAGAAGACTTATGCAATTAGAAGGCTATAGGAAAATTAGTTTTGATGGAATACCTAGCTACCCAAATGCTTTTTCAACTGATATAAGAGATAAGGTACCTAAGTTTGTTGGTAACAATGCCATTAGTTGTGAGGAACATCTTAGGTTATTTGTTGATATGCTAAATGATTATGAGATAGAGCATGAGGATGTAGTCATGAAATTATTTGTTCAATCTCTGGTGGAGGATGCTAGAGATTGGTTTAAGAGACTCCCTGACCGATGTATTGACACTTGGGATTCTTTTGAAAAATGTTTCAAAGAACAATATGGTGATAGGCCTAATGCTAGTTTCATGTTGAATGAGTTCAACACTATAAGGAAAAATCAGAATGAATCTGCAGCTGAGTTCAATATGAGATTTCAGAAGGGTATGCATAAGCTATTTCAAGTCATGAGGTTAGATGACAATGTTTGTTTGACCACATACTTCAATGCCTTTGATGGAAAAATGGGATATTTTTTGAGGGAAAAGGAACCAAGAACTCTTAGAGATGCTTTTAGGATTGTTGTCAATATTGAAAACAATATGAAAATATCAAGAAGATTGGGTGGAAAAAGAGATGATCCAAAGTTGTTTGGAGACAAGAAGTATAAACGGGATAATGAGAGAAATGATGGAAACAAGAAACAAGAGGAAGATAAATTGGATAAGGTGTTGAATGCATTGAAGGATTTAAAAGCACCTACTAATAGAATTAATAATGCTCCTACAAATGAAAAGCTTCAATTCAACAATAATTTCAGTAGGCAAAATAGATTGCAGAATTATCCCTACAACACCCAATGGAAGGATGGCAAGCCAATTGTCCCTACTACAAGAGGAAATAATGATAAATTTGTCCCTGATCCTTTGCAAAAATCCTCTATAAATGTTATAGAGAGTGCACCATGGTGCATAGCATGCCAGTCCCCTCATTCTACAGAGCATTGTGTGGTTGCACAATCCATGTCAGCACATCAAGATGATAACAATGAGGAGTTAGATCAAGAAGAAAATCATGATGACATTGGATGCAACATGGCAACTTCATATTTAGGATATGAAGATGATTTTGATATTGATAAAGAAGTAGATGTGTGTTTGAAAAGACATAATAGGGAACTTTTCCATCAGGAGGTTTTTTCTAATAATGATGACATTGATGAAAAGATATGTAACATGAATTCCTCCTTAGAAACAGTAAATTTGAGAAGACCTTCAAAGGCAAAAATGGATAGAATTATTATAGAAATGATAGCCCAAGTGAAAAATAGAGGCATGGTGGCAAGGGATACAAATGGGAAAGCTATAGGAATGTTTATGAAGAACACCAACTCTGGGGAACTCAGTGGAAATAGATCAAAGGATGATAATATGGCAAGATTCAAGAATGTAAAAGGTAAGAAATGGGAGCCTAGGGGAGTTGGAGTTGAAAAAAATTCTAATGAAATAGAGAAGCCAGTCAACACAATGGCTAAAGATGAAAAGATGAAGGTCATAGCTACAACCAATATATCAGATAAACAAAAGGACACTAAGGCAGAACAGATTGAGTTTCCTCCCTCTATCCTTGTTGACATGTTGGTTGTGTTGTCTCAGATAACTGTCAAGGTTCTATTGTCAAAATTGTTGAGGATCCCTAAACATAAGGATAGGGCTCTTGCATGGGTAGATAATGTCCATGATAATGATGTTGCATGCAATGAACCTTAGGATAAAGTTTTGAAAGAAGTGGAGGTCCAAGGATTGGTATCTCACATACCACCTATATATTTGGACAATTTTGTCAATGCTAGCCTTGAAAACATAGACCCATTCTTTCTAAGCATCATTGTGAATAGGATGAAATTAAGAAATTATATGATTGATTCAGGTGCTTCCAATACTATCATGCCTTTCAAAATTATGGAAAAGTTAGGCCTCAAAGTTGATACAAATCAAGGCAGATGTTGTGCAATGGATCAGAGGGAAGTACCAGTCATTGGGACTATAAATGCAATGCCATACAGATTGGCAGCCTATCCAGAGAAAGAGCCGACTATGAGTGTTTTGGTAGTGGACATTCCACTTCATTATGGGATGCTATTATCTAGGAAATGGAGTGCTACCATGGGTGGAAGTTTGCAGTGTGATCTTTCTTTTGCAACTTTCAAGATTGATGATCAGTTTGTTAGGATTGAAAGAGAACCAAGAGTAACTTATATGATTGAAAAGAATATTGATAATGAGGTTACCTGCTTTGTAGATACTGATGTCAATGCTTTTAGAGCTAAGGTCACTTTACTTGAGAAGGAGCCTATATTGCCATGTATTGCTGAAGAGATAAGTTCTAAGTCTATGAAGGATGATTTGTGGGTGATGTACTTTGATGGTGCTAGCTGCAAAGATAGAGTGGGAGTAGGTATTTTACTCATATCTCCTAGTGGGAACACTTACAAGTTTTCTTTCACATTGAATTTCTCTTGTACCAATAATATAGCAGAATATGAAGCATTATTGCTAGGATTGAGATTGGCACACAAGCATGGAATTAAATGTATAAAAGTCTTTGGGGATTCTGAATTAGTGGTGTCCCAAATAAGATCAATGTATGCTTCAAAGAACAAAAGGTTGAAGCAATATAGGAATGTTGTGTGGGATATGATTGAACATTTTGATGCCTTCAATATTGCATGAAAGGATAGAAGTAATAACAAGATGGCTGATTTGTTAGCCAATATAGCAATCAATCCTGGTGATATTACTTTTGCAGGCCTCTCTAAGGTTGAAATTCATACTAGGCCTAGTATACCAAATAATGTTGAGAATTGGAAAGTTTTTGAAGATGACCAGGATATCTTGAGATTTTTGAATTGTGAAGACCAATATCATGGTCAGAAGTTAGATTTTTCAGCCTTGGTCGAGATTATAGAAGGAAAGGAGGTTGTCCTTGGTAATGAAGTCCTACAACTTAAAACTAACAAGGTTCCTAAGGGAGTTGTTGTTCTAGAAACTGTATTTGATAACCAGGACAGAGTTCAAAAGGATATTAAAAAGGAAGATCATATGGATTTGGAAGAGATGAATCTTGGAACACAAAAGGCACCTAAGAAGGTCTACATTGGTAGAGGAATGTCTCACAAGGTAAGGAAGTCCTTGATTGAGTTATTGAGAAAATTTAGGCATGTTTTTGCATGGTCATATGATGACCTAAAGGTTTGTAGAGAAGAGTTGTTCCAGCATATTATTCCTTTGAAAGAAGATGCCAAACCCTTTAGGCAAAAACAAAGGCCTGTAAATCCTACCTTAGCACCTAAAACGTAGGAAGAATTAATGAAGCTAAGGGATGCTGGAATTATAAATCCCATTAGGCATTCTTCTTGGGTTTCAAATTTGGTCCCTATTAGAAAGAAGAATGGAGACATCAGGCTATGTGTGGATTTTAGGAATTTAAAAGTCTCTTCTCTAAAGGATAATTACTACTTGCCCAATATGGAAGCTATGTTGCAAAGAGTGACCGGATCTGAATTAATGTCTATGATGGATGGTTTCTTTGGCTATAATCAGGTAATTGTGAAAGAATTAGAATAATTTAAGACATCTTTTACTACACCTTGGGGGACATATGTTTATGTGAGAATGCCTTTTGGTCTCACAAATGCTTGTGCAACTTTTCAAAGGGCAATGGATGTTGTCTTTTCAAATTTTATAGATGATTTCCTTGTTGTCTATCAAGATGATTTAACTGCCTATTCTAAGAAGGAAGAAGACCATTGTACTCATTTAAAAAAAATATTTGTAAGGGCTTTGGAATATGGCATTTCATTAAATCCAAGAAAATGTGCATTTGGTGTGATTGAAGGCAAATTGCTTAGTCACCTAGTTGGGAAGCAAGGAGTAAGAATTGATCCTAAGAGGGTGGCAGCCATTGATAAGATCCCTAAGCCAAAAAATGTTAAAGGAATTCAGTCTTTCTTTAGTCAGGTAAATTTCTTGAGGAAATTTGTAACAAACTTTGCTGAAGTCACTAGGCCTATATCTAAGATGTTGAAGAAAGGATCTGTTATCAAGTGGGAAGGTGAGCCTGATGAAGCTTTCAAGAATATCAAGCTGGCTATTAAAGATGCACTTGTGCTTAAAGCACCTAACTACAATATCCCAATGCATATATTTTCCTTTGCATCTTTCCATACTGTTGCTGCAGTCTTACTGCAAAAGAATAATGAGGGTTATGAGCAGCCTATTGCATTCTTTAGTAAATCTTTGCAGGCTACTGAACTGAAATATGATATCAATGAAAAAAAATCATATGCACTGGTGAAGGTTGTCAAGGCTTTTAGATGCTATCTGATGGGAGCAATTGTGATTGCTTTTGTGCCAAGTGCTGCAGTCAAGGATATTTTCTCACAACAAGAGGTGTCTGGAAGGAGATGCAGATGGATAAATAGAATTCAAGAATTCAACATTAACATCCAGGTTACCAAATTGTTCAAAGGACAAGGATTGGCAAAACTAATGGCTCAATCCAATCTTGATGCAAGTTAGATAAACTAGACTGAAATTGATTACACTTGTGATATGGATGATTGTATCTGGTATCAAGATATTATCTTCTATCTGAGAAATATGAAGTGCCCAGTAGGGATGGATGATAATAAGAAGAGGACATTAAAGTTATAGGCCATCAATTATGTGATTATAAAATGCAAATTATATAGAAAAAAATTTGGATTGCATACTTTTGAAATGTGTTGATAAGAATCAAGCTAACAAGTTGTTAAAAGAAATGCATGAGGGAGTTTGTGGAGGACATTACATGGGTAAAGCTACTACTCAAAAAATCTTAAGAGCAGGATTCTGGTGGCCCACAATCTTCAAGGATGTTGAGCAATTGGTAAGGAGGTGTGATGCTTGTCAAAGATTCTCTGGTAAGCTTAAATTTTTAGGTAATGTGCCCTTAAGGCCAGTTGAAGTGTAGGCTCCTTTCCAATAGTGGGGAATAGATTTCATAGGAGAAATACCAAATAAGTCTAGTGGAGGACATTCTTGGATATTAGTTGCTACTGATTATTTCACTAAGTGGGTAGAGGTTATCCCTACAAGAAATGCAACTAGTAAGGTGGTTACTAATTTTTTATTGATTAATATTGTTACAAGGTTTGGTTGTCTTGAAAGGATTGTCAGTGATAATGCAATGTGTTTCAGGTCTACTGAGTACAAGGAATTTTGTCAAGGTTATGAAATCCAGATGTCATATTCCTCACCTTATCATCCACAGGGAAATGGACAGGCAGAATCAACCAATAAGAGTTTGATAAAGATCCTCAAGAGAATCCTTGATAAGAATAAAAGAGCATGGAATTCAAAGTTACCATTGGCTATATGGGCTGACAGGGTAACTGTGAAGAAGGAAATTGGTTGTGCATCATTTGATTTAGTATATGGGATACATGCAAGGATTCCTCAAAACAACTTATTGGAAATGTATAAGTTTGTTCAATTGTATGATGATGATATAGATGATGAAATGCAATTAAGGATTGAAGATCTCATTAGGTTGGATGAAACTAGAAGAGAATCAGCCTCAAGAAATGTCAAGTTACAATTGCAGGTTAAAAATCTATATGACAAAAAGACTGTTGAAAGGAAGTTCGAACTTGATGACTTGGTATTAATCTGGAATGCTAGATTGGAAGATAAAGGGAAACATGGAAAAGTTGATCCAATCTGGTTGGGGCCATATCTAATTCATGAAAAATGGGGCCATGATTCTTACATTGTCAAAGAACTAAACGGTGATATTCAAGAATTGCCAATTCACGGACAGTTCTTGAAAAAATACTTCAATTGAAGGTATTTATCTTTCCATGAATAGTAGCTAGGTTTTTAAATAAGTGTGTGTTCTTTTTGGTTAGTTCATAGGATTTTGTCATGTTGCTCTTTGTTGTTCAAGTTTTGTCCAGTAGGTGGTCTACTTCACCCAGTAATTTTGGATCCTTGCTATGCCTGCAAGAGGCATACATCCCCAAACAGAGCCACTGTTGGCACCTGCAAGAAATTTTTCATGGATATATGATTTCTTCTCTGGCCCCTGCAAATTTTTTCTAGTCTCTTGCCTCAAACTCTAGTTCGAATTTTCAAATATCTAACCATTGGTGAAGAAAAACCCTAGGTCAACCTGAGATTTGTTCTATTTCTTTGTTACTTTTTCGGGTCACTTAGGTCTCCTTTCTGCACGTGGTCCTTTTCCCAGTCTTCGCTAAATCATGCCATGCATTTCCTTATTCTTAAACCGTCACACGATTCGACGACTGTGTTGTCTCTTATTCACTTGTTTCCTGGTAGTTCCATGTTAACCTTCAACGACTTGACGAATGAAGAAATGTCAAAGTATGTTTCCCTTTGGTCATTGATTCTCATAATAAAAAGTAATGGTTAAAAATCATTCAGTGATTTAGCGAATATAGTTAGTCACTTGTTCTCCAGGTTCTCAGGTGGTTAGGCTTTTGGTTCAGCGATTGGGCAAATGCATTGGTTGCGTAGTCTCTTGTTCCTAGCAGTTGAACCCGAAACATTCTGTGACCTAGCATGGCAGTTTATCTTTTCTTCAGTCACTAAATTGTGTGACGGCGGGCCTAGCATATCTATCTCCTTTTAATCCTATGGCGGGTGCATGATCTCATGAATTCTTAATGGCTTTGAGATCATGCGACAACCGTCTGATCCTCCAGCTTGTTTGGGCTAGTATGCGGTGGGTCCTCGACTGCCATGTCATTATGACATGGATGCTTTTGATTGGTTGAGATTCAGGTGACGTGGTGGCTGACAGGACCTTGTTCTTAAAGATGAATTTAGGAATGGGCCTGCTACATGCAACATGGTGGTTTAACATTGGTCGACGTGGATAAAGACAAGAATGTGTCAGTGGGCCCGAATCTTTCAAGGAGAATTATCATGAATGAAGATCAACGGCTGTCTTATGTTCGCATAGAATCTTTCTAGGCCATGTGATCATGCAACCACCGTCTGATTTAAAAGCTTCTAAGTTGTGGGACCTTTTGCCAGTGGGTGCTGACATGCTCATTTCTTATTGGCCACAGGTTTGGCGATATGGAATTTGTCAGTGGGGTCAAATTTTTCAATGGGTAAAGATCGACATGATCTCATGGTTATCATCATACCGTTGATATAAGATGCATGAGGTTTAACTTTGCAGTATAACGATGACCGTTCAATTTTCCAAATGGTTTCAGAATGCTAGGTGGGTCCTCTGTCGCCAGGTCATGCTGAGGTGATCACGTTTCATTGGCCAACATGAATTATGATGTGGAATCTGTCAGAACTTCTGGGTACCGATAAAGAGAGGGTCCACTTTCCATTTTTTGCAACATGGCATCTTTTGATTTGATAGAAGTTAAATGATGTGTCATGGTAAGGCCGCCTTTCTTGGGTGATTAAAGCTTTCCATCATCTAGCGGTTATCATTATACCACTAGGATGAGATGCACGTTTCTTAGTGTCGTGGTATAGCGACAACCATTCGATGCAAAGGTGGATGAGATAGTGGGTGGGGCCTTAAGATGCCTAGTCATGCTAACATGCATGTTTGTGATTGGTTGCTAGATGGGTGACTTGGTGGTTGTCAGTGGGGCCAAGGTTTATGGTGTTATAAAGTGAGTTAAAGTGTGATGGGAATCTGTGGCTATCATGAATCTGCAAGGTGAAACTGCTTGATGGATATTCATGGCAATTTTGTGATAGTTGTCGATTCAGTTTAGGCCATAAAGGAATGTAAGTAGTGGGTCTAATGTGCTATGCAGTGCTGAGGTGCTCATTTCTCATTGGTCGATGGACTAGTGATGTGGCCATGGACTTTTCAAATGGCTTGTTGATTGTTGCGAGGATTAATGAGAGCCGCCCGATCTGCTGAGAAGAAATAAAATCAATGGCTGCATTTTAAAAGTGTCTGGGTAGCTATTTCTCCCAAATTTGAAATTTTAAAAGGTTTTTCAGCGACAAAAGGACTGATTTTTAATGCTTTGGCGGCTGGATTTGGTAGATATGATTTCGCCAACTGATGCAATGTGGTCTAGAAAGTTTGATAATTGATTGCAGAGGGTTTGTGCTGTGAGAAAGTGGGTAAAGGTTGCTCGAGGCATGTTCCAGGTGAGCGATCAGATTGATTAGCATGGTGAATTCATGATCTTCGATACACAAGTCAGAGGAACTATCATAAATGAAGATCGTTCTTGGATTTGTTTAGACTAGGTTGCTCAGTTTTCATCCAATATAATAAATTTTGATTGAATTTAGTTGGTCTGGTGGGTGAAAACCCTAACTTCTACCCTAGTCATCTGTAGCTTGTTGCATCCTGATTTTTGGGATTCCAAGGTGACTAGTGGTATATATTGTAGTTGTTTTTACTTTTTTGGTTATTGGTGATGTTATGTTGATAGTCAATGTAAAATACTGAACAAGGAGAGCCTAGATTTTGGGTTTGTTTCCTAGCATTGTGTTGTTTTGGTAATGTATAGATTATGCAGATTTTAATGATAATACACTTGAATTCCAATCTCAGATTTATGTTTGTCTTCTTGTTTTGATCTTGGGCTCATATGTGTTAATGTCACAAAGTGAGTTAGCATATGGTAGACAAAGAATATTGTGGAATTATCTTTGAGTTCTTAACAAAGTTAGGATTAAAGTCTTTAAGGTAGTCTCAGTGAGTTCATGGTTGGATAGGAATTTGATGATCAGGTTTGGGAGTGAGAGGGATAATAGGCAAAGCACTTATTCTAAGTTCAAGAGTGTTTGAGTTAGGATTTTCAGTTTATATATGTTATTGAGTGACTCTATGCCCTAGGTTAAGGCACTGATCCATTCTCTAGAAGTAGTTCATCATCATCAATCACACATTTAAATGATAAAATCTTTAAAACCAGTTTGTAAACAGTATAAATGCATAATATTTGGTGATTCCTTTCAAGAAGTGAATCAAGGGTACACCCACCTGAGCATCTAGGCTCAAAGTGTAGGAGGATCCTTGTTGATCCTTGTTAATTGGCCCTTTTCCTTGCAGACTTTGGAGTGGTGATAGAGTCAGTGACATTAGTTTGTCAATCATAGTGTAAATCTGCAAGTAGAAAGAGAAGGGGAACCAACAGGTACCTTCATTATTTATGTTCATCCACTTATGTATGTTTGCATTCATTCATATTCCTCTGAAAGTTAATCTTTATGAGCTCAAATTCAAAATAGTAAGTGTATTATTTTATTATTGATGTCCCTATTTTATTACTGATGTCCCTATTTGATCTAATAGCATCAATATAAAAAATAGAGCACCGACCAATCAAATAGGGACATGAGGTGCTCAAACAGTGAGCTCATAAAATAATATATTTAGTCTTAATAAAATCTTATAAAATAACATATATTGTGTGAAGTGTTTGATCTCTTTTTATTTGTTTTGGTGTTGATATTCACTATGTGGTACACCCCGTTTATGATCATTTCATGAGGAAATATCTTGATGGCTCGCAAGCTGCAAGCTAGGGCATCATACATTGTTCATGAGCTCATTGTTTAATACTAGCATTATTTACATCTTTTCATTTGGAATGTTTGATGACTCACGAGCTTTGAGAGCTAGGGAATCATTTCTATTACCTTCAAGGCATTGTGTGAAGTGTTTGATCTCTCTTTATTTGTTTTATTGTTGATATTCACTATGTGGTACTCCCCATTTATGATCATTTCATGAGGAAATGTCTTGATGGCTTGCGGGCTACAAGCTAGGGCATCATGCATTATTTATGAGCTCATTGTTTGAGCACCTCATGTCCCTATTTGATTGACTAGTAATCAAACAGTGAGCTCATAAACAATGCATGATGCCTGAGCTCAAATTCAAAAGAGTGAGTGTATTATTTTATTAAGACTAAATATATTGTTTGATTAAGATTTTATTAAGTCAAAGTATTTTGGGTTAGTTTTATGTTGTTTTATAAAATTTTATTAAGACTAAATATATGATGTTGATGCAGAGCCCTCCACTATCACCTTAAGTAGACTAACTCAACTCGAGGATTAAAAAAGTAACAATGGCATCAATGGCATCTCCCACCAAACCACATTTGACACAGGGTGGGAGTGCCTTACATTTTATGGGGTTCCAACCTTTTAACTACAGACTATGTTTTCAATGCCAGACACTATCTACACAATACCAGTTACTCCCTTCGTATTACAAACAACCAAAACAACAAAGTGCTTGCATAAAAAACTAAAATTAATGTCTAGAAATGTTCCTACACTACCACCAAACAAGATCACATTCTATTCATGCAAATCAATTTGTTGTTATTTGGGACTGTACCCATGGGACAGCAAGTTCTAGATTTGCAAAGAAATTAACTTTTCATTGATTGAACATTACAAATTCAAATATTTTCATCTCCAATCAACTCCCCCCATTCTCTTCTTGAGAATCCATCTAAAACAACTTCTACTCTCCCAAGAAACCGATACCAAACTTCAATTAACTCCTCTAACTGTTCCTTTACCAATCTAAACTGACTGTCACTAACTAAAACAAGTGATTTGTTGTCAAGTTGACAACACAAGTTGTCAACTCGACAACTCAACATCCAAGACCCATTATAGACTTCTAAAATGTTTTAATGACAACCTTTAAAACCAACTAACCCTTACTACTAACCCCATCTAAGCCCTTGTTTGGCTTATATTGCCAATATAGGCATTTTATAACTTATTGCACTCTTATTGCTTTTAACCCCATTGAGAGGCTTTAATAGCCTTATTACATCCTTTAAAACCATTATTGGTCATTTCCCAATCTCCTAACCTAGGATCAAACCTTAGTCCCTTCCTAGTGAACCCTAGGTAGCTTTTAGGCTTAACAATGCCATTAAGGCTTACAATCAAAGTATGATTACAATAAGATCGATCTATGATCAAAACCACATTACATGACCATGATTGGTCTCATTACATGTTTTAATAACCTTTGAAGGCCATTGGTCTTCTACTCCTCCCAAGGATCCATCAATGATCCTAGTGCTCTTCCTGACTCTTTTTTGTGACCTTGGTGCTCCTGCACCAAATGTAAACTCATAATTATACTTTATATATATATACTTCAATGGAGGAATTATGAAATATAGTTGTAGGTAGTTATCTCTTCTATAATGATGGAGGAGTGAAAGGTAATGATCAATGAGGTTGTTGCTATTATATCATACATTAACACACTTATTGTTTTGAATTTGAGCTCGGGCATCATGCAATGTTATTGTTGTCATTGCATGCTTGCTATTGCTATGCACCATATATTATTTTATACACTGTTTATTTCATTGAGACTGTGAGCTTGGTTTTTCTTTCAAAAGTGTATGGCTTGACTATGCACATGCATAATTGTAGATGAGGATCAGTAATAGGATGTCATTCATTTCTTAGATATTTTTTATCTAACCCCCATCTCTCTTTTCTTTGCAGGTTCTAGATCACACAGGGGCACACTAGATTCATACCCAGGTCAAAAATTCATCACTTCAGGAAATGTCTGGCACCCTTATTATTTATGTTCATCCTCTTATGTATGCCTGTACTCTTGCATTTTCTTCTAAAATTTATTTTCCTTGTATAGTATATACAAGTTATTTTTCATATATATACATGTAATCTTTAGATGCAAAAAATTATTTTCCTTTACATGTATCTTTGCATGAAATGAACACAAATTAAACAAGATCATCTAATAATGCAAACTAGGGTATTGTAGTCACTCATCTAGTAATTAGTTCCCCAAACCATTACTAAGGATTGAACATAAGTCTAAGTCCCCAAATCTATTGTTCAATGTGTATAAAACAATATATGGTGCACAACAGCAGCAAGCATGCAATGACAACAATAACATTGCATGATGCCTGAGCTCAAATTCAGAACAGTAAGTGTATTAATGTATGATCTAATAGCAGCAACCTCATTGATCATTACCTTTCACTCCTCCATCATTATAGAAGAGATAACTACCTACAACTAGGGCATCATGCATTGTTTATGAGCTCATTGTTTGAGCACCTCATGTCCCTATTTGATTGGCCAGTGCTCAAACAATGAGCTCATAAATTATGACATCCATTTGGTTATAAACAAAAAAAAAGAAAAATAAAGTGTCATTTGTAATTTGTGAATTCGAAGAGCTGCTGCGAAGATGACATTGCACTTTTGCATGGTGTGAAGGGGGAATTCGAGTTTGGAGTGCACGAAGAGGCCAGCACTGTGTGGCAAGAGGGCATTGGCACTTGAGGTAGGCATTCAAGCTTTGTCTGTTTGATCATAAATGGGGAGTCCCACGTAGTGAATATCAACAACAAAACAAATAAAGAGAGATCAAACACTTCACACAATATATGTTTGATCTCTCTTTATTTGTTTTGGTGTTGATATTCACTATGTGGTACTCCCCATTTATGATCATTTCATGAGGAAATGTCTTGATGGCTTGTGGGCTGTAAGCTAGGGCATCATACATTGCTCATGAGCTCACTATTTAATACTAGCATTGTTCATGAGCTTACTATTTAATATCTAACTAGGCCATGTAAATGGTACCAGGCCAACCCAATCAACTCAACAAAATGTGTCATGTTTATTTTTGTCAAATACACTTGTTCACCATTTTGTTCTTGTTCTTCACACAAATATTGCATCAAAAGTAATTGTAAACAATGATTCAAAGAAAAAAGAAACAACTACAATAGATCAGACCCCAAAAGAATACAGTCAACTACAATAGCTCATGGTCTCAATGAAATAAATAGTTTATAAAACAATATCTGCTGCACAACAATAGCAAGCATGTAATGACAGCAATAACATTGTGTGATGCCTGAGCTCAAATTTAAAATAGTAAGTGTATTAATGTATGATCTAATAGCAGCAACCTCACTAATCATTACCTTTCACTCCTCCATAATTATAGAAGAGATAACTACCTACAACTAGGGCATCATGCATTGTTTATGAGCTCATTTTTTGAGCACCTCATGTCCCTCTTTGATTGGTCAGTGCTCAAATAGTGAGCTCATAAATAATGCATGATGCCCTAGCTTGCAGCCCGCAAGCCATCAAGACATTTCCTCATGAAATGATCATAAACGAGGAGTACCACATAGTGAGTATCAACAACAAAATAAATAAAGATAGATCAAACACTTCACACAATATATGTTGTTTTATAAAATTTTATTAAGACTAAATATATTATTTTTTATGAGCTCACTGTTTGAGCACCTCATGTCCCCATTTGATTGGTCGGTGCTCTGTTTGTTATATTGATGCTATTAGATCAAATAGGGACAACAGTAATAAAATAATGCACTTACTATTTTAAATTGAACTCATAAACATTAAGATATCCTACTGTTTTGAATTTCTATGTGCTTTGAGCCAATAAATTTTTTATCATCATGATGAAGTAATTGTTGGAAATATAAGTGGGAAAGTAATACTGAGAGGGGGGGTGAATTAGATATTACCTATTTTACCTTTACATTCTGATAAAACTTTATGCATGACATAAACAAAACTTTATCATTGTAAGCAACTAAACATATTAAGCAGCATACATGAAAACACTCATAACACCATAAATTTGGTAACCCGAAAACCCTTGAAAGGTAAAACTGGGGTGGGGATGACACCCACAAATCTTCACTACTGCAGTAATAAGTTATGCATGTTAGGGCTTACAAAATGTGATCAATACATGATCTACCCTGTGAAAGGTTCTACTTTATTAAAAGCTAAAAGACTTATATAGTCTACCTTGTTAAAGGATTTATAAACTTACAACAAAATAAGCACTCGGTAAAGAGATTACATAAAGTCTCTTAAGACTACTCAGTTAAGAGATTTACCCTGATACACTGGTCAAAATGTCTTAGTATCTGACCTTTCAGTTTGCACTTGTATGCAGATTACAGATCTCCTCTTTATTGTATATTAGTGATCTCTTCTATCTGATCTTTCTTGATTCTGTCCTTTCACTACTCAGCTCGATCACTGGACTCTGTCTGAATACTTAACTATACCTCTCTGATCATTCTCTCATACTCATAGTATTCACTCGATCTCAATATCTCTTTTTTTCTCTAATTCACACTCCTCTTGGTTTAGATCTTGACCTTATATAATAACAAAAAATGTTTGACAGATTCAAGATCTACGGTTCATATTTACTTCTATTGTCGCTTAAGCTATACAATATTTTTGATTGGCTCTAGGTATTACATACGGATCAATGATTATAATATGGATGCGTAATTACCTATGTAATTACCTCAACAAACAAAATACAAAACACCAATATCACCAAAAATGGTTTACCTTGATCGTTGTGTCATTCCAAACTTATATATCATTCCTGGCTAACTCGGCAAACGTTATTCTTGGTACTCGGCATTAACTATACTCGGCATATGTTAATCTTCTCTGTTGCTCGATAATCATTGTATACGTAACTCGGCAAAAACTATACTCGGCATAATACAAACACATAGTGACCATGACTTTACTCGATAGTACTACTACTCGGTAAGTATACAATACCATAACTCGGCCTTTACAAAATGACTTGGTTGCAGTGATGACCGACCATCATTGCCTAGATATATGACTAAGTGTGAAGCACTAATGGTCAACAAAACTATAGAGATCTACAATCTCCCCCTTTGACATTAGTGACAAAAACACTTTGTCACGACATTTGTACTTACAATTACAAAAGTATGTTAGTACTAGCCTAATACTCCCTCTGAGATATATATACATTCAAAATTTTGTTACCTGTCTCTGTTTTGTCCTTGTCCTTACCCATGTCATGATTATTCCCCCTTTTTTTTGCCACGACGAATCTCTTCATCAGTAGGTAGTTCACAAAATCTTTCCAGAAAAGGTTTATGCAGTACCATGATCATGTAGAGTGCATTTTCCCAAGCTATTGAAGTAATGTTTAAAACTTCTATCTGCACTTCTAGATCGGCAGCTAAACTAATGAGGCTCTTGGCTATGGACAGATGTGGATTACTCTGTGTTAGTGCTTTAGCCTTTTCTAACTTTCTCTGTATGGCCTCTAGATGAGGTGATGCAGGAGCATCCTGGGTGTAAGAGCAATCTTGCATCACCCAAAAATATTTATGTTTTTATATTCAATAAGGGTTATTTTGTGCAAAGCTGCTATTTATGGAAAGTTACTATTTTTGGTAATTTTCGTATGTGCTCAGAATGATCTGATTTCTTTCTTGGAGGTTCATTTTGGTCATATAAGTCTGCCAGTAAAGTTTCATTGCCAGATCAAGTGTATATTGGAAGATATTGAAGATTTTCGGTATTGGCAGCAGGGTACAGAAACATTGAACTCAGTTTTGAAGGCTTTAGAGGCCCCGGATGAGGTCAAAAATTTGGGTGACAGGCACTTGCGCCGGTCAAGCCTATAGAGCGCTTCCTAGCATTTCTGAAATGGGGTTATAATAGCCGATCGGGTCAACTGGTGATGACTTATGGTCTTCGGAAGTTGGGCCACCTGAAATGGCCAAAACTAATTTTCTTCAAAATTTCTGTTCGGGTTTCAAAGGTTATCTTGAGCCGACTATGATGTAATGAAATGTAAAATAAAATAAATCTAAGTTTGGTCGGCCTTATTGGCTAAAATTCTGGAACCTTCCCAGGCGGTGAAAAATTGCCTATATAAGGAAGGTTGTATTATTGTCTTAGGCAGTTCAGAATAGTTCTGGGTAATAGCTCGAGGCTTTGTCCTACAGAATATTGTAAGGGAATGCCCATGTGGCTTTGCATATTGTAATTCTGAAAGTTTGTAATTCCACATTTGTGGAGATAATAAGAAGCCAATTTTCTGTTCTTGCATATTGTTGTTGTTTCTCTATTTCTGTTATGTGTTTGTGGTATTAAGGGGAGCACCCTTCATCAAGAGGTGTCAAAGCAGGAGTTCTTGAGTGTGTAAACAGATCACCGACTGTGAGGCAGTTTGCACCAGGACCGTGGCTAGGGTTTCAGCGCGCATCACAAAAATGCTTCCACGAAGGGAACGTGGCGGAAGAGCTGGTGTTGTAACACCTGAGGTTAGAGAGCTGCAGAGACAAGTGCGAGCATTGCAAGAAGAGATTCGCAGAGGAATGAATCTTAATGTCAGAGATGAAAGCGAGGATGAAACCGAAGAAGAATATCAAGAAGGAGAAGTTGAAATTGTGAACCAGGAGGAAGAAAGATTTTTTCGGGCAATTTCCAAGATTGGGAAAAGACCTAAGATTGAGGTTCCTACATTTTTTGGAAATCTTAACCCAGAGGAATTGATCGACTGGATCAATGAATGTGAGGAATATTTTGAGTATGAAGATGTTGAGGATCCTGATAGGGTCGAATTTGCGAAGGCCAGACTGAAAGGTCATGCGAAGATCTAGTGGCAAGAAATTCAATTGGAGCGAAATAGAAGAGGGAAAGATAAAATCACAAGATGGGATCGGATGGTGGAAAAATTGAAGCGACAGTTCATTCCTGTTGATTATGAGCTTGACCTACTGAAGAAAATGCAAAGTTTGAAGCAAGCAGGAAAATCTGTTCAGGAGTATACAGAGGAGTTCTATCGACTCCTCATCAGAACAGGCCATGCCGAAGCTGATAAGGAGAAAGTTGCCCGATACCTTAATGGGTTAAGGCCAAGCATTCAAGAGGAGTTGAATCTAGTTCGAATGAACAGTATTGAGGAGGCATACCAATTTGCCCTAAAAGTAGAGGAAAAGCTGAACAAGAAGTTTGAGAGCAGACAAAACGGAAGAGGTCACGGTGGACGATCTGGTGGACGGTCATATGGTGGCCGAAATGAAGATCCGAAAAAGAAGGATGAGGCCAGTAGCAGTCAGAATCAGCGAGGAAATAATTTCAATCGCTTTCAGGATCAAAATAATAGAGATCAAAGAGGAAGAGGAAGAGGACAAGGATTTGGAAGAGGTGGCTTCCGTGGAATATGTTTTCACTGTGGAGAAGAAGGTCACAGGGCATTTGAATGTCCTCAGCGCCAAGGCAGAACAGATAGGAGAAATGAAGGTCAGGCTAGAGTTGCGCATGTCGCTGAAGATGCTAGATCATCAAATTCTGAAGATGCTGAAAGAGGAGAAACGCTAATTAATAGAAGAGTCTTGCTGAGTGGTGAGAATGAACCTGAACAAAGGAGGAGCCTGTTTCGCACTAGATGCAAGTGTGAGGGTAAATGTTGTGATGTAATTATCGATAGTGGAAGCACTGACAATTTGGTGTCAGAAGAGATGGTGACAAAGTTGAAGCTCAAGAGACAGAAACACCCACATCCATATCGGATTGCCTGGGTGCAGGATGACCACAAGGTCATGGTCAGTGAACAGTGCCTGGTAAAGTTCAAGATCGGCGGATACCAAGATGAGGTATTGTGTGATATCATATCTATGGATGCATGTCATATGTTGTTGGGTAGACCATGGCAGTTTGACAGATGTGCTGTACATGATGGTCGTGCGAATACCTATTCCCTGACAAAGGATGGAGTGCGACATAAGCTAAAACCATTGAAGGAGACTGAAGAAAAGGTATGTGGTACCGCAAGGATAACTTTTGTTGATGGAAGAAATTTTCTAGATGGTATGAGGCATGAGCATGTATGTTTTTCTTTAATTCCAAAAGCTGGTAAAGAGGAAGTAGAAGATGTTCCTGTAGAAGTTGCAGATTTGTTGAATGAGTTTTAGGATATTGTATCCGATAACGTGCCTGATGGATTACCACCAGTCAGGAAGATCAGTCATCAGATGGACTTGATCCCAGGAGCGAATTTTCTGAATAAGGCAGCACACAGAATGACACCTGCAGAAAGTGAGGAGTTGAACAGACAAGTACATGAGTTGTTACAGAAAGGATTGATCCGTGAGAGTCTGAGTCCCTGTGTTGTACCAGCGGTATTAGCACCAAAGAAGAATGGAGAATGGAAGATGTGTACAGATTCCAGAGCAATAAACAAGATCACAATCAAGTATAGGTTTCCATTGCCACGAATGGATGATATTATGGACTGTTTGAGTGGAGCTGTGTATTTCTCAAAGATAGATCTGAAAAGTGGATACCATCAGATTAGGATCAGAGAAGGAGATGAATGGAAGACTGCCTTCAAGACAAAGGAAGGACTATATGAGTGGTTAGTCATGCCTTTTGGGCTAACCAATGCACCGAGCACTTTCATGCGGCTCATGAACGAGGTTCTGAAAGAATTTCTGGGTAAGTTTGTCATTGTTTACCTAGATGATATTTTGATCTTTAGTAAGACATTGGAGGAGCATATGATGCATATTCGTATGGTATTTGAGAAGCTGAGAGAAGAGAAATTGTTGATTAATTTGAAGAAGTGCAGTTTTGTGAAGAAAGAGTTAGTGTATTTGGGATTTTTAGTTTCAGCAGAAGGTCTAAAAATGGACCCAGAGAAGGTACAGGCTATCCTTGAATGGCCTACTCCAAGGAGTGCTACTGAGGTAAGATCTTTTCATGGTCTAGCTAGCTTTTACAGAAAGTTTATCCAAAATTTTAGCAGTATTTGTGGACCCTTGACTGAAACAATGAGAGGGGATAGAAAAGAGTTTAAGTGGACTAATGGAGCAGAAAAGAGTTTTCAATTATTGAAACAAAAAGTTACAGAACAACCTGTTTTAGCACTTACAGATTTTAATAAGGTGTTTCAAGTAGATTGTGATGCTAGTGGTACTGCAATAGGAGCTGTTATGAGCCAAGAAGGTAAACCTGTTGCGTATTTCAGTGAGAAATTAAATGATGCCAAGAGGAAGTATTCTGTTTATGATCAGAAATTTTATGCTATAGTTCAGGCATTAAAGAAGTGGAGACATTATCTGCTTCCTAAGGAGTTTGTTTTGTATACTGATCATCAAGCTTTGCAATATTTGAATAGTCAAGGAAAGTTGAACCAGAGGCATTTGAAATGGGTTGAGTTTTTGCAGAGTTATACATTTGTTTTGAAACATAGGAGTGGAAAGTCTAATAGGGTTGCAGATGCTCTTAGCAGAAGGCAACTGTTGCTGACAGAAATGCAGATTGAAGTGGTTGGGTTCAAGGAACTCAAGAATTTGTATCCAGAGGATCTTGATTTTGGTGAAGCTTGGAAAGCTTGTACAGAACCTGTTACTCTAGACAGGACGAAATGGTTGGATTTCATCATCCAGGATGATATGCTATTCAGAGGGAGTCAGTTGTGCATTCCACGAAGTTCTATGAGGGAGAATCTCATCAAGGAGAAGCATAGCGGAGGATTGGCTGGACATTTTGGTCGTGACAAAACCCTTTCTTTGGTTAGTGAAAATTATTATTGGCCACAATTGCAGCAAGATGTGAAGAAGTTTGTACAGAGTTGCAGAGTATGTCAGATGGCGAAAGGAGTGACACAGAATACAGGGTTGTATCAGCCATTACCTATACCAGAGAAGCCTTGGGAGGATATCAGCATGGACTTTGTTCTTGGTTTACCGAGGACTCAGCGGGGACATGATTCAATTTTTGTGGTAGTTGACAGATTTTCAAAGATGGCACATTTTATTCCCTGCAAGAAGACTAATGATGATGTTCATATAGCAGAATTATTTTTCAGAGAAGTAGTGAGACTTCATGGTTTGCCAAAGACCATAGTTTCAGATCGGGACACTAAGTTTGTTGGATATTTCTGGCGTACATTGTGGAAGAAGTTGAAGACAGATTTGAAGTTTAATTCATCACACCATCCACAGACTGATGGACAGACAGAGGTGGTGAATAGGAGTTTGGGAAATTTGCTGAGATGTTTGGTTGGAGATAAGCCAACAGGATGGGATTTGATTTTACCACAGGCAAAATTTACATACAATAATTCTGTCAACAGGAGCACTGGCAAATCACCATTCCAGATTGTATATGGAAGTAGTCCAAGAAATGCATCTGAATTGAGGAAGATAGATAAAGGAGAAATAAGTAGTGCTGAAGCTGAGGATTTTGCAGAACACTTGAAGAACATCCATGAGGAGGTGAGGAAGCATATTACCAAGATGAATGCATAGTATAAGGCTAAGGCAGATGAGAAAAGGAGGTATAAGGAATTTCAGGTTGGTGATGAAGCCATGGTTCATTTGCGGAAGGAGCAGTTTCCAGTTGGTACATATAACAAGCTGAAAATGAAGAAGTTTGGACCATGCAGGATATTGAAGAAACATGATTCAGGAAATGCATATGAGGTAGAATTGCCTACTGAGCTAAATATTTCACCAGTGTTTAACATTTCAGATCTGACAGAGTATCATGAAGGAGGTGTTGAAGATGAGATCACAGTAGCACAGTGGAGTATTCCAGCAACTAGTTCGGACACTAAGAAGATTGAAGATATATTGGATAGTCGTGTTGGCAGAAGCACAAGGAACAGGACATATGAAGAATATCTGGTCAAGTGGAAAGGACGACCTGTTGAAAATTCATCATGGCTAACAAAGGAGGAGGTTAACCGTCTTGGTTTTTCTCTACACACCTAAGTCGTGACAGGGTCACTTCTCAAATTACCCCGGGTGTCTGATGCAGGAGCATCCTGGGTGTAAGAGCAATCTTGCATCACCCAAAAATATTTATGTTTTTATATTCAATAAGGGTTATTTTGTGCAAAGCTGCTATTTATGGAAAGTTACTATTTTTGGTAATTTTCGTATGTGCTCAGAATGATCTGATTTCTTTCTTGGAGGTTCATTTTGGTCATATAAGTCTGCCAGTAAAGTTTCATTGCCAGATCAAGTGTATATTGGAAGATATTGAAGATTTTCGGTATTGGCAGTAGAGTACAGAAACTTTGAACTCAGTTTTGAAGGCTTTAGAGGCCCCGGATGAGGTCGAAAATTTAGGTGACAGGCGCTTGCGCCGGTCAAGCCTGTAGAGCGCTTCGTGGCGTTTCCGAAATGGGGTTATAATAGCCGATCGGGTCAACTGGTGATGACTTATGGTCTTCGGAAGTTGGGCCACCTGAAATGGCGAAAAATAATTTTCTTCAAAATTTCTGTTCGGGTTTCAAAGGTTATCTTGAGCCGACTATGATGTAATGAAATGTAAAATAAAATAAATCTAAGTTTGGTCGGCCTTATTGGCTAAAATTTTGAAACCTTCCCAGGCGGTGAAAAATTGCCTATATAAAGAAGGCTGTATTATTGTCTTAGGCAGTTCAGAATAGTTCTAGGTAATAGCTCGAGGCTTTGTCCTACAGAATATTGTAAGGGAATGCCCATGTGGCTTTGCATATTGTAATTCTGAAAGTTTGTAATTCCACATTTGTGGAGATAATAAGAAGCCAATTTTCTGTTCTTGCATATTGTTGTTGTTTCTCTATTTCTGTTATGTGTTTGTGGTATTAAGGGGAGCACCCTTCATCAAGAGGTGTCAGAGCAGGAGTTCTTGAGTGTGTAAACAGATCGCCGACTATGAGGTAGTTTGCACCAAGACCGTGGCTAGGGTTTCAGCGCGCATCGCGAAAATGCCTCCACGAAGGGAACGTGGCGGAAGAGCTGGTGTTGTAACACCTGAGGTTAGAGAGCTGCAGAGACAAGTGCGAGCATTGCAAAAAGAGATTCGCAGAGGAATGAATCTTAATGTCAGAGATGAAAGCGAGGATGAAGCCGAAGAAGAATATCAAGAAGGAGAAGTTGAAATTGTGAACCAGGAGGAAGAAAGACTTTTTCGGGCGATTTCCAAGATTGGGAAAAGACCTAAAATTGAGGTTCCTACATTTTTTGGAAATCTTAACCCAGAGGAATTGATCGACTGGATCAATGAATGTGAAAAATATTTTGAGTATGAAGATGTTGAGGATCCTGATAGGGTCGAATTTGCGAAGGCCAGACTGAAAGGTCATGCGAAGATCTAGTGGCAAGAAATTCAATTGGAGCGAAATAGAAGAGGGAAAGATAAAATCACAAGATGGGATCGGATGGTGGAAAAATTGAAGCGACAGTTCACTCCTGTTGATTATGAGCTTGACCTACTGAAGAAAATGCAAAGTTTGAAGCAAGCAGGAAAATCTGTTCAGGAGTATACAGAGGAGTTCTATCGACTCCTCATCAGAACAGGCCATGCCGAAGCTGATAAGGAGAAAGTTGCCCGATACCTTAATGGGTTAAGGCCAAGCATTCAGGAGGAGTTGAATCTGGTTCGAATGAACAGTATTGAGGAGGCATACCAATTTGCCCTAAAAGTAGAGGAAAAGCTGAACAAGAAGTTTGAGAGCAGACAAAACGGAAGAGGTCGCGGTGGACGATCTGGTGGACGGTCATATGGTGGCCGAAATGAAGATTCGAAAAAGAAGGATGAGGCCAGTAGCAGTCAGAATCAGCGAGGAAATAATTTCAATCGCTTCCAGGATCAGAATAATAGAGATCAAAGAGGAAGAGGAAGAGGACAAGGATCTGGAAGAGGTGGCTTCCGTGGAACATGTTTTCACTGTGGAGAAGAAGGTCACAAGGCATTTGAATGTCCTCAGCGCCAAGGCAGAACAGATAGGAGAAATGAAGGTCAGGCCAGAGTTGCGTATGTCGCTGAAGATGCTAGATCATCAAATTCTGAAGATGCTGAAAAAGGAGAAACGCTAATTAATAGAAGAGTCTTGCTGAGTGGTGAGAATGAACCTGAACAAAGGAGGAGCCTGTTTCGCACTAGATGCAAGTGTGAGGGTAAATGCTGTGATGTGATTATCGATAGTGGAAGCACTGACAATTTGGTGTCAGAAGAGATGGTGACAAAGTTGAAGCTCAAGAGACAGAAACACCCACATCCATATCGGATTGCCTGGGTGCAGGATGACCACAAGGTCATGGTCAGTGAACAGTGCCTGGTAAAGTTCAAGATCGGCGGATACCAAGATGAGGTATTGTGTGATATCATATCTATGGATGCATGTCATATGTTGTTGGGTAGACCATGCCAGTTTGACAGATGTGTTGTACATGATGGTCGTGCGAATACCTATTCCCTGACAAAGGATGGAGTGCGACATAAGCTAAAACCATTGAAGGAGACTGAAGAAAAGGTATGTGGTACCGCAAGGATAACTTTTGTTGATGGAAGAAATTTCCTAGATGGTATGAGGCATGAGCATGTATGTTTTGCTTTAATTCCAAAAGCTGGTAAAGAGGAAGTAGAAGATGTTCCTGTAGAAGTTGCAGATTTGTTGAATGAGTTTTAGGATATTGTATCCGATAACGTGCCTGATGGATTACCACCAGTCAGGAAGATCAGTCATCAGATAGACTTGATCCCAGGAGCGAGTTTTCTAAACAAGGCAGCACACAGAATGACACCTGCAGAAAGTGAGGAGTTGAACAGACAAGTACATGAGTTGTTACAGAAAGGATTGATCCGTGAGAGTCTGAGTCCCTGTGCTGTACCAGCGGTATTAGCACCAAAAAAGAATGGAGAATGGAGGATGTGTACAGATTCCAGAGCAATAAACAAGATCACAATCAAGTATAGGTTTCCATTGCCATGAATGGATGATATTATGGACTGTTTGAGTGGAGCTGTGTATTTCTCAAAGATAGATCTGAAAAGTGGATACCATCAGATTCGGATCAGAGAAGGAGATGAATGGAAGACTGCCTTCAAGACAAAGGAAGGACTATATGAGTGGTTAGTCATGCCTTTTGGGCTAACCAATGCACCGAGCACTTTCATGTGGCTCATGAACGAGGTTCTGAAAGAATTTCTGGGTAAGTTTGTCATTGTTTACCTAGATGATATTTTGATCTTTAGTAAGACATTGGAGGGGCATATGATGCATATTCGTATGGTATTTGAGAAGCTGAGAGAAGAGAAATTGTTGATTAATTTGAAGAAGTGCAGTTTTGTGAAGAAAGAGTTAGTGTATTTGAGATTTGTAGTTTCAGCAGAAGGTCTAAAAATGGACCCAGAGAAGGTACAGGCTATCCTTGAATGGCCTACTCCAAGGAGTGCTACTGAGGTAAGATCTTTTCATGGTCTAGCTAGCTTTTACAAAAAGTTTATCCAAAATTTTAGCAGTATTTGTGGACCCTTGACTGAAACAATGAAACAGTAAGATCTATGTTAAGTTCATAGGGTAATGGCATTAACCATGAAACCCTAGGTAGGACTACCTGTGCATAAGTAAAATCTGTGTCTACCAAAAAACATATATCCTTGTTCTATTTTTCAATCAAAGACACAAGGACTCTAGTCCTATTCCTCATCTTCTTTTTAAACTCTATAAAATAGTTATCCATTATACCCTCAAAATCATCTCCAATCTGATTTATAAGTTCACTGATTTGAATAGTGATGGGTTTCTTCCCTTCCCATGTAACATCTCCATGTGTAGGAAAAAATTTCTTGACATAAAAAAACAAATAGATCAGTAAGGAACCGAACTTACACATAGAATTCTTCGCCGTCTGGATGGAGTTCAAGTTCTCAAAAAGTTGAGTTAGTTGGAGCTCGTATGTCCTTTCTTGATTATCTTCCATGCCTAGTCCACTACCATACAGGGGACGATGTCCAACTGACTAGATTGATAGAACTTGTGCGAGATGACTCTAACAACAAAATCAATTTCTGGATCAATTATGGTCGAAATTGTCATTCCTCGTTTGTTCCAAACTACCTAGGTGTTAGCTTGAATATCTTCCTTACTTGCACATTTCATCTTTCTTTTTCCTTCAATTGTAGGGTAACCAGTGACTTTACGTATCATTTCCTTTGTAATCTTCACTAGTCCATCTTCTAGCCATAAATGCATGTCATGTACTCGACTCAAAACAATCTTTATCCATTCCACCTTAAAATTTTGTGGGAAATCTAGGGCATGCACTAACCCTTGATTGACAACAACCTTATGTTCTGGCTTCAACACTCCGCTGGCACATAGTTTATCATAAGCCTCCCTGATCTCATAATCACTGATTTTTCCAATTTTACACATATAGAAAGACCTAACGCCATTCATTAATAACACATTCTCTAGAATGGAAGATAGGGCTCCATTTAAATCTCTTTTAATTGCACTTTCCGATATTGCCTTGAATACCTTTGGCTTGCAAACTTCATTCCTTACTAATCGCACATTAAAAACTTCCATCCCTTGTTTCTTGACTGGTGCAGATGATGATGATGCCATTTTAAACAATAATTTCCAAAAAATGAATATTTACTCGATAGAGTACCTTTTTGTCAATAACCCTATAGATAAATTTTGTCAACGACACGCTGAGAAAATTCAGAATCGCCTTTCTTAGACTGGTTTCACAAACTCTGAATCACTCTCTGAAATCGCAAATAGCCTAGTGAAATAAAATTAATGGCAACTTTCCACTTTATAGAATCTGAAAAAATAGAATTAGGGCCTCATAAATGCTTCGTACAGGTTTTGGTGGTGTACAGCTATCTCGGAAAACTCACAAGCTCGGTTGATATAACTATTGCGATATAGTTCGGTGTATATAGCATTTGGGCCATAGCAAGTGCTCAGCATACATTGATAACTCGGTCAAGACACTGATGCTCGGCATCAAAATAAAATTCTCTATTTTTCTTAAATATGTCCTAATGCATCTTTATCTATGCAGATATGGACTTTTTCTCAATTCTATGTTAGGAACTGATGAAAAATAAGACTTTATAAGACTCAGTTCCAAACATACCTTTCATGCTTAATTAGAGGAGGTGTGATCACCTAATCCATCGGATTGGGTGACCACAGATGTGCTGGCTTCACTTGAGTTTTCTTCTTCTTTCTTCCTCCAAGTTTTTTCCATCTGATTCTTCAGTTTCTCACGGATATCTCCATTATGGTTATTATCATTGCTCAGCATGGGTGATCTACAATCTTTCTTTAAGTGACTGACCTTATTACATTTGTAACAAACCATGCTTCCATTCATCCATCTTTTAGATTTTCCTCTAAAATGAGTCTTCATGCAATTTTCTTTGATGTGTCCATATTTACCATAATAATGTCAATTATACCAAGTGTTGTAATCCAAATTGTACAAGTTATACTTTGTGACTGGCTTGGTTTGTTCATTTGATGACCACTTGGGTCTAGATCTGCATTCAAATGCTTTGTGACCATATTTCTGACAATTGAAACAACTTCCTTGAAACTTAGGTGAGGTGGATGAATTGCTAGCCTTAGATCTACATTCATGTGCTTGATGTCCATGCTTCTTGCAGTTAAAACAATGTCCATTAAACTTAGGTTTCGAATCAGACTTACCATGTTTGCTTCTGCATATGTTGGATGTATGACCTGGTTTTCCACAGTGATGACATGTGGGCTTGGAGTTCTTTGGTTTAGCAATCTTTTTTTCTCCATTCTTTGATGATTCTCCTTCTTTAGTAGATGAATGTTCATTCAGTCCAAGTCCAGATCTGTCACCGGATCTTCTAGGTGATCTTAACAGCTCTTCAAAATATTTTGCAGCTTCATTGGGTTTGTTCATCCTTTCATTGATTTCTTTTTCAGTTCTCAATTCATGTTTCAACTGATCATTTTCAGACCTTAGTTGATTGATTTCCATATCTTTCCTGCCCAATTCTTGATTAACCAGAAGTAATTGATTTACCATATCTAGTTGATTATTAGTCAACCATTGCATGTCACTTGTTCTTTCATCTAGCCTGATTGCAATTTGTCTTTTGTCTTCTTCAGCCATTGTCTTATCATCTTCATCTTTCTTTTTCTATTCCACTAATTCACAAAGCCTGATAGATTGAATTTCTTATTCTCTCTTTAGAGTTATGATGTCATCATTTAGTATGGTATTTTTCTCTAGTAGTTCTTTTATAGCTTTATCACTCTCGACAGAGTTACCATTGTCAAATAGTCCAGAGATGTCTTCTTCTTTGTACTATGGCTCATTTTGTTGAATATCAATCTCTCTTCTCTTTCTCAAGGACTTCTTCAATTCCCCTTTGGCTGCTTCCAGTTGTTGTAATGCCAGTTGTATTTCAATCTTTTGATTCTCTATGATCTTCCCCAATTTATAAGCTTCCATTATAAGATCTTTTTCCTCAAGTGGTTAGACTTTCTTAAGAGAAACCTTGCTACTCTGATACCAATTATTGGAAATATAAGTGGGAAAGTAATACTGAGACGGGGGGGTGAATCAAATATTACCTATTTTACCTTTACATTCTGATAAAACTTTATGCATGACATAAACAAAACTTGATCATTGTAAGAAACTAAACATATTAAGCAGCATACATGAAAACACTCATAACTCCATAAATTTGGTAACCCAGAAACCCTTGAAAGGTAAAACTGGGGTGGGGATGACACCCACAAATCTTCACTACTGCAGTAATAAGTTATGCATGTTAGAGCTTACAAAATGTGATCAATACATGATCTACCCTATGAAAGGTCTGCTCTGTTAAAAGCTAAAAGACTTATACAGTCTACCTTGTTAAAGGATTTATAAACTTACAACAAAGTAAGCACTCAGTAAAGAGATTACATAAAGTCTGTTAAGACTACACGGTTAAGAGATTTACCCTGATACACTAGTCAAAATGTCTTAGTACCTGACCTTTCGATTTGCACTTGTATGCAGATTACAGATCTCCTCTTTACTGTATATTAGTGATCTCTTCTATCTGATCTTTCTTGATTCTGTCCTTTCACTGCTCAGCTCAGTCACTAGACTCTGTCTGAATACTTGACTATACCTCTCTGATCATTCTCTCATACTCATAGTATTCACTCGATCTCAATATCTCTTTTTTTCTCTAATTCACACTTCTCTTGGTTTAGATCTTGACCTTATATAATAACAAAAAATGTTTTACAGATTCAAGATCTACGGTTTAGATTTACTTCTATTGCCGCTTAAGCTATACAATTTTCTAATTGGCTCTAGGTATTACATAGGGATCAATGATTATAAGATGGATGCGTAATTACCTCCGTAATTACCTCAACAAACAAAATACAAAACACCATTATCACCAAAAATAGTTTACCTCGATCATTGTGCCATTCCAAACTTATATGTCATTCCTAGCTAACTTGGTAAACGTTATTCCTGGTACTCGGCATTAACTGTACTCGGCATCTGTTAATCTTCTCCATCGCTCGGTAATCATTGTATATGTAACTTGGCAAAAACTATACTCAGCATAATACAAACACATAGTGACCATGACTTTACTCGGCAGTACTACTGCTCGGTAAGTATACAATACATAACTCAGCCTTTACAAAATGAGTCGGTCGTAGTGGTGACCGACCATCATTGCCTAGATATATGACTAAGTGTGAAGCACTACTGGTCAACAAAACTATAGAGATCTACAATAATAATGCATTAAATGTCTTACTTATGTCCCTATTCAGTTTTAATTTTATAGTGAATTTATGATTTATAATTCAGTTGTAGCAGCTCAATGTATTTGAACTCAAGAATACCCCTTACTTGGTTTTCTACAAAGCTTTTGGCAAAATCTTTCAGAAAATGAGAAGCTATGAGAAGGTGACATGAAGCTAATGAAAGGAGGCATCTCCAATTTGTTTTGCAGATATAAACATTAAGGATCATGTCAGATAAAACAAGGGAATTCGATCAAAATAGGGAGACAATCATTATATTGTTGTCTAACTTTCAAAGAGAAGGCGATGACAAATTTTATTGTCCATGCAAGAGTTGTAACGGCTAAAAGATAAGAAGAATCAAAATCAAAATAGCAAAGAGACATTGTAGGGAGAATGGTCACATGGAAGGGAGGTTTGATTATAATCTAGTGGTAAGTTGTTTGTTATATTGTTTTCACAATTAATATACATATGAACCATGGAAGGAGGTTTGATTATCATCATTTTTATATAGGTCGATCTCCCCAGTGTGAATATAGAGGAACATGGAGGTGTGAGTATTGATGATCATGCACCAGAAAATACATTTGAAGATGATGGTATAAATGCATTGATCATTGACACATTTGGTACTGGTGTTGCTGGTGCTACTGCTGCTGCTGATGATGTTGATTATGATGAGGATGACATTGACGACGTCCATGATATACCTTTACTTGAGAAGGTGGACACGGCCCTTTACGAAAGCTCACAATCTACTCTTCTATCTATTGTATTGTTGTTGGTGAATTTGAAAGTTATGAATGGTTTATCCAACATAGCAATGTCACGTATGCTAAGGTTTGTCATATGTCATTATAGTCTATAAAAGGTGAAATATGTACCATTAAGATTGTTTATAGTAATGACTTATATTATTTGTTGCAAATTGATAGGTGACTTTTTTTACCACCATCAAATGTTCTCCCTCGCTCATACTGAGAATTATGTGCCACTATGAAACATATTGGAATAAAGTATCAAACAATAGATGCTTGTCCTGAAGATCATATTATTTATTATAAAGAACATGAAAATGCAATAGAATGCCCTGAATGCCATACGAGCAGATATCAAGATGATCAAGTGACAAAAAAGGTGTCTTGCAAGGTTCTTCGTCACATCCTCATTATTCCACATCTAAAATGATTATTTAGGTGCAATAACTTGGCACAATATATGGATTACCATGCACACGAAAGGAGTCAAGATGACATTATTCGAATGCCTACAAATGGTTCATCATTTATGGACATAGAAAAAAAGTGACCACACTTTAAAGAGGAATCTCAAAATCTCAGGCTTTCTCTGGCAATAGACAGTGTCAATCTGCATGGAGAGATGAGATACATTTTCTCGGTGTGGCCTATTTTTTTTATAAACAATAACCTTCCTCCATGGATGTCAATAAAGAGGGAGCACATTATGTTGGCAATGATTGTTTCAGGTATCTTATTATTTTATAGTTATCTACATGTAATTATAAGTCTTGGAGTGAAATGGTAACAATAGTTATCTGATGTTGTTGTTAATTCAACTAGGTAACTATCAAGTGAAAGATATGAATGTATATATTGCGTCTCTTATCGACAAGTTGTTGGTGTTATGGAATGGTTTCACTATGTATGATATCTCCTGACCAATTGGATAAAGAGAATTTTAATTCCATGCAATGCTTGTGTGGACAATTCATGATGCTCTAGGGTTGACACATTTCAATAGTATGTTATGGTGAATTCTAGTTGTACGCGATAATTCAAATTTTAAAAATATACATATTTAATCTAATTTTATCGTTATCTTGTAGGTCTTCAAACAAAGGAAAAATTTGCATGTCCAATGTGTGGTCCAAAGATGAAATCTCGTCATTCCAAAAGTTTAAAAAAATAAGTGTTTGATGAGTATAGGCAGTTCCTCCCTAGAAATCATAAGTATTGAAGTGCAAAAAGTCATATTTTCAATAGGAAAGAAGAGACTACACCAAAGCCCCAAAGAATGGCACCTCACCTATGGCAGTCGAAATATAATAGAATTCAAGGTAATATTGTTCCACGTAATGGTCGATGTTTGAAAATTATATATTTTGATTATGTTTTGTTGGCTAATTATGTAGTTGATGATCTTGAAGGTCGTGAAAGCATCACTAACTAGCTTCCAAAAGGACTAAAATTTTATCCCAGAGAATTTAGTAGGCTGCCCTACTATGAGCATCTACAAATTGTGCATTTGTTTGATACTATGCATATTGAAAAAAATGTAATAGAGACGTGAAAAATATTGGATGGAAGATGTGACAAAGAAAAACTTGGCAAAATTTGTAGTGACATTCATGATTCCAATCATGCAATGAAAAATATCATTGAATCAAATAGCAATGGAGACCGGATTAATGCAAGTGTTCTTCTTTGGTTATTAATAGAGTAACAAAGTAATGCCATAAAAAAAGTGATCTGAAAAATTTGATTTACTACAGGATTTGTTGTGGATATAAGCAATGTCATATCAAAGAAAAATGATTTTAGGTCAAGGATGAAAATGTATGATTGGCATACCTTCATCAAGGTAAGTCATAGTCTTTTGTATTTACAATATATTTGTGTAATTGCATTCAATTTTCATTATATGAAATGATCAGTTGACAATTGTTGCAGTATTTTCTACCCCTATCTCTCCTAGAGAACTTCGACAATAATATCAAATAAGTGATATATGATCTTGGAAAATACATGAGGTAAGCAGTGATATGTGTTCAATATATCAAACAATAATATTAAACAAGTAATATATTGTAAAATCTCATATTTATATATTTATGTCTTGAATCCCTTATAGGTGGTTGTCATCTAAAGGAATCCACAAAGAAAATATAAAATATTGAAAAAAAATAATTTGTCGATTAATGTGTGAAATGCAAAAGTGTTTACCTCTAGCTTTTTTCAATGCACAAGAACACTACCTCATACACCAAGTTGAGGAGATTGAATTGTGTCGACCTATACATGCTAGGTCAATGTGGATGGTTGAGAAACACTTGAAATTTTTTAAGGGTTTGGTATGACAAAGAGCACGTCCTGAGGGTTCTATGGTTGAGGGATATATGGTATACCAAATGATGGTGTACGTTACTCAATATCTTCCTAATCTTGCAGCAAAGACCCATATAGATTGCATTTGGGGTCTTGACTCAATTAAAAAATTTGAAGGGGAGTAATTGGTGGGCAACAGTAGATTTAAGAAATTGAAAAGTAATAAATTATGAAATGTTATTGTAGTAAATTAATTTTTAATCTTCAAAACAAATCTATTGTAAGTCATCTATTTACTTTTGTATAGCTGCTAAAGAGTGGGATGCAATACATTTATTTATTACAAATAATCAAGATTGGATGACGGCATGGATTGAATGATGTCAACATGATGGTCATAGATTAACATGGGAATCTGTGTCTTCATTGCTTATACAAGCTCATCGCAATGGAGATCCCAATGTTACACAAAAGGAAATAGATTTAGCATATGGTTTAAGAGATCACCGGGTACTTATAAATTTGTTAATTAATCAATCATATGTTTTTCAACTCGTGATGCAATAATTTATACATGTTTGATATTATTGCAGGTGAAACACCACAAGGCTATGTTTTGCAATAGTTATAAATTTCACATCAAAAAGTTAGATGACACAAAGAGAACTTGTGATTCTAAGATAAGTGCAGTGTTCCAAGTGACTAATATTTCATCTAGAAATGAATTACATCCTCGAGAGTCACAAAATCGATACTATAGTATTTTGGTTGATATACTTGACTGCGACTTCAATTCTTTCAAATTAGTTCTTTTCGTTGTGAAATGGTATAGACTACGACTCAATAAAAATGATCCTGATAGAACTGTTATTGAACATGATAATGAATTTTCAATGATTAATACAAGGTTATTTGAGCCAGTTGGAGAAGAGTCATATGTTCTTCCAAGCCAATGTGAGCAAGTATTTTACTCAAAGGTTCCACATAAACCAGGTTGGTGCTTTGTTGTTAGACATGATCCAAGAGGAAGACAGATAAAGTATAATGTGATGGAAGAAGATACCGAGGAAGATGAAGTGGAAGATGATGTAGAAACAGATAACGATTGAGAGCTAGTCGAAGAAGAATATGAAGAAGAAGATGATGATGATGTTGCTACTGATGACAATGATGTTGCTACTGATGTTGCTACTGATGAGGATGATGATGAGGATGACGATGATGATGATGCTGATGGCGATGACAACGATGACAATGACAATAGTGGTGGTCATGATGTCGCCGACGACAATGATCTTGATGATGAGATGGATGAAGAAGAATATCAATGACATGAATGAAATGTACAATTATGTCAAGTGTTTGGCATGTTCTAACAATTTTTTTATATGTACTACTCTTATTCACCTTATTTTATATGTCCTACTTATATATCTTTGATCTTTTGTTAAGAGAAATTTTATTCTAAAAGAGTGTATTTAATCTCTATATACTTAAACAACCTCACTAGTTAAGACTGTTCTCATTTGTAGTGAGCATGACAAGAATCAAATCACTTGAAAGACACCAGTATTTAGACATGCACAAATTAGTGACGTGATTAAGAAAATTACCTTTCTTTATAATTGCATGGTTGCATCTTTGGTTTGTCATTTTGTTTTGAGTGTCTAGTGATTTAAACCAAAGACTTTGACTTAGCCAAAAAATGTGCAAGTTTGCATTAGTATGTTTCTTTTTATTGTAATTATAATTAGTATGAATGAACAAAATAATGACAATGCATTATTTGTGATAATGCAATATTTGTCGAAATAGCGTCGAAGACTTCGGTCAATGTGCCTATGTGTCAATGTGGTGTTGGCCCATGCATGTTGAAGATGTCATGCACAACAAGTAATCCTAGGTGTCAATTTTGGGTTTTCCCAAATAGGAAAAAGGTTTGGATACGTAATTATATTTTATGTTTAAAAATAATGTGACAACTAATCATTTTATGAAGAACTAATGTACATTTGGTATTGTCAGGGAAATATTGGATGTCAATACTTTTGGTGGGTCGATCAAACCACATTTACATCTACCCCATCTACATATATATCTGATGTAGGAAATGAGTGCAACTTGTGCAAGGCTCAAGAGGCAGCTAGTGCCGCCAAGATTGCTTTAATGGCGAAAGCAAAAATTATATTTCTGTGATGCCTTCTTTGTGTAGTTTGTACACTACTTTGTTGGGACCATATGCGTAAATGTGGTTAACAGAGGGCTATTGTAGATACTAAATTATTTTTTAGAATTTCTAGTAGATACACATAAAGAACATGCACATAAACATGACAAATGAGAAACATAAATGTAGATATCACAACAGCTGACAAACATAAATGTGGGCATCATAATCACAATTTTTTGGAGACACAACATAATTGAATGGTATACCCAGACGATGCAACACAACTATATATCACTCCTCTAGTTCCAAGTTTACACTATAGTAAACAAGCCCATATATAAAATAAGAATAAATTTAGAGACCGGAGGAGGGCAGTAATGACAAAAATAATACAGGCTCCCTATATTATTTTGGTCATTATCACTCTCCTCCTGCGCTCTTTAAATTTATTCTTTATCTATGGGTTTTGTTTTTCTGCAGTGTAGACTTGGAACTGGAGGAGTATGTGTTGCAAACTCTGGGTATACCACTCAATTATGTTGTGTTTCTAAAAAATTGTGACCATGATGCCTACATTTATGTTTCTTAGCTCTTGTGTCCTGGGACCCCTTATGACCCTTTACGATCCCTAAGAAGACATCTTAGATATCTTAAAATGTTGTAAAGGGTCATAAGATGCTCCTAGGAGGGGTCAGATGAGCTTCCACCTTCACGTGGTTGGCCCTATTAAGTAGAGAATGTTAAAACATTCTTGAAATAAAGAGAAACTCAATAATTTAAGATCTCAATCCACGTACGACAAATATATATCGATCCATCTCAATGGCTACCAAATCAACAGATCTCTGTCAAGAACCTAGTCGCAAAAAAACACCATAGACTGCACCGCAAACCTGCACATCAAATTCAGACCAAAGAAGTCAAGAAGTTGCTCAAATCAGATCCAAATGCAATCAGGTCTGCATATATCCCATGAACAAATCAAGAAGAATGCATTTTTTATCACCGCACTAGCTTCTTGTGCTGGAGCAGCCGTTGTCACAAGTCTTGATTCGATAGGATCCATTCCAAATCCAAGTCTCTAGACTCGACTCAATAATCCATGAGCCACTACTAAATCTACTGTAAAGTTATCTTTGAATGATCCATAACCAAATCACGAGCAGGAACTAGATCTGCAAGAACACCATTCTGAATCGATACTAACTCGATCGACAAATATATATTTTTAAAAAAAAATTGATTGTCATCGTAACTACAATGGCCTCAAAACAGCGACGGTTATCTGTCGCAAAACTCTAACATTCATCCATCACATTAACAACATCGCTGTCAGAAAAAAATCATAAATGACGGATATCTGTCGTAAATGTCCAATGCATGTCTATCGAATGTACAGGATAGTCGTCGTTACAAACCATAAAAGATGAATATTCATCATAAGCTTCTGATGGATATCCATTGCATTAATAGCATTTTCATCGACGAACAGGTTACCAACGACGGCTACCTGTCAAAAGATTATGACGGGTCGCCATTGTTTGTATTTTTTGCGATGGATATTCATCCCAATTTTGATGACCACAAATAGGTCTGACAACAGGTTCGTTGTGTTGGAACCCTCTTTTTACGAGCCATGGTTTTCGTAAGCACAACACCTAACAAAACCATCAATTTTTTCAACTGCAAAACTATGATGTTGGGTGGTGTCACTTAATCGACAGTATACTATATAAATTCAGACATTCGGCCATCGAAAAAATGTCTCAAATGTACTAGTGTCAGGAATACCCATCACAATTAAAATAACATCTCTATTTATGTAGACCAATGGGCTCCCATCAATCTTTTTAATGTATTTCTCTTCTATGTTGTACCTTATGGCACATTCCATTACCAATTCTAGGCATGGAGTCACTGTGGAAAATGCAGCAGCTTCTGCTAGTCCACTCTAGATTACCTTTTCTATCATGGAACCTAGGATGGGGTTTTCAACCATGCTCCTAATTTCTTCTAGTGCCCCCTGTTAGGAATGGGAACACTGAGAGGGGGGGTGAATCAGTGTTCACTGTATTTTATCTTTTTACTTTATTCTTAAACTGAACTTGAATACTTAAATACTAAAATGAACATCAACATAAACATGAAACATGAAATCAACACATAACACCAATGTGGTTACAGGGAAACCCAAATAGGTAAAAAATTTGATGGGATTGACACCCAGTAATATTATGTACTAGTGTTTTATGATCCTTGTTAGAAGATCCTTAACCCTATTAGGAGTTTCTTTACAATGTGTTTAGTACAGTGACCTTGTTAAGGGTCAGACCCTGTTAGGAGTCTTTTACAATAACCTTGTTAGGGGTGTGGACACACTATCCTAGAGCTCACTGCTCAGATGGTGAAGGCTACAACCTTCTGATTCTAGATACACACTATATCTGCAGGATGAACTGTCAATGTGACACTGCTTGTCTAATCAGTTCCTTTGATTCATTGATGCTTTGACCTCTTGAAAAGCTCTAATGCATCTTATTAACTCTTTGCACACTTCTTCTCTACTTATCTTCACTCTGTAACAACTCTGCTACTAATTACAATGGGTGCATCTCATATTTATATGCGCATACAAAACAAATAACTAAGTCGGCCCTTTAACCGATTACATACAACGCTTCCAATTGAATTGGCTCAAGCGTGTTTACAAAAAAATATAATTACATGTTGTAAACCTAGTTACAATGGGCGCATAGCCTTTACAAGATAATAATATAACCGCAAACCAAAATACCGATAGTCGATTGCTTGCTCTATTCTTCTCTGGCATTCGCTGTCAATGCAACTTGAACTCTCTGTATCTTCCTCATACTGAGTCTTCTAATCATGCACTCTTAGACTTAGTATGAATATGATGTTACCAACTTAACTTCTAGGGTGCATACCATAATTCTATTGTATGTGTGTGCGCTGATGCTCTAATCTTCAAGTACTTTGTACATTGTCCAGTCTTCAACACTTAGCCAATTTCTGATCTTCTCATTAAGTGCAATGATTCTAAAACACTATATGACTTTGTTGTCATAATGACAACACTATATTAAGTCATATATACCAGTGTAGTCAACTTTCCAACAATCTCCCCCTTTTCCATTGATGGCAACAAAAGAATATGGAAAAGTTGCTAACTGTCCCTTAATACCAAAAACTTATATCTTATATCTCCCTTATATTCTTTACTGTACATCCTCTTTATTTATCTATAACTCCATATGATATACATACTCCCCCTTTGACATTAATGACAAAGGTGCTTCAAAAACTATATCTACAAATACTTACAATGAGAGAACATATGGATATGCTATCTATAAGTTTTGGATCTCTTTCTTCCAAAATGTGATCAGTGAATTAACAATCTGGAGTTGGGTGCATAGTGCATACTGTAGCTTCTCCATCTTCTCCAAGTTTGTGTTGGAACCTTGATCATATGTCACCATGGTGGCATCGATCTCCTTGATATTCTAATTAAGTATATCTAGTGAGGGCGCAAGAGCATTTCTAAGCTAAGTCTGCCTAGCCCTTATTTTTGACATCTCCTTTTCTACCTTCTCAATCTTGTCAATTTGTCCTTGATATGCATTATTGCACATATTTATATCAATGGATGGGTCTTTCACATATTTCTTTACTTGCTCTATCATAGCTTCTACCTCTTGTATCTTCTTGAAATGGTCATCAGTTAACTTGTCCTGATCCATATAGTCAGCAATGATTTTTCTTCCTTCTTCTGCAAACTTTTTCAAAGTTTCTTGTCCAACTTTGAGTGAACTAAGGTCAAGTGAAAATTTACTAACTAATTCACTGAGCCTCTTCTTCATGTACTTCTCCTCTGCAACTATGGATGTCAATTCTTCCAAGCTAGAGAAATTTGTCTTGAAGTTTGAAAGAATTGTGCTCACAGCATCCACTGAATAGACCTTAGACACTTTCTTGTCTGAAGGTAGTAGGTTGTTCAATATGTTCACTAACTCAACAAGCAAGGGGTTCCTCATTACCTATTTTTCCTTGGCTTTTTCCATGGCTAAGACACTTATCTTGATTAGGTCATCTTCTCCCCAAGAATCTAGACTAGTGGTGTCAAGTGTCAATCTTGACAACAATGATCCAAAAGGAAATGGAGAGATAGGAGTGTGGTGCAGGGGCACCTAGAACACATAAGGAGTTCAATAAACCTTTGGAGATCAAAAAGGCGTCAGTGAACATGAAGATATCCAATGACATCAATTGGAGTATTTTGGAGCCTATAATGACCTATAAGGTTAATATATGTAATAAATTTGCAATAAGTCCTAAAAGGCCTAATAAGCCTTAGGACCAAATTTGGGAGTCTAGAATGGAATTAGGTGTTACAAGTTTCAAATAGGTTAAATTAGTTTTAAATAATGATCAATAAGTCCATCTAAGTGATTTGACAAAGTTTCAATACTTTGCAATTACATATTTTCAAAATTTACAAAGTTACAAATTTGAATTTTCAAATTGTAACAGTTATGGACATTTAGGAGGGAATTAGATTTTATTATTGTTTTAGGCCAAATTAATCCATCCAACCAATTTGGATTGGTTGGGGTAGTTGTTAGAAGTTTATTAAATGTTCCCAAAATCCCATTGTACGAGCAGACCAGGCTATTGTACGGACTATACCAGTTTTGGTGAATACAAACTATTTTCAAATGCAAATTCATTGAGTTCTTGGGATAGATTTGAATCAATTTCAATATTTATGTTGTATTATCAATGCACTGAAATAAGTAGAGGTTTATTTGATCACATGTCTATGCAATAAACAAGTCTATACTGACATTTTGGCAATTACTTCTTGCTACCTGGTAGAGTTTTTCAGGATTTTGATTTGACAGTTTTGCTAGTTTTGATAGACCATGGTCATTCCATGACCCCTGGGCACTGTAACCCATGGAATGACATTGTAATAACATGTATTATAGTCCACTAACATGATTTGATGCATTTATATGCTAATTTCTTGGTGATCACCAATTTTGTGAAGGGAAACTAATGAAAGTTGCTTGGTATGCTACAGCAGTAGCTATTTGGCCTTAAGGAGGGGTCAAGTTTATGATTGATTGTGTGAAGGAATTTTAAGAACAAGGTGAATCAACCCTCATTTGTTGCAGGAAACCTTGGGAAGAAAGACATTGAGGAAGCCCTAGTTTTAAGGGTTTGGAGAGTGAAATTTGGGGCTTTTGCATCTAGAAGCCTCTTGGAGTAAAATTGATTTCATATTCCTTTGATTTGAATCTATTCATAACACTGTGAAAAGACTTGGAGTCTGGGAGTTTGACTGGTTAGTACTTCCTTTGTAAATGCATGAGTTTTAGGCCTTATAAATCTGAGAAACAATGCAAATAGTCATATACCTTCCAAAACAACCTACCTTGTCCTTTTGGTATGTTTTCAAACTCAATAAAGGGTATCTTAAAAGTTTATTTATTTGCCTATTGTTTTGGGAAATAAAAAATTTATCATTGGTTGAAGGCTACTGCAGGGCTACAAGACAGGGCTAGCTATTAGGCATAGTGGCAGTTTGGAGGAATTTGAAGGTCTAGAAGTGTTGGGTCTTACTTGGAACCACAAAACCTCTTGAATACACCTTAATACATTCTAAAGATACCATTCCCATCACCATTTTCCATTTGGGTTAGTCTTGGTGTAATTGAGATCATTTAGAGAACTTGAGGGCTTGGAGGTTGGTGCCTAAACCTCTAAAATTTCTAAACTCTACTTGTAAAACTTCAACCACCACCCTTCCTTTGCATCAGAGTGCTATCCACTACTTCATATTTTACTTTAACTAGCATGTCAACAGATGGCTCATCTGTTTGCTCACTATCTTTTACCTCTTCTCCTTCTGCCTTTTCTTCTTTCTTCCCTATTATATCTTCTATCAGTACTTCCTCTTGTTGCTTAGGAGGAGTATTACCACATAAGGTCTCAGCCTCTTTTGTGCTTATAGAAGCCTCTTCAAACTTGTCTAGATCAATATCTGTGGCTGCCATGGCAATCTCCACATTATCAATGAAGATTGTATCATCTTTGTGTGCTTCTTTTGTGGGCGCAGTCTTTTTTGTCTATGTTTGTGTTTCTACTACAAGCGTTGAATCCTAAGGACCTGTAGATGGTATATTTATGGTCTCTGACTCTTAATTTGCAACCTTTGTGGGTACTTGAGCTGTGGGCGCAGTAGTTGGATACATGTGCCTATTCATGAAGACCTTCTCAAAGGCTTTCTCTATTTCCATTGCAACTAACTCAAAAATTTTGTCCATTATATGCAAAGTTCTCATTTTTATTCTGAGGTGTGGCTTCACTAGTTCTAACAACTACTTTTTATCCTCTAGAGAACATACCGGAAAACTCTCATCTAAGATATTCTCTCTTATTCTCAAATCTTCTTCAATGGCTTGTCTTTTCAGGAACTCCAGGATGTTCCACACATTATCAGGAATCATAGTTTTTAGTTCTAGGACTGTCTTTTTGAATTTCAACATATGTTTGACAATCATTCCATGAATTTTTGATTTTTCAATTTCATTATACTTCTCATAGAACTTCCCTACTTGATCTGTCTTGCCTTCATCAATAATCCCTGCACTCAACACATTAAGACTAGGTTTGAAACTTACTTCTAGAGGTGCTTGAGTTTTTTTCCTACTTCTTGTTGCTCGCGAGAATGGATGACTGGTGCTAATCTCTTTCTTCCTCTTAGGCATTGCCTTATACTCAGGAGGAGCAATAAGGTCAACTGTTACAGTGGGTACAGAAGGAGTAACATCAATTTTACCCTTCTGATCATCAAATTTCTCAATTTTTACCTTCTTCAACTTAGGATTATCTTTCTTTTCTTCTATTGTAGATGTGCTCTCAATCCCCAAAGAAATTTTCTCGTCTTTCTTTTTCAAGGTCTGCTTGAGTTACACCATGAATTCTAAGGGTTTCAGAGGTAACCTTGGTTGCTTTTCTTTTTGTTGATGTGCTGTTTAGAACTACATCAACTTCTCTAGTTTTTTCTTCATAAGTACCCCATCTTGGCTCATTAGGATCCTTAGGGGCTGCAAGCAATATTTTTGCATATGCATCCAAGACTTGTTCATCAACTTCATATCCAAGTGGATGAATCCACTTTGTCCTTGGTTCAACTGCTTCCATACATGTAGTATCAGTCTCCACCATGAAACAAATACTATCTTTGTATTTCTCTACAATACTTTCTGGTATTCTATCTCATCTGCATCTTTCCTCTAAAAGTCTTCAACTCCAGTGTCATGTAATCCTTCAATGTACTCTCAGTACATGCCTTGAGGGATATCTATGGCATAGTAGGAATAGTCTTGTCTAGGTATAAATCTGACACTTTTCCAAGAATGTGGAAGTACATGTATATGATTAAAGACCCAAACCTGAATATTTTGGTCTTGTCATGTTTGATGGCCTTAATGTTGTCTATCAGTTGTGCGCACAAGATCTTGCACAAATTGAACTCTCCATTTTCTCTGACAATCCTTATTGATGTAAGAATAGTGGCTGCAGACACACTATTCACCCTGTTGGTGTGCTGAAACTTGTACCCAAGTATCATAGACATCAATTTAATGTCTTTCTCCTCTATAGGCTCAATAGTCATTCCGCGCCTATCACTTCTTGACTTGCATGATTGTTTTACTTGTTTCCTCACATCCTTACCCACTAGAAGAATGGCGCCTGTCTTAGAAAGGCCTGTCATCTCATGAATTAGGTCTCCTGTGATTCTTACTAGAACTTCACCTATCCAAAATAAGTCATCATGGATCCTACTAAGTAGGATCTTGATCCATTCTGACTCATAGAACTCATATGTTGTAGCATATTCCACTATAGGATGATTTTCCAACTACGCATACTCATCCATGAAGGTTTTATCAGGTTTCATCATTGATTCCATGTGCGCTCTTATTCTATCCAAACCTACTGGTTCCTTCTTGCAGTAAATGTAAGCTCGAATATCTTCTACATGCATCACACCCATAGGAGTGTGGGACAATGCCCCTTCTAGGTCATCCAATGTAGACTTGAACGGGTCCCTCTTAAACACATATATTTTCTTTTCCACAATATCAAAAACAATAGGAGTGGCCATCACTTACTTGTGTATCGCTTTCCAAATGAATTCCAAGAATTTCTGAATCAGCGTGATGGATTAGGGCTTCCACAACCGATCGGACACATTGCTTCGCTGGTGAATTAATCTGCTATCCTTCACAAACAACTGCTAGGTCTTTTGTGCTCTCTAATCGCTCTAAACTTGAATGCAATGAGTGATCTACAAGCTTTTGTGTACTTTAAAGTGAAAAATCTACCATTAATGCTTGCCGCGTAGACCAGATTCTTACTATAAATCTCCAACTTTCATTATGATGATAATCAGATAGTGCACTCTTGCACATATCATTACATAGTCTCCAAAGGGTTAAATCTAAAGGCGCATACTCAGAGGGTGAGTATACCAGCTACGTAGGGGTCTAGAGCTAAATTAGCTCCCCCTATGACCCTGAGGACCATTCATCCAAATGTAGAGGGTGCACCCATTGCAGATGCATCCAATACATTCTCATCATCTTTATCCTTCTTTACTTCTGACCAAATCAAGCTCGCACCTTATGAAGATTTCACAAACTTGACTTCACCTTCGGTATCCAGTATTGATTCTTCTAGCTTTTTAGGGCTTTCCTGACTTTGTATCCTTGATCTACAGAACTTTGAGATGTATCCAACCTTGTTACATGAGTGAAAAATAACTGGAGGTCTTGAATTCCTTGGCACATTGACATGGGTTACCATATTACACTGTCTAGCTGAGTGACCATTATAGTTACAAATCTGACATGTAACATTCTGAGAACTCATTACATTTGGATGATTTTGATTTCTCTGATTATGTTGAGTCTTGTTCTTCTGACTTGTCTTACAATTCATGGCTCTATGACCAAATTTATTGCATGAATAACAATAACCATTAAAAGGTCTTACCTCTGTACAATTCCTTGCTATATGTCCATGCTTGTTACATGCATAACAAGTGTAGTCTACTGACTTGCACTCATTCTTAGGTGGTTCAACATTATCTTTAGTTTGATCTTCAATCTTCTTAGTATCAATAGAGTCTTTTTGTTCATTTATCCTTGCTCGCATGTTGTCAATCTAGTTTTGTGCTTCATTGTATCCAATGCAGCTAGTATCTCCTTTATGTCTTCTTGTATACAACTAAGATTCTATCAAATCAGAACTGGTGTGTAATTTATCAATGTGATTCTTTGCCTCTTTCAATTCAGATTTTAAGCTTTCTTTGTTGTTCCTTAGCTCCAAGATTTCCATGTTTGCTTGCCTCAATTCTTCATTCAGTTGAAGGTTCTCTTTGATCTGTTCATCATAGACTTCTTGATTGTTAGTAAGCTTATCATCAAATTCTTCAAGTTGTTCTTTCAAGGATGAATTTTCTTCATTCAGTTTCTTGATCATGAACCCTAAATCATTGGTACAACATTCTTTTAAGTCTTTCCTTAGTCTTTTGATGATTGTATGAGCATCACTGACATTTTATTTCAGTTCTTCAATTTCTCTTTCAGATCTGTCTAGGTCTTCAAGAGCAGCTTCAAGATTTCTTTTCAGATGTTTTACTTCTTCCTTGTCCATGATCTCCTCAGGTGGTTAGACTTCTTTGTTGAGGACCAGAGCTCTGATACCAATTGTTAGGAATGGGAACACTAAGAGGGGGGGTGAATCAATGTTCACTATATTTTATCTTTTTACTTTATTCTTAAACTAAACTTGAATACTGAAATGAATATCAACATAAACATGAAACATGAAATCAACACATAACACCAATGTGGTTACGGGGAAACCCAAATAGGTAAAAACCCTAGTGGGAATTGACACCCACTAATTTTATGTACTAGTGTTTTATGATCCTTGTTAGAAGATCATTAACCGTGTTAGGAGTTTCTTTACAATATGTTTAGTACAGTGACCTTGTTAAGGGTCGGACCCTGTTAGGAGTTCTTTCCAATAACCCTGTTATAGGTGTGGACACATTGTCCTAGAGCTCACTTCTCAAATGGTAAAGGCTACAACCTTTTGATTTCAAATATGCACTATATCTGCAAGATGAACTGTCACTATGACACTGCTTGTCTGATCAGTTCCTTTGATGCGTTGATGCTTTGACCTCTTGCAAAGCTCTAATACATCTTATTAACTCTTCACACACTTCTTCTCTACTTATCTTTACTCTGTAACAACTCTGCTACTAATTACAATGGGCGCATCTCTTATTTATATGCGCATACAAAACAAATAACTAAGTCGGCCCTTTAACCAATTACATACAATGCTTCCAATTGAATTGGCTCAAGCGTGTTTACAAACAAACATAATTACATGTTGACAACCTATTTATAATGGGCGCATAGCCTTTACAACATAATAATATAACCACAAACCAAAATACCAACAGTCGGTTGCTTGCTTTGTTCTTCTCTAGCATTCGTTGTCAGTGCAACTTGAACTCTATGTATCTTCCTCATACTGAATCTTATAATCATGCACTCTTAGACTTAGCATGAATATGATGTTACTAGCTTAACTTCTAGGGCACATACCATAATTTTGTTTTATGCACGTGCGTTGATGCTCTGATCTTCAGGTACTCTATACACTGTCCAGTCTTCAACACTTAGCCAATTTTTGATCTTCTCATTAAGTGCGTTGATTCTAAAACACTAGATGACTTTGTTGTTATAATGACAACACTATATTAAGTCATATATACCAGTGTAGTCAACTTGCCAACATCCCCAACCGTATTGATGTGTCGTCACACTCAGGAAATGAACTTATTAAGGGAGAGGTACACCCAAAATTTGGAAGTGGGGGTTTCATGGCGAATCAACACAAATAAAGAAGAATAGAGAAACACAAAAGCTCTATAGGGTATTCTTAACTTCAAAATACAGACAGCTTCAATTTGAATCAAGGGCTCCAGGAAGGGATGACTAACTTGTTATTTCACACAGTTCGTTAAGCTTTGAGAGGAAAAAAGATACCTCAGCTGCTCTGTTATCCTCGCCTTCCACATGATAAAATTTTTGCCTCAACAGATAGAAAGACTAAGTATCACCCATTTATTCACTAATTTGCCACAAGATTGTGTGAGATTTGCAATTAATGATGAAGTGATGTCCCAAAGATTTAATTAATGATGACAGGAGGTTTGTTTGATCACCACATTAACTACCGTACTTTCCCATGAGTGAAATGACATTTAAATGTCACTTCTCTTAATGATTATATTTGCGCCATGTGCGGATGCCATATTCTCTACCAACTATCACTTCCATCACATCACTGCCACCTATTCTTCCTCTTAGCTTGAGAGTATCCATTGAACTTTGAACTCCGAACTAAGAAAGTTCAAAGTTTGGGTTCAATTAGGGACAAGACACGACTACCCTTTGGTATGTTTAAAATGGAAAATAAATGGCAATAAAGAAAGATTAATGATCATAAAAACATTATACGGACTGAAAGACAGTTGAACCTTGAACTTTGAACTAGGGAGTTCGCAGTTCAAAGTTCAATGGAAAGATGTGTTTTGCAAAAACATGCCGCTTAGTTTATATGAAAACCAAGAGAAAACAAAAACATACTGCAGGGTGATATTGGACCTTGAATCTTTAACAAAGGCTAATTGAAGGTTCAAGTTCAACCGACAAAAGGTACATGCAAAAGGTCAAGAATGAACTTTGGCAATAATGCATTTCAAAAAGGATTATGGGGTGGTTTTTGAGAGGATTAGGGCCATGAATAATAAGCAAAAATCAGAGGTAATAGAAACCTAATTTTATTATTCTTATTTGTGGTATGTTATTGATCATGGTGATCTTGATATGTAGTCGAATCCACATTTGTGGTTGAACTTGAACTTTGTGAAAGTTATAGTTTTGAGGAGTTTCAATTTTGTATGGAGATTTTATCTTCATGATGTACCGATTATCTTGGATAATTGTACCCCCTTGGATAGTTTGGTGGATCCCAATGTTTATGATTTGATTTCTTGTCATTTTGGGTTTTATGTTTTGGAAGGGTTTTTCTAGGAGCATAGCTTGGAGGGTGGCTTGCAATGGGGGTCGGGGCCAAAGTAGCATGTCCAAGATAACCCATTGTGGGATTTTAATCAAGTGAAGACATAATTAAAATGAACCGGGTTGGGGTACACAGTAACAAGATAATTGAGATACCTCACCTATGGCCTTGAGTGCTTGTAAAGACTAAGGATGAGTTGGAGAAGGTTTGGCCATCTATAGGGTGTTGATTTGGCAAATTGATATTTTATCCTCACAAAAGGTTGTCGGTTCCACATGAGTTCCACCTGGGGGCAGGGTCTAGAGATGACACTCTCTAGTATGTGTCCTAAGATTCCCTCATGTCATCTCTGTAGGTTAATCTCTAGTATAGTGTATTTCCTTGCCATAACCCATGTGTATTTCTATGTTGTTTTCTTTTGGATTTCTTGGGCTTCTTTATGTTGGGATTTGGTGTCGTGTTTATCTTTGCATGTTTGCTTGTGTTATGTGCGTGGGTTTGATGTTTATCTTCTAGCTCGGGGGAGTGAGCCAAAAGGTTCCACGTGGTTGGATGGTAAATGTTTTTTCCATCGAGGTTTGTGGTTTTTGGTTCATGGATCTTGGATCTTGGATCTTGGATCTTGGATGGTTTTTGCATCATTCTAGTATCTTCTTTGTAGCATCTTCATGATAGATGATCATTATTATAAATTGTATCATATGATTTAAATGAATGTAAATCTTCCATACCTATATATTTATGATCATTGAGATGCATTATTGGGTGGATTGATAATGAAATTGATTATTATTACTATCTAATAGATTAGCTTCTTATGGATTTATGGATTATTTAATGAATGTTGCATTATTAATCTAATGTTTCCATTTTGTGATTAAGTTGTATTATTGTTTATGCATTGCTAAGTAGCAATGTTGGAGAACCTAAGAGGACGTGATGTTGATGTTGTAATATTAATCTCGGATGTGTAGTTAAAGTTTAAGAAAAAAATTGTCATATTTTATAGTTATTACATGTTGTCCACTCGAGTTCCTTGGTGGGGCATTACATCTAGTATCAACTTGAGTTCCACCCTAGGAATTTGATGTGCCCATTTGATGTTTTGTTGTGTACTCTTTATTTTGTCCTAATTAATCATGTCCTGTGCAGAATGCCTACCAGAGGTGGAGGTGGAGGTCAAGGTCGTAATCAAGATGAGGGAATTCATTGCAGATCTTCAAAAGTTCTCATCATGATGATTCACAAGAGGAGAAACAGTAGAGAGAGAATAGTGATGAGAAGATAACAGAGAAAACTAGGAGTCATCATGAGTTGGAGTTTGAGGGTGCACAGACAAGGCACTTACTTTAGGAGATCCTAAATCGATTGGATTATAGGGAGGATAAAGGTCGACAAGAGGATTCCCATCACTCTCGTGTTGAGGAGAGATAGAGATACCAGAGTCATCAGAGGAGGAACCTTGCAGGAGCAATCGCAGATCAAATCTCCAAATAGATCCAAGTAAGTATTGAACATGTTACCCAAGGATAGGAAATGGATCAAATCTCGAGCATCCATGAGCAACAGAAGGTGCGATCATAGGAAGTTGATCCCAAATAGGTCTGGAATAAGACTATACAACCGCACACACTATCTTGAACAAAATGATGATCGACCAACATAATCTCTCCAGGCGTTAAGCAAGAAAAAAATAACAAAGATACAAGAAGAGAGCGGACGACCCCAACCCCAAACATAGACCTTGAAATGGTAGGAGAGTTTGAAATTTTGGATGGGCGGAAAACAACAATAGACATTGTGGTAGTTATGTCCAAAAATAATATGTCATATTTTATAGTTTTGATTAAGTAAAAGCAGGTTTTGAACGGACCTGAAACCTTATACAAGAGCATAAACAGATTTTGCAATTAAAGACCCAAACAACTGTGGTGCCCCACCAAACAAACCATAGGAACAAACCAGGGTTCCTACCAAGTGGACAAAAGCCCACACCAAAAATAAACAAGGGTGATCAAGATTTACATTTTTGTCCATCCTTATGTGAACGTAAGTTCATATCAAAAAGAGTGGAAGGTTTAAATTTTTATAGTTATTTCATGTTGTCCTCTCGAATTTCCTGACGGGGAGTTACAAAATCTTTATTATTATATAATAATTGTTGGTGTAATTAAATATTCACCTAAAATGCTAACAATAATATTATATTAAAATTTATTTTGCACCAACTATAATAGTAAACCAAATATATATATATATATATATATATATATATATATATATATATATATATATATATATATATATATATATATAATGTATAAAAAATATGCTCAAATATTATTCAACATAAGCAATACTTGAAATGTTGAATAACATTTGAATACATATCCTATGAAGGGAGAAACAAATTGATTTAGCATAAGAAGTTGATATTAATCCAATTGATCGTAGACACATGATGCTCAAATACTAAGTGAACATCAAAGGAAATGTTAAGTAAGAATGGGAGTAGCCCTTTTGTACATTTATGATATAATGGATTGTCAGGTTTAAGTTTTGATTAATCAGGCTTATTTATGCATTAACTCTTTCAGTGCAGCAGACACCTCAAAGTCAAAATAAAAGAAAGTAATAGTAATTTTTGTTGTCTTTACATAATCGTTTCTTTATAGTAACCCTTAATCAATAGGCATGGTAGAATTTTGTTGTGTTTTTCAGGAGGACGCTATCAAGAAGCTACCTATAGCACCAGATCATATATATCCAGTATGGATGTTCTCAAATCTACATACTAAATGATGTAACAATAAAATGCAACACGTAAAGCAGAAATGTAATATTTGTATCTTTAAATACTCGATATTATCGAGCAATGGGTATGCCCATTGAAAGTTTGTATTTTGAATAGATATAGGACTCTTCTTGTATTAGTAGTGAGAATGTCAACGAGGAATATGATACTATAAAATCTAAACTATGGTTGAGTCGTGAGTATGCCCATGTAAAATTGTATAAGTACAGGACCTCGGGTCCCGGGCTAGGCTGGAAGTTTTCTCCACCCCGCTCTTTCTTACCAGCGCCCGCAATGAGCAAGGTCACATGTAAAAAATTTTATAATATATTAATAAAAATTATACAGGGCCTCGACCTTTTATCGATCAAAAAAAAATTAATAAACCAAATTTAACCCTAATCACCCCAACCCTACTTATACCCTAACCCTAACAAAACATTACCCCTAAACATATTTGAATGCTAATCCTAGTTGAATCTATGATGTAGCCCTATTTGATCCTAGATAAATCCTAATTAATCCCTAACAACAAATTTGCAGCCTGTATTAAACCTACTCTACGCACTTCTTCTCATCAACCTCCTTCAAATGGACAAAACAAAACAAACATAATTACTCTTTTCACGTAAGATTTGATGTTTGCATTTATGGATGCAATTTTTTAGGAGTTTGTGACTCATTCACTTGTAAATGATTTCTCAAAAGTTGTCTTGTCTGTCATATTTCCCTTCTTTCCGACTTCATTATTTCTATACCTTGATTTAATTTCCCAATGCATGTCCTACTTAAACGGAAATAAAAGAAATAAATTACTATAATAATAACTAAAACCTACCAATCAAAATCAAACTAATCCCAATGAAATCGCTTATATAGTCATTCAGCGGCACCTTCTTAAAAGAGATATTACTTGACCGTATGACCACTGCCTTATCATTTGTCCATCTTGTTCAGCCATACATCAGCAAAAATTACAGTTAACAACTACTGCTATATTAGATGCTACAGAACCACAAAAACGATCAGAGAAAAAGCTAGATCAAATTTTTTTCCTTTGATATTCTGTGTTTTTTGGCCAGAGAAATTGTTCTTCGAGAAAAATGAAGCGAGGTTACGAAGATACTTCTTCCCCATCTTCCCTTCTGCGTTCAAAGCAAATGAAAGCTAGTAAGCAAATATTTTTATGTCCACTTGGGACCTTTTTATAAAGTTTTTCAGAACTTCAAAATGCCAAGCTCGTCAAATGTTGAAAGCCAGCTTCAGGGATATGTCAATATAAAAATAAAAAATTTAGATCTGGCATTTAAAATTACGGAGAGTGTCTTGGGTGTCCAGTGTGAAGAATTTTAAATTGTAAAGTCAGCATTTTGGGATTTTCTCCAGGGTTACATTCTCGTGAGGGACATACTAAGTTTCAGAGAACATAGATGTACATTTTCTTTAATTAAAAACAAATTTGGCCTGATTAATTTAAAAACAATTATTTTTGACCTAATGGTGAATCCATCAGCGAGGTTTAAAATGTTTTAAAATATACTTTTTCAGTTGTTCCTGAAATATACATCGCAAATTCGCACTTCGAACACAACCTATGCAATATAACCTCTTCACTGGCATAATAGCAGCCCTCTGCAGGCACAGACAATATACATACCCTCCCATAATCGTCAATTTATAAGAATAAAACGAAATTTGTCAGGATTTCAGAATCAGGGACTTCCAATTGGTATTCCATTTACGCATGGTGAAAAAAGTAGGAAAAAATAATATGAAGATTGTCAACAGCAAAGCACTATTCGTTTTCATTCTGCATAGGGCTTTGTATTCATGTGTCTGTGCAATTATAACAAAGATGATTTTCAAGAAAACTTTATATTTCCTGCAGGCACTTCTACTTATCAAGTGATAATCTATTCGCTGTAAAGAAGTGCTCTTAAAAAGTATTTTAAAGACTCAGAAACCTTTCGTTAGAAGACATGAAAACCACATTAGGCTATTCCATCAAATGCAGTTGTAAAATGCCAAATCCAATGAGATATCAACCTACCTAAAATGTTGAGCTGATAAAGAAGGCAAATCTTCTTTTTCGAAGCCGTTGTTCAATGTTCCTTCAAAAAAATGCTTCAATAACAAACACAAAATATATTCAATCTCCTAACAAAAATGACTGTGATAGTACAGCAGAACAAATCTTTGGCAACTGCAACTAACTTTACCTATTGTGCACTGTAAACTTGTTCCTCCTTTCCGCAATATTACTGGAAAAAACAAATTTAGATTGAATAAATAATACTTTTGCCTATTATTTGGTTTTGATTGCTTTTGAAGAATCGGTTATGGCAACCCTAGGTAATTACCTTCATATTGTTATGGAGATGGCTCAAAAAAATCCGTTATTAGGGCACTCCTGTTCGCAATTTGTATTATTTTAATTACCAACCATCCTTGTTATTTTACTTCTATTATATGATAATTCTTTTAATGATTTTATTAGATAATAGTTTTTTTAAAGGAATGGCGGGAATTTTAAATGAATTATGGAATTCAAGGGGATGATTTTGTTGACATTGGTGGCTCACCTCCATGTATGCGACTATAGGAAGCCTCTCGGTTTAATTATTCTCGTGTTTCGTGCATCACATTGCACAATTGTTCACTTTCATCCCGATGATCATAGAATGTGATCTGAAGTATTGATGCAAAAAATTACACACAATTGAATCCATAAACAAGTAAGGTATCATTTATAAGATTTTAAGAAAATTATATAAGATGTATCATAAACTATATAAACAACAAAATTATTAGTGTTGATGCAAAAAAATTACGCACAATTGAATCCATAAACATTAAGCTCTCCTTTATAACATTTTAAGATAATTATATAATGTAACAACCACCCTCAGTTGCTACTATTTTTTTTTAAAACTTCAGTCATCAACTTTATCAACCAATCACTTTACATTTAATTTAGAAGTGGTGATTATAAAACTCCTTTGTTCACTAGGGTGGCAACAACTCGATATCACACTTTGTGCTTACTCATGATAGTGTTTAGTTTCCATAACTAGGGTCATCTCTAGACTCAGATCTAAGCCTCGAGGGATCACTCCTGATGACCCTGCATATGTATTCTCTCATGGGAAGTCAGAGGCTTCGTATTTTGCACTTAGACGGAGCTCACTCTCTCATGACAAGATCTATGATCACTTTCATCTTGTCTATTAATTAAGGGATTCTGTGAACTTGGTCCAATCCCATAAAAGATGTCGATGGCCATTAGGTGATAGTTCCATACCCATCATTATCAATAAGATCAGTTTACCAACTTCATGCATGCGCACAAGGGTCATATAAAAAACCACACACACAGTGATTATCTTGAGCATACATCTCATATAAAATGGACTAGCTTATACACATCATAAGTACACAAGCTGACTAGCTTGCCATACATCACATACATAGAAAGTAGCTCTAACATACATCATAATAATAATAGTGACTAACTCATAAATGAATCACAAGACAAGAACTATGGGCTCATGTAAGCATCATGAATAGCATAGTGACTGGATCTTGTAGAACAAAGAATATGACAACTAGATCATAATTAATGGCTAACCATCCATTGTCCATAATGCATCCTAGAGAAAAGGTATATTGGTGTATTGCACTCTACATCGTGGGTCTGATTCCTTTCCTTGGTCTTTTGCACTAGCAAATACTTGGGAAGAGGATTTGGTGCATCTCATACTACACCAAGGGTTTATCCTCTGCCCAACAGGGTGAAGTATAACATTTCACTTAAATTAAGCCCAAAGTCATACCATGAGACTAGTCCAATTATCACCTACCTATTCCTCATAAGGAATTTTCTTCCCTGCAATCCATTGCATGACTAAGAAACAAAGGGACATCCATTGTCAAAATGTCATCAGCCAATGCTCCTGGCAAAATTTGTCTTGTTGTCTATGTGGTACAACTAGCAATCACGTGGCATCATATGCTCCTTGACTACAATCAATCTCGAGCATGGATAATCTTATCTCTAGATTGTCCATAGGATTACCCTCGGTGATCACCTCAAATGGATAAGGGTAGCCTAAGAAATGAGATATACAACCTCTACCTATGACCTCGTAGGGCTCTTACACCATCCGTAGCCATACACGTCATCTCTTTTACCGTGCTTAGCATTAAAATAGGAAGAGAGGTTCCTAATTCAGAGAAAATAGATCACAATTGATCAATCTAGGAGTACATACTTAAATTCTTATAAAGTTGGGTTTATATTTCTCAAACACATAATAATTACATAAATCCAATGCATTAGGGCCTGAAGCAAGGAGGGAAGTGAAAAGTTAGGGCCAAAGGCACACCTAACTATCTAGCCACCTTGCAAAGCAAACACAATGGAAGCACACAACACAGAGAACAACACCAAGGAGAGAAGGAACACAAACTACCTTATTGATGACAATCCCAAACCAATGCTGAGAGGGGAGGGTTAAATCAACACCTCTAAAACTTTTCCCTTTTACTCCTGGTGAAATATACTTATAATTGAAACCCAAACAGATTCAAGCATATAATGACAGTAAGCAAACAATCACACAATGACACCAGATTTATCACGTGGAAACCTGATTAGGGTGAAAACCACAGTGTGAGGAGACCTCAAAAATTTTGTACTCTTCTAGAGTACGCCATGTTAGGAGCCTTCCCAGTTAAAAGATAAAAACGCACTCTTAGATGCGACCCGGTTAAGGGATTTGATACAATAAGGTCGGTTAGTGCCTACCTGGTCAAAGGACTTTGAACCTCGAAAGATGTCACCCAGTTAAGGGATTTGTTAAAAGGGACCTGTTAGAGTTCACCCAAATACTGGGATTTAACTATTGTAATTGCTAGAAAACAATAGAAAGATTGACCTTTTACAAATGGCTTTGCATAGCCTGATAAGATCTAGATTTGTACTCAACTGAGAAGCATCACCGATCGCCGCAGGTGTGGTCTCCTCTACTTTTGTGCTTCTCTGCACAATCTTCTTTCTCTCTTCTTCAAACTTCCTTTTACCCTGGCTTCTACAGCAAACATGTTCACTCTTTTTCTCGGCAAAATGAAGGCAACCCTTATTCTCAACAGGCGTAAGAATAAATAGGGTTAATACCCTAATTGTGTTTCACATGCATGACCTAATCTCAGATCCCTTATGGATACATCACCTAGTGGAGTGTCACTTCACTGAGGAAACATCTGGTGCATGCCCTTGCTTTATTAGCTCCAAAAAGAAAACAATAGATGCGTGTCAAGTATATTTTATTTACAAGAGATAACGCTTTGTTTTAAAGCCACTGATTTCAGCTTTAAAACCTCCAGACGTGCTTCAAACCGATCACCAGTTTAACTCAAAGACTTCCAGATTTAGTGCAAAAAATCTCAGTCAAGGAAATAGTTGAAACAGATGGTTGACTATGACTTCCTTGGTTCATACCAAAGTCACTACTAGATCGATTGAGATTCTTATGTTGTGAACAGGGAAGAGTCTTTGACCTGTCATGGTCCCTTCCTTTGTTTCACCAGTCGCACATTCCTCAGTTGTGATATTAACACCGATTTGTACCTTTACTTCCTCTATGCTTTGTCTACACCGATTGTACCCTGGTCTTCGGTTGATTCCTCCTTTCCTTGATTGTTTAAGCAGTACTCAGTTGCTGATGCTTAGTGTAATGACCGGTGTGACTGATTACACTTGATTATAGTCATTCCTTTCTTGCATGATGTCATTGGATGCCAAACCGCCCTCTTTTCATATAGATCACCTTAAGGCTTTAGACTACAGATAGATGACAAATCTCTATCTTCTTTTGCCAATTAATGACAATACTTGTACCGATAGCAGGCTTACCGGTTACCACCACTTAATGCCAACAATCTCCCCCTTTGGCATTGATGGAAAAACCTTGATGGGCAATTATATCATCATCTCTATATCTTTGTATCTCTGTTACTCCGGTTGTCTACCAGTCATTTTCCAAACTCAATCTCCCCCTTTTTGACCATAATGCCAAAGGTTAGCCAGAAAGACTTCCTTTTTCTAATTTGCTCCCCCTATGAGCAACAATCATTTTCATCAGTCCAAAAAAGAAAACAATAGATGTGTGTCAAGTATCTTTCCTTTACAAGAGATAACGCTTTGTTTTAAAGCCATTGATTCTGGCTTTAAAACCTCCAGACACGCTTCAAACCGATCACCAGTTTAACTCAAAGACTTCCAAATTTAGTGTAGAAATTCTTGGTCAAGGAGTTAGTTGAAACAGATGGTTGACTATGACTTCCTCGGTTCATACTGGAGTCACTACTTCGATCGATTGAGATTCTTATGCTGTGAATAGGTAAGAGTCTTTGACCTATCACGGTCCCTTCCTTTTCTTCACTGGTCGCACATTCCTCGGTTGTGATATTGACATCAGTTTGTACCTTTACTTCCTTTGTGCTTTGTCTACACCAGTTATACCCTAGTCTTCGGTTGATTCCTCCATTCCTTGATTGTTTAAGCAATACCTAGTTGCTAATGCTTAGTGTAATGACCGGTGTGACCGATTACACTTGATTATAGTCATTTCTTTCTTACATGATGTCACTGGATGCCAAACCACCCTCTTTTCATACAGATCACCTTAAGGCTTTAGACTATAGATAGATGACAAATCTCTATCTTCTTTTGTCAATCAATGACAATACTTGTACTGGTAGCAGGCTTACTGGTTACCACCACTTAATGCCAACAATTGATTCATCCAAATTCTTCATACATACCCAGTTGTGAGGCCTTCCAAGTTACGGCCAACAAGATTTATCTATTTCTATCTATATCGCTACCTCTTCTGACTTACTGACTGACTCTCTCATAACTGCCTTACCCTACATCTAAACACCTTTATTATCCTTTCCAAAATGGCTTACAGAAGATTCTAGATTATTACATAATAGAAGGTCGACCACAAACGATTTGCACACATTCCAAGACAAGATCCCAATCATTAAATCTACGACCTAAATTAAATACATAAGTCAGCTCCAACTAAGAACCAAACATAGAAAAACTTGATCAAAGAAGAACCGAGCATCAACAAATAACAGGTTTACTCGGCACAAGAAGAAATGTCTAGCCAACACTGGACAACTCAGCACATACTGCAGCTTGGCAATGACTACAACTCGACACTTACTAGCAGAATGAACAAAATGAGTAGGATAACAAGACAACCCAGGATGCTCTTGCATCAGACAACTGGGGTTGAAAGAAATGATTCTCCTGAATCATTGAGATGTCACAACCCGAGCTAAATCCAACTCAGATTGAGAAATCCATGTAGCATCTTCCACTGGTCTATTCTTCCACTTTACCAAATATTCATAGTAATCTTTTCATCCTGTATTTTTACCAATCCCCTTATCTAATATATGTTCAACCTCTTCAATCTGCTTCTTAGGATAATCATCTGGTATAACAACCTCATCATCTGACTCATGATACTTATGCAAATCAGCAATATTGAATATAGGAGATATATTCATGTCATCAGGTAACTCAACTTCAAGCATTACCTTTGTCAAACTTCCTCAAAATTCTACAAGGACCAAAAATTTTCATTTTCAACTTACTGTATGTTCCAACATGAAATATGTCTTTTTTCAAATGAACCATTACCTCATCACCAACTTCAAAAACATGATGTCTCCTACACTTGTTAGCATTCTCCTTATAGTTTTGATTACTTTGTTCCAATTTCAAATTCACTTCCTCATGTAAAGACTTCATAAAATCAGCAAATACCTCCCCTTCAGCACTTCTCTTTTCTTCACCAACAATATCCCTCAAATCTGATACTCCTCTAGGCTGCATTCTAGTAACAATCTCAAAAGGTGTTTTTCCTGAACTCCTATTCATAGAATTATTATATGAAAACTCAACTTGTGCCAATACCATGTCCCAATTACTCGGCTTATCTCCAATTAAACATCTCAACAAATTACCGAAGCTTCTATTCACAACCTATGTCTGTCCATTTGTATGTGGATGGAATGTAGAACTAAACCTCAACTCAGTATCCATCTTCTTCCACAAAGTCCTCCAAAAATAACCAACAAATCTGATATCTCAGTCGGAGATTATACTTCTTGGTAATCCATGCAATCTAACAATCTCTTTGAAAAAAATTTAGCAATATGCACAACATCTGATGTCTTCTTACATGGTATGAAATGTGTCATCTTAGAAAATATATCCACAACAACAAATATGGAACCATACCCTCTTGTTGTCTTAGGTAATCCAAGAACAAAATCCATACTGATGCCACTCCAAGGTTTCTAAAGAACAGAAATAGGTGTATACAATCCAATATCCTGACTTACTCCTTTTGCAACTTGAAAAATTCCACAACTCCTTACAAACTTCAAAACATCCTTATACATATGTAGCCAATAATACTTTTCCTTAAACAAACTCAATGTCTTATCAGTTTTAAAATGTCCAGCCAATCCACCACAATGTTTTTCCTTAATCAAATTAATTCTCATGGAACTTCTTGGTATACACAACTGAATTCCTTTAAACAACATACCTTCTTGAATGAAATACTCCTCAAACTTACTCGGTTGTTCTAACAGATTTGGTGTTCTGCACTCTCTCCACGCCTCATAAAAATCAGGGTCAGTATTATACAATTCCTTCATATCATCAAAACCAAGAATTGCAACCTTCATCTCGGTCAACAAAGAATGTCTTCTACTTAGTGCATCTGCAACTTGGTTAGTAACTCCACTCTTATGCTTGATCATAAATGTGGAACTCTGTAAATATTCAACCCACTTCATATGCCTTTGATTCAACTTATGTTGACTTCCCAAATACTGTAAAGCTTAATGATCAATATACAACACAAACTCCTTAGGAATCAAATAATGTCTCCACTTTTTTCAAAGCTTGAACAATATCATAAAACTCTTGATCATACACAAAATACTTCATTTTAACATCATTCAACTTCTCACTAAAAAAGCAATAGGTTTATCTTTTTGACTCAACACAACTCCTATTGCACTACGACTTGCATCACACTCAACTTGAAATACTTTATTGAAATCAGGCAAAGCTAACATAGGCAACTCGGCAACCTTTTGTTTCAAAGTTTCAAAACTCTTGTTAGCTCCATGTGTCCACTTAAAATCTTTTTTATCTCCTCTCATAGTCTCAGTCATAACATTACAAATAGAACTAAAATTCTTTAAAAATTTCTATAGAAACTAGCCAAACCATGAAATGATCTTACCTCACCCACATTCTCAAGTGTAGGCCACTCCATAATTTTTTTAACCTTCTCAGGATCCATTTTCAAACCATCAACTGAAATTAAAAATCCCAAATACACAATCTCTTCTTGCATAAAGGAACACTTCTTCAAATTAATCAATAGTTTCTCCTCTTTCAATCTTTGCAACACTTGTCTAATATGCTCAAGGTGTTCTTCCTTAGTCTTACTGAATATCAGAATATCATCTAAATAAACAATCACAAACTTACCCAAAAATCTCTTGAGAACCTTATTCATCAACCTCATGAAAGTCATCAAGAAGAGACAAGAGCTGCAATACTGGATTTGAAGAAGCAAGTGGCTAAATTAGAAGCAGAGCTGAAAAAGAGTAGAGCAATTCAAAGAGATGATGACAATTCTTTAGATGAAGGAAAGAAGGAAGTTATAGTGGAGTATCATGCATGCGATACAAAACAAGAGGTAGAGCATGAAGATGCAAAGATTCATGAACTTGAAGTTGATGAAGATGATTTATTAATGAAGATTGCAGCAATTGAGGAAGAGTGGAACATCTTGGTTGGAGGTCAAAGGAAAGAAGCTATTACATGCCTTGTTGAAGACACAAAAGAAGAGAACAAAGATGAAGATGTGAAAGAGGTAAATTTCTATGAATCATGGGATGCTAACTTTAAGATGGATTTGAAAGATAATGATGATGGTTTATATGAGGACCTTATAGGTGATGTTTGGTATGCAATTGAACATTTGTATGGCATTACAAAGTTTGTTACACCAGCATTAGAATTTACAAGTTTTGAGGAGAATGAGAGTTACAGATGGACGAATTTGATTGTAGAGGAGTATTATCAACAACAGATACTTGTTCCAACTAGGTGTTGGAGGAGAAGAAAAAAATATCAACAACGGCCAATTCATTTTGTGAATCTATATCCACAAAAATTTTCCTACCTTGGGTGTCTGATGCAGGAGCATCTTGCATCACAAAATAAAAGGGCGCGTGATAAAAAATAAAAAAAAATTTAAAATGGAGAGAGAAAGTAGCCGACTTTGATGTAATAAATTGTAAAAATAAAATAATTCTAAGTTTGGTCGACTTTATTGGCTAAAATTATGGAACCTTCCCAAGCGGTGGAAAATTGCCTATATAAGGAACGCTGTAGTGTTGCCTTAGGCAGTTCAGAGCAATTCTGGGTAGATCTGGGTAATAATTCGAGACTTTGTCCTACAAAATATTGTAAGTGAAATGCCCATGTGGCTTTGCATATTGTAATTCTGAAATTTGTAATTCCACATTTGTGGAAATAATAAAAAGCTCATTTTTTGTTCTTGCATATTGTTGTTATTTCTCTGTTTCTATTATGTGCTTGTGGTATTAAGGGGAGTACCCTTCATCAAGTGGTATCAAAGCAGATGTGCCCTTCATCAATATTGATTCAATCTACCATCATGCAATGCATATCTATCATACTACCAAGGTCTACCCAACAGAATATGACAACAATCCATAGGCATAATATCACACAGAACTTCATCAAAGTAACTTCCAATTTTAAATTTCACAATACATTGCTCACTTACTAAAAATTTATGCTCATCCTTGATCCATGATACATGATAGGGTTTAGGGTGTCTCAACCTCTGCAATTGCAACTTTGTAACCAACTCCTATGATGCCAAATTCGTTGAACTGTCACTATCAACAATCACTTTGCAACATTTTTCTTGCCATCTTACATTTGGTCTTCAAAAGACTTCTCCTCAAGACAAGTTTTTCATCAACTCTTTTATTACACAAAGTTCTCCTTACCATTAGGTTTTCTCCATCCTCAGGCCTACTTGATGAACCCTCAAGATTCTTTTGTACCATAGCATTTCGATAACTTTGTTCATTTCCATCAGAGTGTCTACACTCAAAGGATCTATGCCCTTTTTTGCCACATCTAAAACAATTACCAATAAAACCACCTCTAGAATAAGAATTACCTCTTCCTCGGTATGAACTAGTACCTCCTCGGTAAGAACTACCACCTTTCCACTCGGTATTGCTTTTATCTTCAATTTTCCACTCAGATTTGCCCTTATCTTGTGTAGAATTATCAAATCTGCCACCTTCACCATAGGATTTACCTCTGCCTCTGTGGAATCTACCACCTCTACTTTTATGTCTTTGTTCATGCTTCTTTGTCAAGATCTCCTCAGCTTTCAAGGCATATTGATATGCTTCTTCCACACTATACAATTTCACAAAACTTATTTCATCTTGAATTCCAGATCTCAATCCATTCAGGTACCTTGCAACTTTCTCAACCTCATCATCCACATGTCCAATCTATAGAATTCCTTAGTGTATTCCTTCACAGTCATGTCCCTTTGTCTAAGGTTTTGCGTCTTCCTCAAAAAACTAACTGGGTAATCAGCAGGGGGGAACTTCTTCTTTACCTTGTTCACCATTTTCAACCAAGTTCTGATCTTTTCCTTTCCTCTTCTTTGTCTATTAGTTTGCAAATGCTCCCACCACAGTGAGGCATGACCTTTCAACCTAGTGACTACAATTTTCACCTTCCTATTCTTAGGAGTGCTTTCAAACTCAAAGAAATTTTCCATATCAGAGATCCAATCCAACACAACATTAGTATCCAATTTGCCATCATAAGGAATAACTTCAACAATAGGCTTTGAATGTGCCCTAGACAATACTCTCAACAATCTTTCTTCCTCTTGATCTTCCTCAGGCTCCGAATTAGGGTTTGGTGCCTCTGCTTCATCATCATCACTCACATCATCAAGATGTGCTCCTCTCCTCTGGGTTTCTCCACAACATCTAAGTTGGCTACAATTTGTCTTAACATGTCCATCATGACATTATCAGCATTGCCTCTACCTCGAACCATCTTGACAAATAGGTTCCTGCAAGATCGTAACCCTCTGCAAGTTATAGGTCAAATCCGTAGATCTGCCACCCTAAAACCAAATCCAACTTAGGGTTCTACACGATCCAATCTCCTCAATGATGAACCTGAAGCTCTGATACCACCTAATGCAAGGAGGGAAGTGAAAAGCTAGGGCCAAAGGCACACCTAACTATCCAGCCACCTTGCAGAGAAAACACGACAGAAGCACACAACACAAAGAACACCAAGGAGAGAAGGAACACAAACTACCTTATTGATTCATCCAAATTCTGCATACATGCCCGGTTGTGAGGCCTTCCGAGTTACGGCCAACAAGATTTATCTATTTCTATCTATCTCGCTACCTCTTCTGACTTACTGACTGACTCTCTCATAACTGACTGACCCTACATCTAAACACCTTTATTATGCTTGCCAAAATGGCTTACATAAGATTCTAGATCATTACATAATAGAAGGTCGACCACAAACAGTTTGCACACATTCCAAGACAAGATCTCAATCATTAAATCCGCAACCTAAATTAAATACATAAGTCGGCTCCAACTAAGAATCAAACACAAACAAACTCGGTCAAAGAAGAACCGAGCATCAACAAATAACAAGTTCACTCGGAATAGGAAGAAACGCTCGGCCAGCACTGGACAGCTTGGCACATACTGCAGCTCGGCAATGACTGCAACTCGACACTTGCTAGCAGAATTAACAAAATGAGCAAGATAGCAAGGCAACCCAAGATAACAATCTTTTAATCTTTAAAAGACATAAATAAGTAAATTATAAACCTTCATTAAGTATAATTAATACCAGTCTTTCTCAAGATAGGTGAAAACACTATAGTTATCAATTCATCGTGTGAAGATATATACTTAATGTGTTTTGTAACATTAAACATTCTCAACCTTTGCATTTCATTCATCCTAATTATAAAAGCGCATATTCATCTATTGCATGCCTAATGGGTCTCAAAGGCCACATGTCATATAACTAAGTGCTTAATACATATTATTGCTAGGATATAATTTTACCTATGTTTGGAGTAATATTGTGCTTACAAGTCAATGTCATAACTGATAGTCTCATCCTAATTTTAAAATACATGATATCAATTAGGAAAAAGATATCCACTACATATCTCTACACACAAATATAGACTTAGAATTCTTTCTAATAGCGTCTATTGATTTTCTACGAACAAACTTTCGTAAAACCAAATTAAATCCATCAAAAAGTTAAAAATTTAACTACATAATTATTCTATAAACAATATTGTGAATTGTACCACATAGGAAAAAAGAAAAACAACAATATTTAATAGTTTTGACTCACCTGTAATTTTTCTTCACAACATTCTCCAATCTTCTTGTTCTTGTGAGATGTTTCTTTTGTGGTGAAGGTGACACTGATCACTAGTCACCATCTATATTTATCCTCTTGCTTATGAAAGTTACATTTATATACATCTAAATAGAGTTGACTAAACAAAAGCATCATTATAATCCATCCTATATACGCAGCCTATAAATCATTTTTGCTAGAGCCTTACAAGCGAATACTTTAGCAAATTACCAACAGAACTTCTAATTTTGTTTATAAACTTATTGCATTAGCCTTCGAGCTGCGCAAATCAAAACACAAATATATGTGATGCTTGTGCATTTAATGTTATCCTACATCCTACAGGCAAAATACTGATTCCCACTATAAATTCATAGGTTTGCTTGTACAGTTAGATATGAACATGGTAAAAGTAATAAAAGTATAGCATATAGTTCCAAAAGAACTTACAATCAAACAATGCTTCCTCTACGTAGAAACTCCCTTATCATGAATTTTCAAGATTTCTCTTATGCACCTTGAATCTCCTTCATTGCCCCCTCTATTTGTTGACTATCGGAAATGCCCAAAATGGATATACACTGCAGAAGCCTTAAAAACTTCAGAGTAAAATGTAGTTATTGGGTGCAAAGCCAGATTCAGTACCCTCTAGCAACATCGTTGGTAAGCAGGTACGCAAAATGAGGAGCATAGACCAGGCCAGTGACTTCATAGCAGAATGCCTGAAAGAAATGTTCTCTCTCAGAGCTCATGGCTATCTTATACTCAGGAAATGGACTCAATAAAAGAGGCTTTAGATGCATTTAAGCAATTTGTGGCTAGCAGTCATGCCTTGGTGTCAGGATATACATAAAATAGAAATGTTGAAAAGGCTTTAGAAACTTTCTAGTACATAAAAATGGCAATGAAAGCCAAATTCGATTGTGAGCATCCTCCCAGCTTTTTCCGAAATGGGTTCACCCCTATTTTACAGAAATCCTAAAAGAGATGTCACCTCATGGAACGCAGTGGTTGCAGAGTATGCAGAATATGGATTTAATGAAGACACTTCAGAAACTCTCTGGAAACACAATTGACAGGCATAAAACCAAATTCTTTGCCAACGTCCTCCCAAATCTGTGTAAAATGAGAACTTTGGGACCGGTACGAACATCCATCAACAAAGAATGGGAGGAAGATTGATGTCGAATATTACAGTTACAGGTGCCCTCGTTAACATATATGCAAAATGTGGAAGCACAAACAATAAAAATGTTCTGCTTGACTGAATGCCCCAAGGAAGTGTATTCCTCTGGATTGTAATGATAACCAGCTGCAAACAAAATAGATTAGCCTTAAAGGCTCTAAAATCTTTAAGGCAAACGTAACAGACAATTATAGATCAAATTCCTCAACCTCCGCTTACATTTCCACTACCTTAGATCAAATTCCTCAACCTCCGCTTACAGTTCCACTACCTCTAATAAAAATGGTAGCTCTAAAAAATAGAGTATGAACCTCTATACAAGCCTCCCAAAATTATGCCTTCTCCCCTCTGTACGCTATCTTCTATCTTCTTCTTTCTTTGACCTCCATTTTCAATCCAAGAAGAGGCTCACCGTGCCACCAAATGCATGACCATGCCCTGCTGTCGGTGAGACTACTCCTACCATACACGCACCATTCCTATTAATTGTGTTTTTCCTCTTTTATTCCCCTTCATGTTTGACAGACTTTATTTTTTTATTTTTTCTTCACCAGCAATGTTCAGCATACAGTGCATGGCTATCGTTGACAGGGATGTGACGTATAAGATGCATCATAAAATATATAAACAACTAAATTCTTCCTTTTAAAACATTTCTAGGGACTTCTTTGCTCTAGAAAAATCTGAACATTTCTCATTATTACAATTTTTCACATCAATTATTTGCCATGGATTGTTTCCTTGAAAACATATTAGCCAAATAAGATGGACAAATTTATCAAAAACATATCTGCAAACGTATCGTCTAATGCTCCTTAAAAATTCTATATAGAAGTGTACTTGCAATTGGTAAAACTTGGCTCAATCTATTTACGATTGAAAGAAAATTTATTGGTAAGCCACGTGCACCATCTAGATTATGAGGAAAAATCATATGCTTCCCCATACTTCTATACAAATGAGATCATCTCCAATTGGGCAAGGCATACAATCTTAGGGTGAAAAAAGAGGGTAGAAATGTAGGCTTTGACCATTGTCAAGGTTGGTGTTATTTTTCCTACATTAAGATGTACAATCACTGTTAATTAGTAGAACAATTAATTTTGTAGATTAAGTCTTAAAGGAATAGAAAATTATTGAATTTAAATTTTTTTGAGTTCATATTTTTCAATTTGAATAGTGAGATCTATATTTGTGCACTAAATCGTGTTTTATTGGTGTACTAATGTGATATTTAAATGATTAGTTGTTTTTTAGATCTAATGAAATACATTTCATTCAATTGTGGATAGTTACCATCACCATCACAACTATTGGTAGAAATTGTCACAAGCATTGGACATTAAACCAACAAGTGTTAAAACAATTATTTCTCATTACTTATTAATATTTGAACTCATGTCCAATTAGGCAATCCATACAATCTTGGGGTGGACAAAAACTAACACAATTAATTTTAGAGATTAACTCATAAAAGAGTAGAGAATTATTGAATTGAAATCTTATTGAGTTCACATTTTCGAATTTGAACAAGGTGTACAAAAAAGCTTCCTACACTGCTGCTCTCCGAAAAGATTGTGCAATTTCTTTGTATCTTTTAACAATTACTATGAAGACAGGGCGAACTAAAAAATATATTAAAAAAATCACAGATAAATGCTCACAACACAATATGAGAAAATCCTTTTAGGAGAAAAGCCCCACTCCAAAAGCCTAGTCAATATATTATAGTAAACAAACTGGTTACATATACTTGCAAAGCAAGCTTCTTCTAAGAGTACACAAGTATTGAATTTTAGAATAAATATGACATGATAACAATAACTGTAAATAATCTTAGAATTTCAATCATAACACTCGTATTTCTAAAATTCACAAATGCAAAACACATGCACATACAAAACATCTCATAGCAACTTTCCATTTCCAACCATATTACCTTTAAAAAATAAATAAATAAACATCCTAGAAGTAATTAAAAACTAACACCTTTTACCTAACAAAATTGACAATGTTATACCAATGAATTAGAAATAGTGAAAATATTAACCTTATACAGAAACTGAGCATAATTAGATAATTGAAGAGGTACCCCATAAGCATTCTCTAATGGTACTTGATATTTGTAGCATCGATCAGATAAATAATATTGACTACATGATTATTATGAGAAATAATTTATTATATATATTCATATATATCAATATATATAATAATTGATATTACTACATACATTGATATATATGTATATATAAAGTTAGATTATAATTATTCTCATAATAACTAAATAGTTAAATTGATAAAATAAATATTATTATTATTATGTAAATATTAGAGAAATTAATATAATACTCAAGTAATCATAATTGTAATTATATTAATTACATAAATGTAAGAGATTGTTGCATTTGGAAAACACATACAATCAGATAGTGCTATTACATTTGCAATGATCCTAAAACCTTAACATGGTATCAGAGCCAAGTTGCAAATGTAAGAGAGTAGTTTATTGATGGTGAATGTGTGACTGTCTTAAAAAATACAGTCTTGATACAAGGACCATATCTCACAAATTCACTGTTGAATTTTGCTAAATTTTAGATATGTTGGTGATAAACAAATTTACAAGACTCTCACCAGAGCGATTGAAGAGAAAATGTCAAGTTCAAAAGTTATGGTCGACTATGTACGGGTCTATAAAAAAAAAATTCTATAAAAGAGCGAGGTTCCTTCTTTATAAGCCTAACCACTTGAAGGGAGATCCAATCAAATTGAAGGTTTTAATAGTGTATAGAACCTTTGGATATTGAAGAAAAGTCATGTGAATAATTCAAGTAATGTTCAAGAACAATGAAATCATTTTTTGAATTTGCGTGATATTTTCTATATGGGCTCACCTTACAAAATGAAATACTTAAAATTTATAAAAGATAAATATTTCATGTTTTATTAATGCACATAATTTTTGAGTTTGTAATTCATGCTATACTATTGGTAAGTAAAATATTGTATGCTTCTATCATTGGTATTTTTGGTCGAGATAGTTTAGTGAGCTATTTGTAATCTCTCTCTGACATACCTTCAGGACAGAAGCACAAGATAATTACATTCAAGGGAGAAATAATTTGATGCATGTAAATGAACTGATGATTGAGAATAGATGAAAAGGGAGTCTGACATTTCAAAAGAGGTCAAGAAGTTGATAAACTTGAGCTTCAGAGGGAGCAGATGGTTCACTCAACTTGTGACAATCTTGATCATGTTGATTGAGAGGGAGTTCACTATTGAAGGTTAAACACTTCTGAGGTAATCTTGATATAATTGATTATTATACTAATGAATCATGAATGTTTTTAATGCGCCTACCCCCTGTGTAAATCATGAAGAAATGACGACTTCCAAATGATTATCACTTGTATTTGTTAAAGTTATTGGAAGGTGACGATCTTGCAATAACTTTCTATTGTGATAGATATTTATGTGATCTTGATTGTGGATAGAATCACCGATAGAGGCAATCCACACCAAAGCTCATGAGTTTGTGAATAGAATCGCTGATGGAGGCAATTCACACGAGAGCTTGTGGATAGAATCGCCGATGGAGGCAATCCACACCCAAGCTCGTGAGTTTGTGAATAGAATCGCCAATGGAGGCAATTCACACGAGCTTGTGGATAGAATCGCCGATGGAGGCAATCCACACCAACGCTCGTGAATTTGTGAATAGAATCGCCAATGAAGGCAATTCACACGAGAGTTTGTGAATAGAATCACCGATAGAGGCAATCCACACCAAAGCTCATGAGTTTGTGAAGAGAATCACCGATGGAGGCAACCACGAGAGCTTGCAAATAGAATCACCAATGGAGGCAATCCACACCAAATCTTGTGAGTTTGTGGATCGAATCGCCAATGGAGGCAATCCACACGAGAGCTTGTGGATCGAATCGCCGATGGAGACAATCCACCTGAGACTTGTGGATAGAATCCTTGATGGAGGCAATCCACATATTGAGACTGTTTCTATTGACTACATCTTGAAGATGATGCCTTTATTGCTTGCATCATATGATTGATGTTGCCAAGTGTCATAAGTGTTGACATTGGATTGATTTATCCTCCCTAGCTAAGAGGGAGTGTTGATATTTGTAGCATCGGTCAGATAAATAATATTGATTATATGATTATTATGAGAAATAATTTATTATATATATTCATATATATCAATATATATAATAATTGATATTACTACATACATTGATATATATGTATATATAAAGTTAGATTACAATTATTCTCATAATAACTAAATAGTTAAATTGATAAAATAAATATTATTATTATTATGTAAATATTAAAAAAATTAGTATAATACTCGAGATATATATATATATATATATATATATATATATATATATATATATATATATATATATATTTGTAATTATATTAATTACATAATAATGAATAAACATGTCCCATGAAAGGACATGTCTCTTCTTGACTCATTCTCAATATAAATGTAAGAGATTGTTGCATTTAGAAAACACATACAACCAAATAGTGCTATTACATTTGCAATAATCCTAAAACCTTAATAGTACTCCTCAAAAACCCAGCACCATATCCATCTCTTCCACTGCTGCCAATACAAATCCCTTTCTGGAGTAGAATTTTCAACGCCCACCTCCATTTCCCATATCCATTTAAGGCTTCCTAACACCAATCCCAAGTCCTCGACCCATTTCTTTCCTGTTCATTTCTAGATACGGAAAGTATTGCCAAAATGATTTCTCCATGTCCTCATTTGCAAAGATATAATCTTACATTTAAAATCATCAAACATTCAAGCACATCCCTTTACTTGAATAGGGGATCCTTAGTTGACCATGCACCCCTGTTTGCCTTCCAATTGAACTCACCTAAAATTGGACACAAGAACTTAAACATCTTTCTTTCTCATTACTGGCAGAGCAGATGTTATAGGTAGAGTGCAAGTGAAAGCAATTTGTAGTGTGGAAAGAAAAAACTTCTTACAAAGTAATTGATTAGCCTTTACCTCCCCTGATATTATCCAGACGAGAGATCAACATCCATCAGTGCTGAGAAGCTACCGAGAAATAGTGCAATCAGATACTGGGAAGGTAATCTACAAGATTCTGAAACACTATATTCTGGTGAAAGTTTTGTGGAAATCTTTGTGCTGATCAATATATTGGGGCCCTGAAATCATAGGCAATAGTTGTAAATGCCCAAGGGAATATAGTCAACGGTCTAAATAAACAATTTTATTTCACAAATCTAGTATGAGATTAGCATATATAAGTAGAAAGGATAACAACACTTGTTCAGACATTCAAGTAATTTCAATGTTGGAATATTAAACCCTTTTATTAATAAAAGCAGGTTCATATCAGTGGTAGAACATCCAACAAGAAGTAGAGTTCCCAAATTCAACACCTGGATAATGTATATAAAAAATTGAAGGATAAAACCTTAGAAGAAACTGGAAAATTAAATAGCAGTCTTCAAAGAGGGTTTTACAACATCATAATAGTGAAACCAAATAGACAAATTTAAACATCTCAAATACTCTCGTCGGCTACACTGTTTCTAAAAAGAGGATGCCTGCAAATACCATCTCGTAAGGACTTTGCAGGCAACTTGATTAAGTTAATATGAGATTTAATCCAGTGATAACGAATTTAGATCTCATCTTTTATACATGCATATTTACCAATATCAGTCTTGTGCTAAGAAACAATTCCATCCAGGTAAAGCTTACTACAGTCCGGGGTGGATATGGCAGCGACTCCAAATCCCAATGGAACACTGCCTAACCCACCTTTTAAAGCATGGTATAATAATAGAGGAAAATCATACCTTAAGCGGGCTTGAATTATGTATTTTTGTTGCCATGTGTTGTAAGAAGATCAAGCCAATGAATGTCGAACTGGTGAAATTGGCGATACAGGTTCTAATGCTTACAAAATGATCTTTAATAATGGTGTTGGCTCTCTTATTTAATTTCAGAGATCACTTCTAAATATTATCTGATCCAATGTCATATCTGATTCACATTAAAAACAATAAATAAATATCTATCTTTATTTTATGAACCAAGATTCTTCTTTAATTGCTAAACTAAATAATATTAGAAATGATCATTGAACATGACCCTTCTTTTAATGAAGGATTAAACTTTATCGTTTAAACCTGCATTGAAATGCTCTCTACGATGTGCTTCAGGTTGCTCCAACAGATTTTTTAAAAATCAACCACTGCAGCTTCTTCCTGCTTATCTGATAGTCTCATCCTGTTAAAAAGATGCAAATAATACGTATCATACACTGTATATGCACATGTTTCAAAGGGAAAAGCAACTCATACTGACTTTGAAAAATATATTTCAAAGAAAAGTTAAACAAACAATGTATAATGCAAATACGAGCAAACATTTTAAAAAGTACGAGACAAAAGTTAATAGTCTCTTGATTTTCTGACGAAGTTGAATGTTTCTTAATGAGCTCCAGGAATAAGGTCCTGCTGAGTGCAAAACTCTAACATCATAAAGAATGAGACTGAGATCTACTACTACGAAACAAAAGCCACAATCATGCAAGTAATTTTCCGCATGTCAATCAACTAGCTAGTTACCTTTCATTGGATCACAGGCTTATTACCAGGAAACAGAAATGCAAATAATATTAGAATTTCCACACAACATGCACACCTTTCTTAAGCTCTTCCATTTTTTTCTGAAATTGTTCACCTCATCCTTAGATGAGTTCTTAATCTAAATCTTGGACCTCGTACAACACCTGTACAAAAACCTCTAAATGCCAATAACAAAATATTAGAAGTTTAGAAAACTCTAATGACTGAGAATCCACCGTGAATTACTGATTCAACTGCTTAAAACTTTTTTCTATCATACTCACATAAAAATGGTTCAAACTTGTCCATTACTCCGTGTATGAGAAACACATTTGTTTTACAATTGTAGCAACTCCTAAGATAGTAATCCATGCACATATTTATAATTGTACAACTATAAGAGAAATTCAGGCAACAGTCATCACTCATCGCAGATGTTTAATATAAACAATACAAGTTCATTGTCCCTGAAATTAATTCTCAGCTTAGAAATAAGCAGTCGTGAATACCTTAAAATACTAGCATATTTATTTGGTTTAAAATATGCATTTCCTCACTTGGCCTCCTTGGTTTGGTATCACTTATGACTTAAGGATCAAGAAATTCATTATTTGAAATTTGATTTTTCTCAGGCTCCTCCCTGCTCCTGTCCATCTTCCCCTAAAACTTTGATCAGTTTTCTTCTTTTGTTAGGATCTGAGGCAGGCGAAAGGTTCTGACACCCGGTAACTTCCAAATTGTCTTCAAGGTTCCTTTTATTTCTGGGTACAAAAGATTGCACAACAGTTGTGTCTGGCCGAATAAAAGCTTCTGCTACATCATTTTGCACAGCCATGAACTGCTCTTCAGATATTTTTTCACAAGCATCTAGTTCATGTTTCCTGAAGAAGAAGCAAACAAGATCAGACTATCCATTAAAACATAATCTTGAGGAATCAAGATGATGACTTATTAAATGAGTTCCTTGGAGCTTCCAGACGGTAACAGCTTTCCAATGGCAATGTCTTCTATTCCAAATTAGCCAAGAATTTGTGACAAGTAAAACTTTGAAATCTCTCATAACTTATAATCTATCTTAAAGCATTTCAAGAAGCATTCTGTGAACCTATTATCAATTTGCATAGAAATTTCATGGTCTAATCATACCTTTGTCTCATTGGCTTACATTGATATTCATCCACAACAATAACCATGATTTTAAATATAATGCTTAACATTGTAGATAACTGTTTTGAAAACCAAAATTATAACAAAAAATTTCTAATACAAATTCAAACTTTAAAATGTACAACATATTCATTATTATCAAAAGACAATCATTATTTATTATAAAACTAAATGATATCTCATACATTTGTTACTATTTGTAATTTAATCAATGATTTCTATTGTTCATTGTCTTGATTACAATTAAAAAAAATATATTATTTTTGAGAAAAAGATTCACAATTGCTTTTTATATAAAGTTGGTTCCGCACTTGTTACCTTTGGGAAAGCTGATGGAAAGCCTCTAGTACGCTCCCCTCCTTGCCCATCAATAACCATGCCTCTTTCACTTTTACCTCTTTGTCCTCGCTGAATGCTTGAATCCGGTATCGTTTAGACTTAAGCCAATTTGAACCTTGTGGGAAAATGCCCATCCATAGCCATTTTCCATTACTCATTTCTGTACAAAAACGATTGCCTCTGTCCGTAGATATGTGGAAGAGTATGTTGGGATGAACATAATCTATAAAGAAGCATATCAGAATGGCATTAGCAGCACTCTCAGGCATACTCAATGCTAAGCTTCCAGACGACCCATATTCAACAAAGTTTTTCAGAGGAAAAGACGTCAAAAAGTTTTTCAGCAATTCCACATCAATCACTGCCCTTGTGCATATTATCACTTCCCTTTGCCAGTTCTGCGCAAAATTTGCAAAAGTCAAGGGCAAAACAAAATCAAATGCCTCACAATAATTAATAAACTTTTAAATTTTTAATTCAACTATATCTATTACCTGTATGTCACTGATGGATAGTTCAACAACTGGTCTGGTGTTTGCTACGGCTACCAGGGACTTCAAACTCTCAAAATGCTCCAAGTTGAAAATACACGGCCTCTTCAAGCGTGTATGTACTTCCAATTTTTTCAATGATGACAATCCTTCTAAACCTTCTATCTTCTCCAATTTGTGACATTTTTTCAATTTAAATTCTTCTAGAGAAGTTAATTCTGCAAGATTTGGCAGGGTGTTCAATTCTGTACAGTCATTTATAATGAGTGTCTCCAATGACCTCAAGCTTTGTAAACTTTCTATCTTCTCCAATTTGTTGCAGTGTCTCAAAGCAAACACCTTTAGAGAAGTTGCCTCTGCTAGACTTGGCAAGGTGTTCAATTCTGTACAGTCATATATTATGAGTGTCTCCAATGACCACAGGCTTTCTAGACTTACTATCTTCTCCAATTTATTGCAGCGCCTCAAATCAATTTCTTTTAGAGAAGTTGCCTCTGCAAGACTTGGAAGGGTGTTCAATTCTGTACAGTAGTATACTCTGAGTGTCTCCAATGATCTCAGGCTTGCTAAACTCTCTATCTTCTCCAATTTGTTGCAGCGTCTCAAATCAATTTTTTTTAGAGAAGTTGCCTCTGCAAGACTTGGAAGGGTGTTCAACTCTGTACAGTAGTATATTCTGAGTGTCTCTAATGATCTCAGGCTTGCTAAACTTCCTATCTTCTCCAATTTGTTGCAGCATCTCAAATCAATTTTTTTAAGAGAAGTAGCCTCTGCAAGACTTGGAAGGGTGTTCAACTCTGTACAATCGTGTATTCTGAGTGTCTCCAATGACCTCAGACTTTCTAAACTTTCTATCTTCTCCAATTTGTTGCAGTGTCTCAAATCAAACATCTTTAGAGAAATTGTCTCTGCTAGACTTGGAAGGGTGTTAAATTCTGTACAATCATATATAATGAGTTCCTCCAATGATCTCAAACTTCCTAGACTTACTATCTTCTCCAATTTGTTGCAGTGTCTCAAATCAAACTTCTTTAGACAAGTTGCCTCTGCAAGACTTGGCAGGGTGTTCAATTCTGTACAGTCATGCATTATGAGCGTCTCCAATGACCTCAAACTTTCTAGACTTCCTATCTTCTCCAATTTGTTGCAGCGTATCAATTCAAACTTCTTTAGACAAGTTGCCTCTACAAGACTTGGCAGGGTGTTCAATTCTGTACAGTCATGTATTATGAATGTCTCCAATGACCTCAGGCTTTCTAAACTTTCTATCTTCTCCAATTTGTTGCAGCGTCTCAAATCAAACATCTTTAGAGAAGTTGCCTCTACAAGACTTGGAAGGGTGTTCAATTTTGTACAGTCATATATTATGAGTGTCTCCAATGACCTCAGGCTTTCTAAACTTTCTATGTTCTCCAATTTATTGCAGCGTCTCAAATCAAACATCTTTAGAAGAGTTGCCTCTGCAAGACATGGAAGGGTGTTCAGTTCTGTACAGTCATATATTATGAGTTCCTCCAATGATCTCAAACTCTCTAGACTTCTTATATTCTCCAATTTGTTGCAGCATCTCAAGTTAAACATCTTTAGAGAAATTGCCTCTGCAAGACTTGGAAAGGTGTTCAATTCTGTGCAGTCATATATTTTGAGTGTCTCTAATGATCTCAAATTTCCAAGACTTCCTATCTTTTCCAATTTGTTGCAGCATCTTAAATCAAACATCTTTAGAGAAGTTGCCTCTGCAAGACTTGGAAGGGTGTTCAATTTTGTACAGTCACGTATTTTGAGTATCTCCAATGACCTCAGGCTTTCTAAACTTTCTATCTTCTCCAGTTCATGGCCTTGACTAATGTGCAACTCTTTTAACTGCAAAGGAACCTGCAACCAATTTTCGATATAATTAACATACTTAACATAAATTGAAAAATATTTCAGTTTGTAATGCAAGATACTTACATCCACATCACGTTCCCACAAATATTCTAATCTTTGAGGTTCATTAAGATGTAAAACTCTTAATTTTTTCAATGAAAGCCACAATGGAAATCTTTTGTGCTCAAATCTGTCACAGCGAAGGAAGACCAGTTCTCTTGATAACTCACTACATTGCTCATTAATAAAATCACTGTTGCCAGAAAAAATCTTCAGTCCAAGCGAGCCGGGTTTGAGGATACGCTCTCCTTGGCTTGTGTTTAATATGATCTTTCCTTCCCACGGATAGCAATTGTCACCAAATGTGTCTGCCATTCCTCGGATTTGTATTGCTTCCTGCAAGTCAAAATTAAAAATAAGAAATATTTTAAAGCAATAGAATTGATTAGAAGGCAGGCTAATTGAGGAACTGGTTCCCACGCCAGGATTAATAAAGCAATGAAAGAAAGCACCGACTTCACCTGTTGAGGCTGAATCTCGATAATCTGCTCTTTACACCAAAGACGATAGGGGGAGTGTTGATTTGCAATCTCCCTTCCTAAATCTCTCAAATTATCATGCATTCTAATGTAAGTTACGAAATTCTTCTTCTCAACTTGTTCAACAAGACATTTATTCACAAGACTTTGCAAACCGTGGAGACCAATCCACCCTGATCCATCCCATACTGCAATGGCTGCTCTGCTTCTCCATCCAATGAAGAAACACGCTATATCCAAAAAAATCTCTTTCTCTTCTTTATCCAGAGCATCATAGCTTATTTTGAGCCTCAATTTGATGTCGTCTGACATTGTTCTGGACAGTTTGTCTAACTGAGACTGCCAGTAAGTCTTACTAGACTCCCCATAGAGCAGACTCCCTAAGACCACAAGGGACAAAGGCAGACCACAGCAAGCATCTATGAACTTTTGAGCAAGTTCCTTGAATTCCAACATTGGAGAGCGTTGTCCGAATGCATGCCAACAGAAAAGCTGATGCGCATGGGCGGGATTTAGTGTTCTGATTTTATATATAGCTAAGATGCCCCACGCTTTAAGAACATGCAACTCGCGTGTGGTAACAATAATCAGACTTCCGTGGCCAAGACTCTCCCTTGCTGGCAGCAGAGCATCTAGTTGGTTTATGTGATCCACGTCATCTAAAACGATAAGCACAGAAACAGATCTCAAACGGCTTCTTAGAATCTCTTTGCCTTGGTCTACATTTTTAATATCTTTGCTTTCAAGGTCAAGGTCCTTCAAAAGCTCCTTTTGTTTCTCATGCAAAAGATCTTTCCTTGCAGCTTCACGAACATCGAAAAGGAAACTTGACCTCTTCATAGTGGACCATTTTTTGTTATAGAGTTGTTTTGCAAGGGTGGTTTTTCCCACACCACCCATTCCCCAGATCCCCACAATTTGTGTTGGTCCAGCAGCAGATTGAAGTACAATTTTGTTATGAAAGTCTTGTTCCAATTCATCCAATCCCACAGCATGCTTGGCAACATCTAATCTCACCTTCTTCAGTTCTTCCAGTACACGATTCACTACATTCATCACCGCCTTCTCCTCCTCACTGAACAATCAACATGTGAAACAAAATGAAGATTTAAAAAGATAAAAGATTGTGAGATAAACTTCTTATATAAGCACAACCAGTCCTTGTCAAGCAATTATTTTATCGAGTTTTTAAAGTAAAATTAAAAAGACTATTGCCCTTCATAGAACTGTATGGTTTGGAATATGCTCCTAGAAACATAAACAGTAGCGCAGTAAAATTTAATATATACTGTATAAAATACATCTATTTTATTTACTTATTTATTTTATTTTAAGATTATATTTATATTATATGATACATAAATTTTAATTTATTTTTTAAATTATTATATTATAATATTTATTTTACTTTTATTTGAAGAGTTAATTTAATTTTTTAATAAATTTCAAAATTACTTTTTAAAAGAGGAATGATTTTTATTTCAATAATTATTTTGTTTCTATTTCACTTCCAAAAATATAATGAATATTATATATTTATATGCATATGTATAAATATTAAATATCAATTATTTGATTAGTAAATGATTGTTGAATTCAAATTTAAATCACAAAATAAGATTTTAATTTTGCTATTATAAAACACCTCTCAACATAATTAAATGAGGACTGGCATGAATATGCTTTGATGTATGAGAGTAACTTATGCATTGGTGCATAGTAGGGGTCGTATAGCCATTTCTTGTGTTTAGCATCTTGCCAACAATGATTTATGCATACACGTGTTTCATTCTAGACGAGGAGGTACCAAAAGTATAAGCAAAGGATATTATTGTATCAAAAGCTGAAGAAGGCCACACAATTCTTATGGCATCAAAAGCATGTAGTATGGTATGCTCTTATTGTTCAGATGAAATAGGAGTGCAACAGATGTAGGTTGGATAATTCTTAGACATCATAATCATTTGTAGGCCTAACTCGTGTTGTGCACAATGTTAGAAGAGAAGAGGTGTGTAGGCCTAACTCGTGTTGTGCACAATGTTAGAAGAGAAGAGGTCACCATTACAAATTGAAACACAAAAGAAAGTTGATAAAAGCAATTTGGTATTTGAAATGCTTCATAGGATAACTTGAGGCTTTCCTATAACTTGAGGTAGATAGAAACAAGGAAATAAATAAAGTTGGATTGAAACCAAAAATGCTTGACTGACAAAAAAATGTTAAATTGCATATCACTAAAGAAACTAAAGAAGGAAACAAATTGTCTAGTAAAAAGAAAAAATAAGAAAATAAAAGTGGATTTGCTTAAAAGTGATGCAAAATTTTAATTGCATAAAAGTACAAATTCATGTCGAAGAGCTGGGACTACATGTACACCAATAGGGGCACTAGATTAGTTTGAGGAAGGTACGACAAAGGTGGCGGGAACAAGGCTAGAGTTATCAATGTGCCTTATTTTGGGGGAGATACATATCACCATTTATTCATTGATAGAGATGACTCTTGTGTGGTTCCTAAATATCTATTGATGAAGTTGTAGGTGGACTGGGTCATAAGATCACATTCCATTTATTATTATTAGTTTAGCTATCTTTAGAAAATTGATGTAAAACATATCAAAAGATATTTGTCCTAATATGAGGACATTTCTTGATATCTTTTACATAGAAAATTTAAAGATAAATATATTGATATGAAATTATGAAATATGATCTACAATAATACTGAGAAGGCTGTATGCTCAAATTCTCCTCATTCGAAAGGCTCTGCAACTAGGTATTTGCCCTTTCGTTCGAGGAGGCCTCCCACCACATGAGAGGGGTCACTCAGCCCTTGCAAGGAGGCCATCCTCTCTGTCTCAACATTTACTCTCATTTATTCATGGGAGATGGACATAATACTACTGCTTCATCCTCACAGCCCGCTCTTATTGTGGAAACTGTCTCTGCTACCAAGAAATCGTTCAAGGAGGTTGTCAAGGAGAAGGGTCGCATCCCAGAAGGCGCTGCGTTTGTCCCTTGTTGTGCTCTGAGTGTGGACACGTCTTCTTTCCATGGCAGCGAAGGAGGTAAGAGTACTTCCTTGCCTCTCATTGTTAAACCTAACTTTCTTATGTCCCAAGCAATTGATTTTGAGAAAGATAGATTAGGTAGTATTGCTATTTTTCTTGCTGCCCATGATGTTTCTAGACTTATGCAAGAGCATCCTTGGGTCGTTTGCATCAACCAAAAATATTTCCTTTCAGTTTGTTTGTTTACTATTCCAGTTGGGCAGTTTTTGGTGTTTTGGGTAGCGATCAATCTAGGTGGCTCATTTTCTTATGTGATCCTTATGTTGTGTTCTAGACATCCTGGAGCTCCTATGTCTAGCTTCGCGGCTCATTTCATTGTTTCTAGATGAAGTTATTTAATGATTGGTCCAGTCCTATTCGGTTTTCTTGTTCTAACGGCCAGGGTGGTGGCAAGATTCGGCTTGCAATGGAGTTTCACGTTATACGAAGCTTTGTGGCACTTTTTTCTATGTTCTTACACATGTGGTCAACCTCCTTGTGTGTTCGCATGACATGATGTATCTAATTGGGAGTGTTCTTGTGGATTTAGGTTCTGACCTATATGTCTGCAAACCGTTTTCTTTATCTTGGGGATTGTGATCGAATAAGCCGACTTGTGGCTGGTGATCTTGTATTTAAGTAGGTCTTGTGGTTCTTGTTTGCGGGAGAAGGGGAGGACGAGGCAGATAAGGGACTTAGTGGCAAGATCCGAGAGTTTAGGATTTGAAGAAGTAGCAGCTTGTGATAGCTAGGGGCTGTGGCTTGGTCTGTAGAAATTATCATAATTTTGAGGGACAATCAATTGGGCCTTGCTTGCGTACTTGGTAATGAGGACAGTGAACATATCTAATTGTGGTGTAGTTGTATATTGATAATGGCAATTGAGAATAAGGTTTCTTTGATGTAATAACTGCATTTGCAAGCCAGCTTGAGGATAACATATGTGATATTTCTGCCTTTAATATATCTTGTTTGGGTATTTTCGTTGTGGCATTTATAGCTGCAAGGATTGGACATCTCCCTAGGGGATTCTTTGTCCTTGACTACATCAAATGGTATCAGAGCTTAAGGTTCCAAGTTCTGACTTGCAGACCTTGTTATTGTGGAGTGGCAAAGAAGAGGATTTGATCTACATCAACCGAAGGTAGAAGGAGGGACTAGTTGCTGAATGACAAACAAGGCTTGAAGGATTGAATATCACGACTTGTGAACCTAGTTGTGGGGTGGCAAAGTAGTAGATCTGACCTACAATTGCAGAGGTTGCACAAGGAAGATCAGTTGTTGGTGGACAATTTGATAGTTTTCTGGTTACCGAACAGACCTAGTTGCTTGAGGCAGATTGTTGGTGTTGGCAGATTGTTGGATCAGATTGGGTCAATCAACACTTGTGATCAAATCACTAAACCTGAGGAGATTGAAAATTGACATCTTTGTAAACATGCCGCCTAGAAGGATGAACCCTAGAAGATTAGAGCAGATGATGGAGGAATTCAAAACTGAGATGAGGATTGAAATCTGAAATGCTTTAACTAGAGCTATGTGATATCCCCTTCTAGAAATAAAACTTAATATTCAATTATAATAATAAATATCAATAATACTTATATTATCAATTACTTGTATTATTATCATATCAACATTAATCTATATTAATATTATTAATATCTTTCAAGATAGTATACAATAATCAAATATATATCATTAATATATCTGAACTGATTAATAATCTATCGATTATGTATTATTAACTAAACAAGGTATTGATACCGATTAATATTGATCGGTTTTGCATCTGCAAAACATAATTACGATAAACATATACAAAGGGTGCCAGTCTAAAAGTCACGATGAATGGATGTGATCCATCTCATCGGGCAAATATAAAACAATGCTCATATTGTCTTCATTATCACCGAAGAAGAACAAGGCATTTTAGATCGCAGTCTTAAGACATATATTGAAAGGGATACATAACCATTGAAGCCGTAGATATACATACTATCACAGATCACTATTCAATGACGTTAACCCGAAGGAAATAAAGCATATACAGATTGCTGGCTGAAATTAGTACTTTGCAAAGGATAAACATTGGATATTGTGATCACGGCATATACACAGGTTGCACTTACAACAGAGCATATCATTGTGGAGGATTATTCTCATAGGTTAAAATCGCAGTGTTATAGAGGATATCTCTACTGAGATCATATCATCAATATATCAAGAATAATATATATATAGTCTGAACCATTTATAATCACAGTAAAATATTATATGGTGAGTGTCAACTCCATTGTACTGATACTGATGTGCATCTGTTATTTAATAACAAAACTAATATATATATATATGAAAGATGAATATGTATTATATATATGAAATATACATCTGAATTATATATCTGAATAATCTATACTATATATTCCAAAGATCTAATATATATATATATATATATATATATATATTCATATATTCTCATAATGACAATCAATATATATATATATATATATATATATATATATATATATATATATATATATATATATATATATATTGTTATTGATAATGAAGATTATATATATATATATATATATATATATATATATATATATATATATATATATATAGCGCTCATAAATGAGTAAACATCTACATTGATAATATATACCTATTAACTAAAATCGAGTAAGAACAGATATATAGAACCTATTACTATTTAGCTAAGAAGGAAGACTAAAGTGTTACCAAGGAGGGGCTTGTCTAAATCCAAGCAATGGCTATCTGTCCCAAAACAAGGTGGGGGTCAGCGTCCCAATAGTTTGGGCTTGGACCTGTAAACTTTGAGGGAGCCCATTGCAGTGATCTCTAGGCACCTTGGATAATGTTTACGCTTCCCTTCATGAAGTTAAAATAGTAATAAGGTTGGATATGAGTGTTAAAGATAACTATATCTAATAAGATAAATCATTAATCCTATCATGGACATAACAATCCAAACCCTAATCGAGAAATTTAAGATAAATTAGGAAAGGTCCCAACAGGGGACATTACAAATGGTATCAGAGCAATGGTCTTGCCATCCTGTAGGGTAAGAACTAATTAATGAATCATTTTTAAAAGGGATGAAACTGTGAGATACACATCCTACTATATCAGGTAATGTTGAAGCCTAAAAACATAATTAAATAAATGATATTGCCTTATTAATTAAGAAGGAAGGTTGAAGCAATTCAAGAAATGGCGGTCTAAATCCCAAAAAGATGGTTCCCAAGATAGGGTGGGGATCAACGACCCTCTAATCCTTGAGGGCAAAAGTCCTAAGGGAGGGCGTGGATCTGTAAACTTTGAGGGAATCTATCATGTGGTATCTAAGCGTCTTGGATTGTATTCAGACCTCCTCTCTCCTTAGAACAAAATGATATCGGATCAAGCTTAGCAACAAGAAATATAGATAGCACATGAAATTAAATTACTTAATATGAAACATGTGTATGCTTCGTGTCTTCTCGCATTAATGTGTTTACTTTGTGCCTTCCCGCATCCATGTGTATAATTTGTGTTTTCATGCATTAATCTATATACTTCGTGTTTTTATGCATTAATGTGTATGCTTCGCATTTTCATTCATTCTGTATTTTCAACTGCATATTACATGTGTTGTTCAAAGTAAGATGAATTTAAGAACTGGTTTTTGGAAAATTCAAGTAGACACACCATAAGATGATCTAAGATTATCTCTCTAGGAAATGAGGGAAAATTAAGTTACCAATTGTTATTATCAAATAATGAGAAATATTGTTTTAAGTTTAGTTACCCACCTTCCTTATAAAATCACAAGTAGAAAATATATTATTGCTTGGGGACAAGCAAATTTGGAAGGGGTGGACTGTAATATCCCCCTTGTGTAATAATTATTTAATAAATGAATTGATATATTGATTAAACACGGCCAGTATTATTATTAAATAAATAATTATTAAATGATAGATAAATAATTCTTAATAAGTAAATAATGAATATATCAAACATATAATTGCTTGAGGACAAGCAAATTTGGGGAAGGTAGGACTGTGATATCCCCTTCTAGAAATAAAACTTAATATTCAATTATAATAATAAATATCAATAATACTTATATTATCAATTACTTATATTATTATCATATCAACATTAATCTATATTAATATTATTAATATATTTCAAGATAGTATACAATAATCAAATATATATCATTAATATATCTGAACTAATTAATAATCTATCGATTATGTATTATTAACTAAACAAGGTATTCATACCGATTAATATTGATCGGTTTTGTATCTGCAAAACATAATTACGGTTAGCATATACAAAGGGTGCAAGTCTAAAAGTCACGATGAATGGATGTGATCCATCTCATCGTGCAAATATAAAACAATGCTCATATTGTCTTCATTATCACCGAAGAAGAACAAGGCATTTTAGATCGCAGTCTTAAGACATATATTGAAAAGGATACATAACCATTGAAGCCGTAGATATACATACTATCGCAAATCACTATTCAATGACGTTAACCCGAAGGAAATAAAGCATATACAGATTGCTGGCTGAAATTAGTACTTTGCAAAGGATAAACATTGGATATTGTGATCACGGCATATACACAGGTTGCACTTACAACAGAGCATATCATTGTGAAGGATTATTCTCATAGTTAAAATCACAGTGTTATAGAGGATATCTCTACTGAGATCATATCATCAATATATCAAGAATAATATATATATAGTCTGAACCATTTATAATCACAGTAAAATATTATATGGTGAGTGTCAATTCCATTGTACTGATATTGATTGTAATGACCCTTACCAATAGGCCACTAAAAACCACTAATACTGAACTGAGAAAATTCGTCAAACAGTTGACATGCACTGAATTGTTTGTTTGCAATAATGTGTTTCAAGGTTGTAATTGTTTTGAGCATCAAGTACAATTGAGATAACAATACCAATATTGAAATGAACATTAACAGCACTAATAATAACATTCAGAGATTCCAATCACTTGGCACCTTACAATGACTATATCAACAAAGAGAAACTCTACTATTAATGCAATGATCAATTTTCCCAAGACTGATTACTATGACTGAATTCTGAGAGTATAATGGGTTGTGACAACTATGTCAAATTCAGATTTCAACAATGAACTATGGTAATGACCAAACCACAGAATGCACTTCACTAAATCAATCCAATTACAATGAGAAATAACAGTGACTGTTCAAAGGAATTCTGGACTGCTATATAGTGACTGTACTTATGCAGATTTTTACCATTTTGGTACCCAAAACATCAATATCAAACAATGTATAAAAACCTGGAAATGCTGCACCAAATGTTGATCAAATCGATGATGAAGTATGCTGATGTAGACACCTCCAATTGCACCCGAACTGATCCCAATTTATAGCTGATTGTAGATGGCTGCAATTCTGTTTTTTTTTTGCTTTGCTTTTTCGGGTCTGCTTTTTCGGACTGCTTTTTCGGATTTGCTTTTTCGGACTACTTTTTCGGATCTGCTTTTTCGGACTGCTTTTTCGGATCCGCTTTTTCGTTTTGCTTTTTCGGATTGCTTTTTCGAACCTGCTTTTTCTTCCTCTTACAACCAAAACTCAAACCCTCAGGTAAATCTGAGGATTCCAAATAAGCTCAACATGAAATGGCTGAATACCACTTCCAATGTGCAACCCTTCAGAAGATATCTCACTTCCTCAGTTATGCAAATCCAAGGGAGTTATCGTTCCCAAAGATCTAATGAAAATTTGCAGATCAAATGACTACAAATTGCTCCAATATGGAAAAGTAGAAGAATCCTCAAATCAGCTTGTCCAAAATGAATGCCCAAGCCCCCTATTTATTCACTTTTTGAGAAGTTACTAAGAACTTCTACAAGCATCCATTATAAAATCCCATTATAATGCACTTTTATAATAATATAACTTTATAAAATAAAAAGTGCAACTCAACTTAAAATTATAACATGGGCCCGCATAACTCATAATAATAAAAATAAGCTCTAAATCACTTCTCCAAGAGCAAATACGACCACTGATCTACAAAATGACTCTCTCCACATCGCCACCAGTCTACGAGAGCCTGTGATAGACTGATCTGGCACGCTAAACGATGTCAGCCAGAATGGGGACATGACAATCCGCCCTTCCTAAAATTGCTTGTCCCCAAGCAATGATTGAGCAATAAACCAATCAATCCACCTGAATCCCAAATGTAGTCATGAACTGTACTGCTATCAACCAACGCAAGCTCCTGCAATGTCCTCTGCAATATAACCAAGAGGAATCTATGAATGAATCGTGAACCACTGCTCAACTGAACTCCAACTCCATGACTGCCACAGTCAGGAACCCACGAGACACCAATTCTGAAAATATCAGAACCCGAGTAAAAACAACTCAAACTGCCAACACAGTAAATACCATCAACGCATCCCACTGGCCTACGTAGAGCGCACAATCCAACTCTGCAACAGTGGTGAACACTCCTGAATGAAACTACACCAAGTATGGAAAATCCACACACTGTACAACTCCTGCAGTCAACACAACTCTGCAGATCACCGGCCACTGTCCCATAACTATAACTCCCATGCACCGCTGATGGCGAATTGTCATCACTTGATAGATAGCAAGAACTAGAACCCAAACCAAATCTGACGGCCATCAACTCCTCAACGCAAGGATCAAATGCAAACTGATGAACATACCCTGCAGTATAATGCTGATAAAAAGAACCACCCTCGGTCAACAGCTCACCATGCACAGGTGATACAACCCACTGCGACTGATCACCAGCTAAGTCAAGAATTGTCATAGCCAAAGGAGTAGAATCAAAAACAACCACTGAAGCAACACTCCCAAACTCCTGCTCAAAGTCATGTACTCTCAAGCTATCGACCGCATAACCTATCGCCATGTTATGCCCATCACAACTCTCATCTCGTGGCGTCAAACCATCCCATAACTGATGACAAACACTAGAGCCCAAAGTACATCTCCGTATCATCATCTCATCAACATATGGATCAAAAGTAAACTGATGAGCATACCTCACAGTGTAAGGCCGATAGAATGTGTCAATCTCAGTCAGTGGCTCAGACTGCAATCCAGATGAAACTAACTGCAACTGATCACTAACCAAGCCTGAACCAACTACTACCTCCGAAGACACCTCCAAAGGAGTAGTATCACAAACAGGAACCAAGCCAACTACCGGCTCACCAACATCAAACATGATCCCTGGTACAGCATCACTAGTCTCTGTGCCATCAGTAGTAGAGACCACCACCAAGTCAAACATACCACAATGCTCAGCGCCCAACTCCACTGAACCTGACTGTAGTGGAAATGAACTCGATGTGCCAATGCTAGTATCGAGGACAGATATATCCTCATCTCCACTGCCTCTATCAATCTCGACCATGGACATCCTCGAATCACCAGACACCACAACCCGTGACTGTACAGAATCTGGTAAAGACTGTAGTCGCTCTAACTCCATGGTCACCTCAGCCAAATGAAACTGTGACTCCTCGAAAGCCAACTGTGTACTCTCAAGAATCTCAGAAGTCACCTCGAGCTGCTGAGTAAGCTCACTCACCTCATCTTCCTTGACTAGTAATGCATCATATGCTGTACTGCCCCACTCCATAAGATAATCTCTATCAGCTATCAACTGCATATAATTCTGTCTCAAAATCCGGATAGTCTCCCATAAAGAGTGGATCTCTGTCAAGGAAAGATAACTGCCTCCCTGCTCGTCTCTAGTAGGAAAACCCCATCCGTAAACTGCTAACAACTGACGAGCAGCATTGAAATGCTAGCAAGCGATAGCAATGTCTCGCTCACTAACTCTCAGCTGACTGGACACATGATGGCGCTGGCTAGACTGTCTCCTACAATCCTCCTCTGACGCATTGTCCAAGGGAGTATCCTCAAAACCACTGATCTCTGGAGTACTACTATCCATACTCTGCGAATCAACTCCAAAGCTCATACCAACATACGGAGCATCAAAAACTGTAGCATCACTGCCCAACTCCGCTGTAACAAATGAATCTGCCGAGGAAGCTAAATCCTCAAAACTGTCCGTAGTAGACTCCTGGATGTCATCAAGGCCAGTGCGATCCTGGGACTCATCTGTAATCACTAACACCTCAGATGTGCCTAAATTATCACAAACCCACTGCACCCTGAGTGGTCGACTGGAAATGTACACTACTCCTAACATCGGTGTATAAAGACTAATACCAACATCTGACAAGCTGCTGGTATGAATGAGAACAACACCGTGTAATCTGCTAATCAAATCCATGATAGCACTCAAACAATCACTACTACCAATAGATGATAAAGATCTCCAGTCATCAAAATCCCAAACGCCAATGTAACAATCCTGAGTCCTCATCCGCAAACTGGAACCGACTGACACCTCAAGCAAAATCCATACCTTAGTAGCCTACTCAATCCCAATATCAGCTGATCCCACATCCATGTCTGCCATAATTGACACTATCCCTGAATCTTGGATGCAAGGTGAACTCTCACAACTATCGACAACCACATGTGATCCGCATGTCGCAGAAAGCTGAGTATCAGGTGTGTAAGATGAAGCTGAACTCAACTCCACGCCATACCCATCCACATGTCTCTCTGAGTCCTGTAATGCCAATGGAGTACTCAACAAAGAGGCTCGAGTGTCCTCAAACTCTCGAGAAAGCCTGCCAACTTCCTCCTCCTTCCTCCTCAAGGCATCTAAATGATCTCTGGCAAGGCTAAGAAGATGGTCACGATCTGAAAGAAGATGGTCACGATCTGAAAGAAGATGTAAATAACTCATCTTCATCGCTCCCATTCCTTCCCTGATCGCCTGTAAGTCAACACAAGAAGACTCTGCCTGAACTCCCTTATGTTTGTCCTGTAACTGAATCATCCGGATGTGATCCTCTATCATCTCCCGCATCCTGTCATGATGAGATAATGAAGTCACAATCCCATCCTCGCTTACCCTAAGCTGACTGGACAAAACATGTGAAGTACTATGTGCCTCAACCTCGTGTGATGTAGCATCTAACTGTGCCTGATACTCTTTATCAGCAAAGTCCTGAATACTCAATGTCTGCTCATCGCTGATAGGTATCTCATCATCATGCACAACAACCTCCTCACAATCATCATCTGAATCCACTGTGTTGTAGTTACTATTTTGAGCACCTGTGACATCATCAAGACCAACTGTACCACAATCACTGTCAGTGTCACTCATGCCATCCGGTGTGCCTGTGATATCACCTTCTGATGCAACTGGCTCAACCTGTACAACATCTGTAACCACTTCTGCTTGTGAAGATGATGCAGATAAATCATTACGTGAAGATGTGCTAACATCTCCCAATACCAGATCAACATGTCTGTCAAACTCATCATACAAGTTTATGCCTGTCATAGGGAAGGTACTTCGATCCTTAGGCCTATTAATCAGGCTCTTTAACCACGTACATGCCATAGGTGACACATTCCTCTCTTTTGTCCAAACATGCCATAAATCTTCTGCCAAAAGTTTAGAAATTTCATCCTTCTCCTCAAACAAGATTGTGAACATGATAGAGTGCATCGATGCTAATACATCGCTGGAATGAAACTCATCCAAAATATTCCAAAATGTGTTAAACATTCTGCGAATGTCATCAATACAACCTATTGACAACATAATGTTTTCAAACCTACACCATGCAAATACTTCAAGTAATCTTGCTCTCTTTGTGAAATGAGGGTCCCTGATGTCATCCAACCTTTCGAAGCTTTTCACCATGGCATGAAGTACCTCTCTCATAATCTGATCATCATAAGAATTAAAGCCAGCTATTATCCTCATGATTTCACTAATGCAAGAGAGAGCTGCAAGTCTTACCACCTCATCACGATGTCTCAATAATCGGGGCTTCACCAAAGAACCAAATACTGGAGATAAAGCTGTTTGCATAGCATAGGAATCTGACTGATCAACCTTGCCTAAATAAGTTTCCAACTCCTCCAAAATTCTTAGGAGGTCCTTTGTTCGCTGAAATGGATGATCTAGTTTCTTCAATGCAGTGTGCATTCTCTCTTTCAATTCCTTGTCTCCTGTTAAAGCCATGCTGACAGTTGAATTCAATCTGAAATAACCCAATCAGGTTGGCAGGAAACCGCTCTGATACCACTGTAATGACCCTTACCAATAGGCCACTAAAAACCACTAATACTGAACTGAGAAAATTCGTCAAACAGTTGACATGCACTGAATTGTTTGTTTGCAATAATGTGTTTCAAGGTTGTAATTGTTTTGAGCATCAAGTACAATTGAGATAACAATACCAATATTGAAATGAACATTAACAGCACTAATAATAACATTCAGAGATTCCAATCACTTGGCACCTTACAATGACTATATCAACAAAGAGAAACTCTACTATTAATGCAATGATCAATTTTCCCAAGACTGATTACGATGACTGAATTCTGAGAGTATAATGGGCTGTGACAACTATGTCAAATTCAGATTTCAACAATGAACTATGGTAATGACCAAACCATAGAATGCACTTCACTAAATCAATCCAATTACAATGAGAAATAATAGTGACTGTTCAAAGGAATTCTGGACTGCTATATAGTGACTGTACTTATGCAGATTTTTACCATTTTGGTACCCAAAACATCAATATCAAACAATGTATAAAAACCTGGAAATGCTGCACCAAATGTTGATCAAATCGATGATGAAGTATGCTGATGTAGACACCTCCAATTGCACCCGAACTGATCCCAATTTATAGCTGATTGTAGATGGCTGCAATTCTGTTTTTTTTTTGCTTTGCTTTTTCGAGTCTGCTTTTTCGGACTGCTTTTTCGAATTTGCTTTTTCGAACTACTTTTTCGGATCTGCTTTTTCGGACTGCTTTTTCGGATCCGCTTTTTCGTTTTGCTTTTTCGGATTGCTTTTTCGAACCTGCTTTTTCTTCCTCTTACAACCAAAACTCAAACCCTCAGGTAAATCTGAGGATTCCAAATAAGCTCAACATGAAATGGCTGAATACCACTTCCAATGTGCAACCCTTCAGAAGATATCTCACTTCCTCAGTTATGCAAATCCAAGGGAGTTATCGTTTCCAAAGATCTAATGAAAATTTGCAGATCAAATGACTACAAATTGCTCCAATATGGAAAAGTAGAAGAATCCTCAAATCAGCTTGTCCAAAATGAATGCCCAAGCCCCCTATTTATTCACTTTTTGAGAAGTTACTAAGAACTTCTAGAAGCATCCATTATAAAATCTCATTATAATGCACTTTTATAATAATATAACTTTATAAAATAAAAAGTGCAACTCAACTTAAAATTATAACATGTGGGGCCCGCATAACTCATAATAATAAAAATAAGCTCTAAATCACTTCTCCAAAAGCAAATACGACCACTGATCTACAAAATGACTCTCTCCACATCGCCACCAGTCTACGAGAGCCTGTGATAGATTGATCCGGCACGCTAAACGATGTCAGCCAGAATGGGGACATGACATTGATGTGCATCTGTTATTTAATAACAAAACTATAATATATATATATATATATATATATGAAAGATGAATATGTATTATATATATGAAATATACATCTAAATTATATATCTGAATAATCTATACTGTATATTCCAAAGATCTAATATATATATATATATATATATTTATATATTCCCATAATGACAATCAATATATATATATTGTTATTGATAATGAAGATTATATATATATATATATATATATATATAGCGCTCATAAATGAGTAAACATCTACATTGATAATATATACCTATTAACTAAAATAGAGTAAGAACAGATATATAGAACCTATTACTATTTAGCTAAGAAGGAAGACTAAAGTGTTACCAAGGAGGGGCTTGTCTAAATCCAAGCAATGGCTATCTGTCCCAAAATAAGGTGGGGGTCAGCGTCCCAATAGTTTGGGCTTGGACCTGTAAACTTTGAGGGAGCCCATTGTAGTGGTCTCTAGGCACCTTGGATAATGTTTATGCTTCCCTTCATGGAGTTAAAATAGTAATAAGGTTGGATATGAGTGTTAAAGATAACTATATCTAATAAGATAAATCATTAATCCTATCATGGACATAACAATCCAAACCCTAATCGAGAAATTTAAGATAAATTAGGAAAGGTCCCAACAGGGGACATTACAAGCTAGGAGAAACCCTGAGACTGACGATGAATTTGAAAAGGTTGCTGAAGATCTTGAAACAGTTGAAGTTGAGATTCTTGCCAAGGAAAGATTACTGGGAGCTATGGTACAAATGGGTAAGAGTCATAGATTGAATGTTTCTTGTTTTGCTGGGTCTTTGCATCCTAAGGATTTGATAGATTGGATTAATGAATTAGAGGATTACTTTGAGCTGGAAGATAGTAAGGATCCACAAAGGGTTAGATTAGCACAGGCTAAGTTGAAAGGTCATGCTACCTTATGGTGGAAAGAATTACAGAAAGATAGGGAAGATAATGGTGAACCTAAGATCACTAGGTGGAGAGTTATGGTTTCTAGGCTTAAATCCAAATTCATACCGGAGGATTATGAATTGGAATTGTTTAAGAAGTTGTAGAACTTGAAGCAAAAAGACTTGACAATGAAGGAGTATACCGAAGAGTTCTACAAGATGACTATTAGATCTAGACACTGAGAAGCATCTAAGGAAAAGGTTGTTAGGTATGTTGATGGTTTAAGACTTAACATTCAAGATGAGTTGAGTATGTTGAGGCTTACTACAATCGAAGATGCTTATCAATATGCTCTGAAGGCAGAAGATAAGTTGAAAAGAAGACAAGTTACAACTAGAGTTAAAGATAAACCGTTTGGTGATAAAAGCAAAGATAAACTTGTGATTGAAGAGGAACCTGATCAAAAGATTCATGGAAGGGGGTAGTAGCTGTAGACTAGGCTTTTGAGGATACATGTTTTGAAAGCTTCAAGCCAAACAAACATTAGATTTTAACCTAGCATGAAATCAATCCAAAACAAAGAAAACTCTAAACTAAGCCACCTTAGATAGAGCTTAAACAGGTGCACCCAAGCACTGTTTGATTTGCTCTTGCTTAGGGGATGTGGGTGTGCTCTCTAAGCACTTGGAGCATACTCTAATGCATTCTAAGATAATTTGAGACTTGTGAAAACCCCAAAAAGTGGCACAATATTGGGTAGAACACCCAAAATTGCCCCTAAGGCTTCAAGAACTCAAGATTTATGCAACTAGTATGATTAAGTAGATTTTAGAACCCAAAATAGATGTGAAAATGATGCATAAACAAGAATTAAACTAAGTTAATCCATTAGTTCTATGCTAAGATGTGAGCTAAAAATGCTTGAAAATGATTAAAACTAACAATTAGTATGAAAGCTAAATGATTTAGAGCTATTCTAACATTATACCATTGTTATTACTTGAAAATAAAAGTGGATGGATTTGCTCTTAGAAATGAGATTATTTATAGGCTTTTAGAAAGATTTGGGTTAAGAGGATAGGTTAGAGTTTGGGGTAAGGTTAGAGTTGGAGTCTAGGGGATAAGGATGAAGACTTTCTAGAAGAGTCTAGGCTTTGGATGAGGATAAAGACTTTCTAGAAAAGTCTAGGCTTTCTAAGGATAAATATGGAATTTAGGAAATAAATAAAAATTTATTTATCTCAAAGGCTTTAATGAGTTTGAGGCTCATTAGGGGTAGGGTTTGACTAGGAGTCAAAGCAGACTTAGATTAGCTTAGGGAAAGTAGGTAATTTCCCCTAAATGGGTTTAGGGAAGGATTAGGAAAGTTCTAGAAGAGTCTAGAGTTTTCCTAGGGTAAATTAGGAATTGAGGATTAATATTTAATCTTAATTAAATATTTTTGAGTTGGGATTAGGGTTAGGAAATGATGGGATTAGCCTTTAATCGAAATTAAAGAAGGATTAGAAGATTCTGGAAGAAGTTAGTGGTCTTAAGAAAATTGGCCAAGTTTTGGGCAAAAAATAAATTAATTATTTATTTTGAGATTTTTGGTCAATTTATTAATTAAATAATTAATAAATAGGGAAATAATGTTTAAATAAGATTTAAACATTTTTGGGAGGGATTCCTTAATTAAATATTTTTAATTAAGATAAAGAGATTTAATGATATAAAAATAAATTAATTAATTAATAAATGATGATGTCATCAGGGGTTTTTCAAAAAATAAAAATACTTTATTTTTTAAAGGATTTTTAGGTGTCTACAGTAGCAACAGGGAGTTCAAGGGCACTAGTTTCAAATGTGGTAATGTTGGGCATAGGGCTTACCAATATTCAGTTGGTTCAAACAAAGGAAAACAGAACCTAGTGGCACATGAGGAACAAGCGAATGAAGACCTTGTTGAGAAAGAAGTTGTACCTGAAATGGGGGAATCTTTGATGTTCCGGAGAGTTATGCTGAGTAAGAAGGAAACTGAACTTGTTCAAAGAAGGTAGTTGTTCCGAACAGTTTGTAAATCCGAAAACAAATGTTGCAAAGTGATAATGGGCATTGGTAGTATTAAAAACCTTGTAGCAGAGGAGATGGTACAAAAGCTTGGATTGAAGAGACTTGAACACCCTTGTCCTTATGGGATAAGTTGGTTTCAGGATGAACATATGGTGGAAGTAAAAGAACAGTGTTGGGTTAAGTTCAAAATTGGTCCATACCATGATGAGGTATTATGTGATGTGGTGAATATGAGTGTTTTTCATCTCTTGTTAAGCAGACCTTGGCAATATGATAATGGTGTTGTTCATTATTGTTGAAGGAATGTTGTATCTATAGCAAAGAATGGTCGGAAGTTCACTTTGATTCCTTTGAAGGAAAAAGGAAGGAAGGCTAAGAACCTGAGTGTAAGAAGAACTGCTTTGGATCATGAGGTGTTGGATTTAGAGCAGGTAACTAAGAAGGTTTTTGAGGTGTTACAGTTGTTGAATCTAATGAATGGATCTGAACCGGTAGAGTTGAAGGCTAGTGACAACCGAATGGTGTCACAACAAAGTATCGAAGGAGTGGTATTAGATGAGCAACATAATCTTGTCAGTAGATCGATGGTTGAAGCTAAAAAGTTACTGAATGATGTCAAGAGTGGAGTCAAACAACAGAAAAGGAAGCAAACATTGATTATTGACTGTAGAAGCAACAAAGACAAAAGCAATTTGAAAGCATTGGAGAATCAGAGCAATGATTGTGGAAGCAGTAGCAGAAACAGAATGGCATCAGATGCTGAGAGGGAAGTTACTAAGTTGGTGTTGAACACTTGCATCAACAACAATATGGAGAGGATATGTGGGTTAAGAATGGACATGGGATTTATGTCTCGAATCCTATCATATGTTCAAAAGTTCTTATGGAACATCTTCTATTCACCTGGGGTGTCTAATGCAAGAGCATCTTTGGGTCAATGGCAATCTTGAATCACCCAAAAATATTTCCTTTCAGTTTGTGTGTTTACTGTTCCAATTGGGCAAATTCTAGTGTTTTGAGTGGCGATTGATCCAGTTGGCTCGTTTTCTAGACATCCTGGAGATCCTATGTCTAGCTTTGTAGCTCATTCTGATGTTTCCAGATGAAGTTATTTAATGATTGGTCTGGTCATATTCGGTTTTCCTATTCTAACGGCCAGGGTGGCGAGATTCGGCTTGTGATGGAGTTTCACGTTATGCGAAGCTTCGTGGCGCTTTTTTCTATGTTCTTATACATGGGGCTGACCTCCTTGTGTTTTTGCACGGCCTAATGTATCTAATTGGGAGTGTTCTTATGGATTTAGGTCTTGATCTATATGTTTGTAAACCGTTTTCTTTATCTTGGGGATTGTGATCGGATAAGCCGACATGTGGCTAGCGATCTTGTATTTAAGTAGGTCTTGTGGCTCTTGTTTGGGGGAGAAAGACAAGCAGAGGCAACTAGGGGACTTAGTGGCAAGATCCGAGAGTTTAGGATCTGAAGAAGTAGCTTGTGATAGCTAGGGTATGTGGCTTGGTTTGTAGAAATTATCATAATTTTGAGGGACAATCAATTGTGCCTTGCTTGCGAGCTTGGTAATGAGGACAATGAACATATCTGACTGTGTTGTAGTTGTATATCCGATCGCGCCAAAATGCATTGGTCAACTCAATAAAGTCAACACAACATTAACAAGTCATAAATGAAACATTTACTAACTTTAAAATGACCAGTTGGCTGATCTAGCCAAACCCACTTTGCCTGTCTCTTGTTCTTATTGCCAGTGCCACTTCAATCCTCAATGACTCATTGTATTCTTCAATCTAACTGATGTGGTCATAGATGTAGTTAAATATGCCTTTGTAAATGATAGCTAACCAACCGCACATCTTAACTCGATCTCCAACTCCAAATCCAGTCACCTGTACCTTGCATACTATCTTCTTTTCGGTTGACTAAACACTTAGTTGATTCTTCAAGTTAAGCCTTCAACACCATCGGTAAAACTGATCTCATGCCTTCAATAGATCATGTTGCCAACAATGACGACACCACAATACAATCATATGATCAAAACTCATATCACCTTCATCAAATGCTAACACTGCAAGGATTGGACATCTCCCTTCAGGATTCTCTATCCTTGACTGCATCAAGACTCCCCTCTCGGATGTTTATGAATGATTGGATGAATAATGTATGGAAATCCAAACTAGGGTTTAAATATACCTTCTGTCATATGATCCAACACGGCATGTTTCTCATTTTTTTCACAAACCTTGAATCTCAAAAAGTTGTTAAAAAACAATTTTAGAACATTGGCTCGTGCACATTCAGAGTCATTCCTTGTATGACTGAGGCAAACTAAGAAGAGGTGATTGCCCTCTTGTGCCCTAGATGGGTCACAATTAAAAACATCCCTTCGTATCTTTGGAAACTTATCCCTAGAGTTATAGAAACCATTGGGAAAGTTATTAGGATGGAAGAAACTGCATCCTTAATGCCTCACATGGATGCCTGCCTCCTTGCAATTTACCCAGTCGTCGACCTACCAAACACTTTGGTTGTTCAACTGGAAAAAAAAACCGTTTCATGTTCCATTGAGTTCCTCGGTGATCTCAATGCTTGTTTTTTATGTCGTAAAGAGGGGCACAGAAGGAGGAATTGCCCTCTGCTAAAGAATAAAAAACCTCTGAAACTCGCCCCTACTAACAAGAGTTCGGTTGTAAATAAGGATTCTTTACCTAGAAACAAAAAAGGCATCCCCAAAGATGCCCCTGTTTCTACTTCTAAAGATAATTTGGTTTTGGATGCTTGTGGCCCTTCCCCCCTATTTCCTCTCTTGGCACCCCGGCTAACCCTCAACCCCTGTAAACCTCTTGACCCCAATTGTCCTCCTTCCTCCCCTTAGTTCTCATCCCTTGTTGATGATGCTCACAGAGAAGCCATTGCTAATAAATTGAAAGATCTTAAAGATTCTCTCGGGAGGACCTTTTATACAAATACAATCTCCGAGCCTTCCCCAGTCTTTGACCCTCCCCATGATGGCCCCCCTTACCCAGATCCCTCGATGCCCAACAATCAGCCATAGGAAGGATCGGGAAAGTTGCAGAAGTGAGATCTAGATTGGAGAAAAGTATTTTGGAGGGTGATGAGCACCTCCCCCCACAAGTAGACTTTGAATGGCTAAATTGTCGTGGGACCAACAAGAACCCCCCCTTCCCTGGGATAGCAATCACTAGTCCCAAGGTGACCCCCTCTGGGGAGAACAAAGTGGACGGGGCTAAGGCAAGGATTGGAAATGAGGATGCCTTTGATGAGATGGAGGCTAATCCTAATACAGATACAACAAATGAAGGAGATACCCTTGATGCCATTAAGAATGCTTATGATTCTGAAGATTGTCTTTCTAATTACTCTCTTATTGTTATCCCCGCTACCCCTTCACCTCCCCCCCCCCCGTAGCCCCCCTCACTCTGCTATCAATGGAGGAGGCCACAATGTGACCATTGACTCTATCCTCTCTGAAGGTCACGATCTTGTTGATCCTAATCACACTTCTAAGTTGTCAGGATTTAAGCAATGTGAATCTGAAAACTTGGAGTGGGCCATCAGTCCTTTTGAGAACACTAACTTTGAAGAGGTCATGTCTAAAGTTATTTCAGCCCTCAAGGGAAGGAAAAGTAGAAAGAAGGCTAAGGCCACTAAGGAAAAGTCGAATAACAAAACCAAATCTCAGATGAACAATAAGCCATCTTTAGGGGCTGAGCAGTCCTCGGAATTTAATAATTGCTAAAAAAAGTAGGCCTCTAGGATCCACCAACTCTAGATCAGATAAGAAGAGCTCTCAAAAGGCCTTTTCGAAGTGTTATAACAGTTTTAAAACCCCTATGGATGTTCCTCCATGAATTTCAAATGTGACTCTTGGAATGTGAGGGAACTAGAATGCCCAGATAGAAAATACAATGTCAAAAAGTTCTGCAACATGTACAAAAACATGGATATCCTCCTCCTTCAAAAGATCAAAGCAATTCATTTCAACCTGGATATTAACTTTAGGTGCAATATGGAGGGATGCAATCTTCTTCACTACTAATCATTGCAAATGGAAAGGAAGTGCAACTATTCTGGTGGGTGTTAAATGGAAAGATTCGGAGGTGAGATGGGGCTCTTCTCTCTGCAATAGTGGGTGGATCTGAGAGATAAAGGTGTAGATGTTGTGGTGTGTTCAGTTTATGCCCCCAATGACTATAAAAGCAGGGTGGAGCTTTAAAAATGGATGACACAGTTACCATGGATCATTGTTGGTGACTTTAACATGGTGGAGAGGACACAAGACAAATCTTGTGGGTGCCAATTTGAATGGAAAGGGGATGAAAGGTTTTTTTGGTACAAAATGATCAATAAGCTCAACCTGTGGGACCCTCTTGTAGGCAATACGAACTACAACCCTGGCATTTGGTTCACCTAGTGCAACTTTCAACAAGGCAAGAAAAGGATATATAGCAGACTCGATCAGTTATATGCAAACAAGAATTTTTTAAGTTCAACAAATAGAATGGGGGATCCCTTATTAAAGTTACTCTTTATACCCTCTTCGATCATCACCCCATCTTGGCTAAGATTTCATTTAAGGACTTCTCTCTTTCAAACAGCTTCAAGAAGGATGCCTTTGCTCTTAACACCAATTTTCTAGAAAGTGAGGCAATCCTAAATGTTGCTTCCCTCATTAGACAATTTAATACTTAGACTACCAAACATGATTTACCAAACATGATTCGGCCATTGAAAGGTGGAATTAAAACACAGTGAGATGGGGAAATCTCTTTTAGGTGGTAGGTAAGAACAAGCCAAATGTGTTGGCATCAAGAAGTTGTGCTTCATGAATAGCTAATTGCGACAAAAGATTGTATTCAAAAGGACCCTGGTAATCAAAACGCCATTGAAAATCTTACCTATGCCAAAAATGCCAAAAACTCCTTAAGGAGGATCCAAAACACCAAAATCCAAGGAGATAAAATCAGAGCAAGAATTAACTAGCTCAACCATGGAGATAAAAGCTCTAAGTACTTTTTTCAACTACTTAAAAATAAGGAGGCAAAAAAAGAGGATTGATAATATTTGGGAGGAAGGTGTCAACATTTCTAATCAGAATGAGGTTTCACTAGCCTTTGTCCAATTCTATTCTAAACTGTTATCCTCTAAAGATTCAAGGGATGACATGACTATTGCAAGGAATCAGATCTAAAATATCATCCCAAAAAAAGTCAGAGAGGAGGATGCTCCTCTCCTTGACAAGGATATTATGGTGGAAGAGATCATAAGTGCTATAAAATCCTTGGGAAATGATAAAGCCTCTAGCCCTAATGGCCTTCTGGGGGAATTTTACAAGGCTAACATGCAATGGATTAGTGAGAAATTGCACCAAGCCTATAAAAAGCTATTAGACAGGGGTCTCTTGGTAAATCAATTCAGGAGTCATTAAACTGATCCCTAAGGATGGAGACAAGACACTGATTAAAAATTGGAGACCAATTACCCTGTTGAATGTTTCCTAGAAGATACTAGCCAAGATTCTTGCTTAGAGACTGCAGGATGTACTTCCAAGTGTTATCAATCCTACCCAATCTGACTTTGTTAAGGGTAGGTACATCCTAGAAAAACCGATCACATGTTGGGAGGCTATGAGCTGGGCCAGGGACTCCAATCAATCAGCCAACATGCTTCTTATTGATTATGAAAAAGCCTATGATAGAATTGAATGGAACTTTATCTTCGTGATGTTCGATAGCCTCAATTTTCCGAGTCACTTTAAGAAAATGGTAGAAATTCTGATGAGGGATGCTAGTGCTAAAGTTGATGTGAATGGATGTGAATCAGCGCCTATATTTCTCTCCAGGTCCATAAGACAAGGCTGTCCACTTTCTCCAGCCTTATCTATGATTGCAGTAGATGCCCTTTTCTACTTGTTAAGGGATGAATCCATCTCTCCCAAGGTGCAAAGGATTGCCCTACCCAATGAGGAGGACCTACTGAATGTCCAATTTGCAAATGATACTGCAATCCTTCTCACCTTGGAAGAAGATAACCTAAAAAAACTCATGGATAAACTAGACATATTTTGCAAAGCATCAAAGAGCAATTTCACTCTCTAAATCCATTATGCTAGGATGTGATGAGAAACCCCCATCATGGTTCTCTAAGTATGAAGTGACCTAGGGGGGTCCCTAACATCAAGTCAGCTACTTGGGTATCCCATTCTCAGTCTCTCCTGACTTGAGAGAAATGTGGCAATGGGTTAGCACTAAAATTGATAAGAAGTTGGGCAAATGGAATAAGCAATACTTGTCCTTAGCAGGTAGGTTTCAAGTATCTCAAAAGATCCTATCCTCTTACAATATTTATTACACCTCGGCATGGCTATTCAATCAATTACAATTTAACCATATTCAAAAACAAATCAGGACCTTTTTGTGGTCGGATGCCAGAGGGGGAAAAAGTACCATGTTGTTAAATGGGGGTGGTGCACAATGAGTAGAAAAGTTGGAGCTCTAGGCTTGAAAGACAGCAGGATACAAGGGTTAGCACTCGCTGCTATGTGGATATGCAAGGCCCTAGAGGGGTATGAGCCATGGAAAATACTGATCAGAAATAACATCAGCAAAGCTGTCCCTGCTAAAAGCTCATACTGGAAAGCATAGTGCACAATATCGCAGATATATCTGCAATAAGTCTACTTATCACGATATTTTCTGCCTCCCAAGAAGTAGTGTCAAGTTATAGCAGAGAAGTTGATAAAATATCGGTGATATTTCTCTGATTTATCACGATAATTAGCAAACTTATCATCAACGGGCCTATTATAGAAGGGGTATTTTTTTTTAGTGGAAAAACAGATTTGAACTTCTCTCCTCTCCAAATCTGTTTTTCCACTCAAAAATCTGGAGGTATATAGCTTTAAGCAATTTTTTAAGTTCCCAATATTTTCCTGAGAAGTTCCCAACTTATCTCCGATATCTGCCGATTTCTTTTTTTTTTTTTGCCCTCAGTGATAAGTTGCTGATAACGTATTTTGAACTATGCTAGAAAGGACTTCCTCTCTGCTATATGGTCACAAGATCATTCTCAGTTAAAGTTGCTAGATCAGCAGTGTTTAAGACAATCTAGAGAGGATGGGACCTAGTGAGACACCTCCTATCTCAAAATAGGGTCTTGACTAAGGGCAATGACATTTATGGCGAGAAATCCATTTGGTGGAACCTCAGATATAAAGATAAGCCTCTTGCTCTGCTATAAGGATGCTCTGCTAAGAATTGGGCTGCAAAAGGCATTTTAAAGATGTTAGACATCATCATTGAGGGAAATCTTGTTGAGTGGGAGATCATTAAGGAGAAGTATGATATTCCGCAAGGACAGTTCAAAACTTACTCCATGCTGGTAGAAGCTTGCTGCATCCTTGCCCTCCCTAAAACTTGCTCTTGCTCTGATTCCAGATTCCTCTCATTCCATTGGGCAGATGGCTCCCCCCTCCCAGCCATTAAAGCCAAATAATTGTACTCCCTTCTTGCTGATAACTTTGATGTATTTTACCACTGAACTCTTGTTGGTGCGTCAATCTTGAACCCACACAGTGGCAGAATTGCTTTGACAATTTTTGGTCTTCACAGGTGGAACCTAAGAAAAGATACTTCTTTTGGAGGCTGATTCTCCATAAGCTCCCTGTTAAACACCCCAATGGGGACATCAGCCTTTGCTCTGTGTTTAGAACTCCTGAAAATAGTAAGCACCTGTTTTTTTATTGCTTGGTGGCCAGAGAGATCTGAGGTTTATTTGGCTTTTACATCCATGAGAATATTCAGATTCCTAAAATTTTGTTTGGCAACATCTTGAGCCTTAAGAGAATTTGCAATGCTTTCTTTTCTATCCTATCAATTGATATTCTTTGGTATATTTGGAAGCTTAGGAATGACAGTGTTTTTAATGGCAAAGAAAGAACTCTTACTGAGTCTCTGAGGAGACTCACACTTCATAATATTAATGTGCAGGTAACAATCACTATGAGACTTGCAAGGAGGAAATTCGAGAATCTTCTCCATGATGGCACTGTAAGGGTGTTTAGAGAAGAAATCTCACATGGTCATACATGGGCACAGGGTTCAGCTGAAAGAACTCCCTTTGAAATAGCATTACAACATTTCATGGCTGACCTAAGAACACAAAATGAGAGGAAAAGGTGCCATAATGCAGATCTGGTTGTGGTTGCACCACTTGCTGTTGCTCTTCTTGCTGCACCAGTGCCTCCTGTTGCGCCCCAGCTGTTCCAGTAGCTGTGAGAGTCAGAGGAAACAGGATGACGATATGCTGAGATGGATGGAGGGTAACACAGGTTGGATCGTGTGGATTGAGAGACAGGGCAGTGACAGAGACAGAAATGACATATTCTAAAGATGACACAGCTGATTTGATATTTTGGCTTGCAGTTCTTATCTTCATGAATTTTTTGTATTAGATAAAAGTCAATCCGAGCTTGATGTATATTTTGTATAATCAGTACTGCTGACCAAGTTAGTTGGATACTTAGTTTTTTCAGCTCTGCTGTGAACTCTCATATTGTAATTATTTTGGATCAACTTATATCTAATAAAAAAAAAAATGATCTGCAATATTAATATTAAAACATTATTACATAATTAAATTAAAAAACACTTTCAATTAATTTATTTTTTGAATCAAAATATTAAAACTTATTGCTATAATTCAAACTAAATTGAAAATATTATGTATATATGATTTAGATATTGTTTAAAGATCTCTATAAACTACTTTGTGATTTAGAGTGCACACATTAGCCAACTTTATTGTCACTGTTAGTGGGTGTAATTTGTACGACATATTTTGCAGACTTATTATGTGAGTTTATAATCTACTAAATATAAAATATAATTTATTTTGATTCTAGAATCAATTTAAAAACTTTGATTTATTTAACATTTACATAAGTGGTTATACATACATAAGCTTCTATATTGAATACAATTCGTGTATAGAATGCATAGTGTAAGGGAGAGGACCCAGTAGTTGAGCACCCTAACTTTGGGCTTCTCAAAATCCTACATGGAAATTTCAAATCACTCCCATTTTTTTACAGTAGCTTACTTGGTGAGTCTCCTGCTTATAACTAAGGTTTCAGAGCCACATCATCAAATATGATGCCACTTCAGCATGCTTTTTGCCAACGTGTCCAAAAGAGCCCAAAAAAAAAGTGAGACCAATCATAGTGAATTAGGGACCCCAATACTTGTGCAGCTGTTGTGGCATCACACTATTGGCTGTTTTTAAGAACAAAGGGCACATTTCATTCAATTATGGGTAGTCATCATTAGCAAAAACAACTTTAAAGTCACAACTATTGGTACAATGTTGTAAAAAATATTGGATATTAAATGAGCAACTGTGGGTATTAAGTTAAGAACTGCTATCACAACCATTTTTTCGTGTTCAAGTATTGGGTCCTCTCCCCTAATACTTGTGCAGCTGTTGTGGCATCACACTATTGGCTGTTTTTTAGAACAAAGGGCACATTTCATTCAATTATGGGTAGTCATCATTAGCAAAAACAACTTTAAAGTCACAACTATTGGTACAATGTTGTAAAAAATATTGGATATTAAATGAGCAACTGTGGGTATTAAGTTAAGAACTGCTATCACAACCATTTTTTCGTGTTCAAGTACTGGGTCCTCTCCCCTAATTGGCTTTCAGTGTGACAAGCTACCTAGATAACTATGTTGACTTTCTAATGCAATATCTTGACTTTCCATAGCATCATGTTTATGTGGCAACTAAAAAATAACAAACTAAACGCTGACACAAATAATAGACAAACCAAAAAGAAATCCCCACCTAAAAAGAGCTGCAAAGAAGATTTGATAAGCTAAATGAAGGAGAAAGATTATTTTGTACTTACCTTTGATTATTAATTATCTTGCCGTTGTACAAGGAAGCTTTATGGAGTGCCAACTTCCAGCTTTCAAGCTTTTCGGAGCTGTATCTGCACAGGTGGAAAAGCATACAAGCACAATGGAAGAAACATAACTAAACTCTGATATATGACAAATAAAAAGAAGAAAATAATAATAATTGAGAATATAAGATAATAATATAATTTTAATTTTAATTAATTAAAATTTAGGGTCAAACGAGAATCCGGCAGAATTTAGGGTTAAAGATTTTAGGTGTACCTGTTCTTCATTTCATAACTGCTGAAGGCATCTGCATAAATTCCTTTTCCTTCAATCGCCCATCTTAGAGTAGAGGGCTCAACATGGTAGAAAATGGGGATAAATTTGATGTGGGGTAATTGCAGTATAAATGCCAGCTCAGCCAGACACCAAGGGGATTGTGCATAATTCTCAGAGAAAATAGCTATGTGAACTGAAGAACTACGCATTGCTTCTTGTAAAGCCCTAGGGAAAAACATCCCAAGTTTCAGTTCATATTTGTCCAAAAATACTCTCAGTCCAGTGGCATCTAGCTTATTGTACATAGTGGTGGCCACACTGTGTTTCACATCACCTCCATGATGATTTATAAAGACATCATAGGGCAATTGTGAGGAGGATTCAGCAGGACCGTTGGCTACTATTAGACCATCAAAAGGGGCTGCCATTATAATGATTAGATACAAATCAAAACAAAGAAAAATGCTGATAAAAGCGGCTTGGTATTTGAAATCCTTGACAGTCTAAGGCTGAGGCTTTGCTACATAAATTGAGGCAGGAGAATAGATATAACCAGAAATGGTTGAAAAACAAACAGAAAAACTAATGGTAGGGTTACTGGTAATGATGCAGCCCAGACGAAGTTATATAAAAACAAAGAGGAAAGTAGCGCGAAAGAGGCGTAGCAGAGAATTTGTTAGGGAAAGAGGGCAGGAAAGCAGAGGAGAAGCATCAATATGTCTCTACGTCCGACTTTGCGGAAAAGGGTAGGAAAGCAGGGAAGTAAGGCGGAGATAAATAGAAATAAAGAGGAAAGTAGCGAGAAAAAATGCGTAGAGAGAATGAGTGGATGCTTTGTTGGGAAATGTGCAGGAAAGAAGTAGAGAGGCATCTTCTTAAATGCTTCAACGACTTTATCTTTTAAATTCGGTAAGGGTAAATACGGTGTGTAAAGTGGAGTTGCTTTCAATGTGCAATGGTAAGATGATAAGGTGGAGCAACTCTGTAAGAATGGATTTAGCGGAGAATATTAAGTAGTTGAGCTTGGCACTTCTTAAAATTTTATATAGAAATTTGAAATCACTTTCAATTTTGTAGAGCAATTTGTTTGGTAATCTCTTGTTTATTATGCTATAGGCATTTCTATTTGAAATCACTTTCAATTTTGTAGAGCAATTTGTTTGGTAATCTCTTGTTTATTATGCTATAGGCATTTTTATATGAAAGGGTTCAATATGCATCCGACGACTGGAAATCCTGTAGAAAGAATGACTACCATTGAAGTCATCTCAAGCGTTCATTTTTTTTACCACTTTACACGTGGATTTTAAATATTTTCCACAGGAACCCAAATAGGTGTAGCACTTCCTTATTGAAGAATTCAACGCGGAAAAGGTCAACCGAGGTTGTAGATTTGGAACTATGATTGTCGCTGAAATGTTCTTCTTTAACTATACAAAATATTTGTACGCGCTTCCTCATTGAAGAAAATGATTTCCCACTTTACAATAATCACAGTACTGTGTGAGATTTTAGCAATGGAGTATCCAGACTTCTACGGCTGCATATGCCAGACACAAGGCAAGCTTGAAGAGTCTGAGTTAATTGTTTTGCATGCTGATGCAAATATATTAAGCTTTTGTACCAGAACCCAGCCTGAAAGTAGAGTAATATTTCTCAGTTTACAATTGTATGAATTTGCAGATATTCGGCTCCTCCCTCGAAAACGTCTATGGGATAGGGAGATACATGATATTTTGAATTGTAATGAAGAGTCCATGCAAAACCTGTTGCTTCCTCTGCTATCATACATGTGTTGGGTCAATTCTTAGATTTTCTACGCTTGGAAACTAAATTCTCTGCAAAAGACATGGATGATGTAGGAGTCCCAGAACTCGAGCATATAGAGAATTTGATATTGTTAAATTTGTTGCTTTCATCATGGATTATTGAGTATCATTGAAAGGTTAATTCATAAATTATGACATAGTTTATAAAGAATAGAGAAAAAAATACACATCCACTGGAAATAAGAAAAAAATCTCAATTTTGCATTCAAATGATTAAATTCCAGTAAAATGTAAATGGGAAAATATGATTAAATTTCAGTAAAATGTAAATGGGAAAATATTCTGGACGCTTATCGTTTCTCTCAGTTTTGTATGATTTGACGAATTGGGGATTTAGATTAAGCTCCTAACAAAAATAAATTAACAAATCATCACTTACCCTAAGTTTTCTTTTTGAAATAGAGGTTTTTGCACTTGCTTGAGCATTCAAATCCAGAGAACCTGGTTGAGGAGAGACTGGAAACCTTTTCTTTCTCATAATTTAACACCTCATTTACTTGACCATTAGAATCCAGAGTACCCAATTGAGAAGACTGGTTGCATTTTTCTTTATCCAGTTCTAAGACCTTACTTTCTTGACGATTAGAGTCTGGGCAGATGTTGATATGGACTCTTGCAGAGAGGGCAATGTGATGTGTCTGAACAATCCATGGCATGGTGAAGACACCAAAAGCAGAATATGCGACCGCAGGCTTGACCAACAGGCTTGTACGCAACTTCCAAGAAGATCTGGCATTGAAAAGCTTCGACATCATCATCCATATTTCTATCCATCTCGCGATTTTTAACCTAACACTGTTTGATCTTCAATTATTTGGGTCAATGAACAAGTAAGCAACAAAAAATTCTTATCTTAAATCAGGATTATTACACAGATTTCGGCAATTCTAAAGATATTGCTTGCGCTTTCACAATTGAGAAACCCACCATCAAATCTCAGACATTTTCTAGGATGTTCCACACTAACAAATATACCCAATGCACCGCTGGTGAGAGTTTAAATTTTCTGGAATATCTCTAGGTATATGCTTTCCTATGGAAGATCAATGATACAGCAAGACTTATCAATGTTAGCCTACGCGGAGTCATCAACCATTAATGCAGACTATTCCTCTATGAAAGCTTAGTAGCAAAGGCTTCATCAAAACAAAATGCTTCGTCCATGTAATACATGCATAATGTAGAAACACATACAAGGCATGTGGACTATCCCCTCAAATCTATGCCATACAGTTTGCCAACTACAATCCACCTCTCTAATAGCATGCAAAACAATTCATTTCGTAGATAACAAGTGTCCCTCTTGACCTGCATTCTCTGGTTTGGAATTTGTAATTTACCTGTTATGTCCAATAATATTAGGGAAAAATTGTTTTAATAAAAGTTTAAACTTAAAACCTGCAGCAACCTACAGGATTTTGCGCCATAGAACACGGTAATCTGATGGTCAGATCTTAATATCTTGGATGGTCTTTGTTACAAAAAAAACAAACTCCCAAAAATAACTTTTATTTTAGATTTCCACTTACTCATCATTTTAATCTGCATAAGATACAAATGTGCCCATATTTTTATTTTAGATTTCCACTTACTCATCATTTTAATCTGCATAAGATACAAACGTGCCCATATTTGATATTAAAGAAGGTGATATTTGTGTAAAACAATTGTTTCCATAACAAATAGAAAAATAGAAATACATATTTGTACTTTAACTGACCTAATTTTTAAGGCAAATTATAGTACTAGGTCTGGGTAGACCATAATCGCAGCCTAATTAGTGCCAAATAATATTTTTTTAAATATTTAATATTTTATTTATAAAGGTTTTCAAAATAACTTAACTCCCTCATCCACTATTTCTCTTTTCTTTTTAGAAACGTTGTCTAATAGTTTGGTCGTTAATTCAGAGAAAAGTACATGTGAATAAGACTTCTACGTTATTCACATAAATCCATCTAGTCATTGGATGACATGATTATTGTTAAATATTGACAAAATGGTTGTATTGCACAGATTTTAGAAGGTTTAAAAAAAAGCTGATGGAATATGTAATGGCATAAGGTATAGATTATTAGGTTGTTCATGATGGTAGATATAAATTCCCTACATATATTCCATAACTCTACAGCGTACCCATTGCACACTAAGGTGTGATTGCTAGTAATTAAGGTTTCAAGGCAACATCATCAAATATTATGTCTTTTGTCAAGTCTCCAAAAAAAAAAAAAGTGAGACCAATATTTGTGAAAATGGGATACTTAGATTTGTGTAGTTGAGATGACATCACATGATTAGTTAGTTTTTAGAACTAAGGCCCCGTTTGTTTGCAGAATTGGAATTTGAGTCAAAACCTGAGTATTTCAAAATCAGGTTTTGAAATTCTAATTTTGTGTATTCGAAAGATAGTTTGGACCGTTTGGTTGACCCGGAAGATGACTGAGTCAATCCATCTTCTACGTTTGGTTGCCATTTTTGAAATTGGAATTAGTATTGAGAAATTCCTACTTCTGTGTTTGGTTTGCAATTTCAAATTGGAATTGGAATTACATTATCCATTTTCTATGTTTGGTTCTACATTTTGAATTGGAATTAGAATTTGACTTTAAAAATTTTAAATTTTTTTAATTATTATATAATGTTTTAATTTAATATTTTATTTATTTTGTCCATTTTTTTATTTATATTTTTTTTATTAATTTATATTTTTATATAGTAAATCATAAAAAAAAATTAATTTTTTTTCAATATTGTGAATAGTAAAGTTAACTTTTTTTAATAATTTTATACATTATCTTTAACAATATTATAACAAGAAAATAATTATACCATTGCTCAATATCACATCAAAATATAAATAAGTTATAAATAAATCGTATAGTCCACATATATATCTATTTCTGCATAATGACCCAACAAAATAGTGTGATTGTTGCACAAAGTAAACATCGTAAAAACATGATTTCGGCTTTATAGGTAGCCTCCACTTTTGCAATAGTTTTCTCGAACGCTTTGCAAGACTTGCACTCGGCATCCACAATAGGTATATGTGTAGAAGGTGAAGATGATGTAGACAGTGTTGGGTGTCATCGGCCCACTGAAAGTAATCACATCCACCGCCATCCTACAATATAAATCTAAATTAGTCTCCCTATAATGACTAATATTTATTGTTTGTAAACATTTAAATATTGTGTAATTAACAACCTTTTTCTTATTTATGCAAGTCCAAAATTTACGCTCTGGATTAGTGTCTGTGTGTGACGTCCTCAACATGCAGCGCGCTCCATCACCACAATCACACATAGGGACATTTATCATAGCCATCACCATGCTATATCAAACAACATGACTATATTCTATCAGTACAAATTGAAAAAGTTTCATTTGTGTTGATATTACGAATTTATACAAAAAATATAATGACACAACTAAAGCATCAAATAGAAGATGGGGAAGAACAATATCCATGAACTGAATGGTGGTGTGAAAATACACCGTTAAATAAGAAAACACAAGGAAATCCTACATCTACAAAGTAAACATGATAGAAAAATTAAAACTTGTTTATTTTTAAATGGAATGCACCAAGGAGTACCATCAGAAATATTGACCGTTTACAAACATGAATAGTAAACAATCATCAAATAGCTCTTTTTTTTTATCAACATATGTGGATATTTTTGGCATCAATGTTTGAAATAGCTTTTGGATTCGATTGTGTAGATAGTTTTGGATCACACTCTGTGATCCATCATCAATATGAAAGAGACCAAAATGATTGCAATAGACCAAAATGATGGACTTTTCTTTTAATCATTTTGCTCTCTTCCATCTTGATGAAGGATCACATAGTGTGATCAGAAACGTTGATGCCAAAAATCTCTACAAAATCGAATCCAGAAGCTATTTCAAACATTTTTAATGTTAGCATATGTGTAGTCTCAAAACTATCCATTTTTGTTTCTGTACCTATCACGTGGTTTTTAAAAATGAATGAAAAATGAAAAGAAATTCAAGATGAAATAGAGCATTGAATAAAGTAGAATTATTCACTTAATTTTGTAATGCAACAGTAATAACAAGATGGTTAGGGTATATACATACAGAATCATGAACAATATAGTCATCTACCAAAACACATTTATAAAACCATGTCCGAAGAACTATAAATGGATAGTTCTGAGACTACACCTTAACAATGCATTAAATTAAGCATTCATCATGTGGTACTCCTTTGTGTATTCCACTTAAATATGTTAAAAGCAACAAGACTAACAAATGCAACAATATGTCTATAAAAGCACATTTAATAAAAACGGTGGTCAAGGGAGGGCATGCTTGTTTGACCATTAATGTCATCCTACCGCAAGTTATAAGCACTAATACTGGGATTATTGAATAAGGCAAATATTCATTAACAATTTGACAAAATGATAATGATGTTGGATCATCTGCTAAACTACAATGATAACATAAGCAAAGTGACTATCGTGGCCAAGTCAGGCTGGAGTAAAATGGTAAGCAAACATACATACAATCCTACAAATGGTAACAATAAACAACTCAAGAACAAGCATGTAGGCATGGTGAATACTCATGGTAGGAGTAAAAGCAGATAGAGGGAAGTAATTAGCAAAATAACAAATTGAGAGTTGTTATAGGTTGTAAAAGTGCTAGTTGATAAGTGAACAAAATGGTAGCAATAACAAAACGGTAGCAGTAATGAGAATGGTCACTAAAAGCATGAAACCTTACAATCTTCCTCTAGACACTCCCATTGGGCACACACCAAGTAACATAATTATGTTTCCTACAAAATTGATGATCTGTAAATACAGAGGCACAAGGATCCATTAAGCCTACTTAGAGCTACATAAAGCCATATAACCATTGGATTTAAATGATGAACCACATATAATATGCTAGGACTGTTTGCAGCAATAAAACTTGCCACAATCATTACAGGATAAGGGAGATGAACATGACATATGTTACATTCCAATCATTAGAAGAGTATGCATCTTTGCCTCCAAAAAGCCATTCTCTTCATTGACTTCTAACCTCAATTTGTACATAAACAAGACATGTTGGTCAACTCATCTTTAGAACATCAATCACAAAGTATCATTTCTTACAGATGAATCAATCACAAAGTATAACCAACTCAAACTATTAGTCCACCTGTTAAGAGAACTTTGTTTGTAAATTATGAATCATTGCAAATTGCCACTGAATACCAATGGGTACTTTAATTTTATTGAATACCACTATATACCACTGTATTCATTCTAATAATCTCATATAAATTGCCATAACCTAGAGAAAGCCATCTACCATTGTATACCACGGTATCCATATATTGATAACCTTATTAAATCAAATGCACAAAGTAGATTAAAGACAATTTGCAATGATTCATAATTTACAAACAAATTTCATTCATTCAACAAAGTTAAAGACAATTATGAATCATTGCAAATTGACAATTATGAATCATTACAAATGAAAACCAACTCAAACTCTTAATCCACCTGTTAAGAGAACTTTGTTTGTAAATTATGAATCATGCAAATTGCCACTGTATACCAGTGGGTACTTTAATTTTATTGAATACCACTGTATTCATTCTAATAATCTCATATAAATTGCCATAATCTAGAGAAAGCCATCTACCACTGTATACCACTATATCCATATATTGATAACCTTGTTAAATCAAATGCACAAAGTAGATTAAAGACAATTTGCAATGATTCATAATTTACAAACAAAGTTCATTCATTCAATAAAATTAAAGACAATTATGAATCATTGCAAATTGACAATGTACTCAAGACCCAGCACACCCCAAAGGCCAAGAAACTAAGGACGACCTCTAACTTTGTTGAGGATGAACAAACAGGACATGTGTTATTTGAATTGGATCAACCCATATTGCAGAAGGGTCCTAATACAGCTACATCAACTAATTTCCACAGAACAAGGATGAATACAGGCAATACCCAAATATGATCAAGAAATGAGAATCTGGGGTTATGACATTGGGCTTCTACCTGCTAGATGGCTTTCTCTAGGTTATGGCAATTTATATGAGATTATTAGAATGATCTTAAGCTAATATTATACCTCAATAGAAGCCAGACTTCCTTGGTGGAGACAAAAGCAATCACCGAGCACCTCAAAGAAGGATTGCGTCTTAACCAACAAGCATTGGTTCTACAAACAAACTCTAGCAGACTCTTAACAATCTAGCAAGGTTAATATAGTAGAATGAGAATAATATGGCAAAACAAATATTCAACTTGATATGGTAACTGTTAGTCTGTGAGACGACTAGCATTGATGCAATGAATATTATACATACTCTTCAATAATTTTCCAATACAAACTAGAAGATAAAATCAATTAACAACACTATATTTCCTCAGACCATTACAATGAAGTAGCAAGCTTCTAATAGAAAAATTTGTGCAAGATTTCTGTATGAATGTTTTAGATTACTCTCTGTAAAATGACAAAATCAATTCATTAACACTTCTAAAATGAGACCTAACTTTCAGTTAAGTCCCTCTTTAATGCTATCTAATACCTTACCAAATACAACCAGTGCTATTTTCATGAGAACCAACCAGTTGAATGTTCTTGAACTGATGTCATCCTACTTTGACAACATATTTCATTGATCAAGCTACTAGACTATCTAGTTCTGGCATGCTTGAATTGAACATAAATGTTGAATAGAAAGCAGGACAACTAAATTTTTTAGAATGGTGAAAGTTTTCATCCATCAAGTTTTCATTCCAAGGTAATCAAATTTCTCCCTTAACTGGCTGACTTGGGCATTTCAATCAATTGTAATTCATTTACGTCTACTCAATAACAAATCACATTTCATTTTGTTTGGATTTTCATTTTAGTCAAGTCAAATTTTGTTCATTATCTCAGAATATATTTGATAAACAAAAACTATGATTGATGAACAATCATCAACCAAAACACAGTTGTATTAGTGTATGTGAACAAGTACGATAAAGTTTCAACTCATGATAAAGTTTGATAAAGTATGTAGAAAATAACTATAATCCACCATATGTGGTTGTAATCCAGTCCACTCTCTCATCCTCAGTCATCAACAAGAACCCTTTCGCTCTTTCACGTTCACCCACGAAGGTGTCGTATACCCTCGGGAATACACCTTGACTCAATTCAAGGATGGATTTGAGAGCAGTATATGCGCCCGTCAAAGCATTGTCATGATTAGATTGATCAATTTTGTGAAGGTAAACATTGCTCATGCCCTCTTTTATTTTCTTCATTATTTCACACATGGCATCCAAGGAAGCAGCCATACTTGTCTTCCTCCTCTTTCCCACCCTTGTGATTGATGATGTAGGAGTTCCTCTAGCACTTGCAGTTGCAGTGGACTGATTGGAAGGAAAAGGGTCTTCATCCAAATCAACAACACTATCAAGATGTATACTGAAACCAATGTCCTCTTCATCATGCACATTGAATGGCTCTTCCATAGGGTTCCCTTCTTCAGTCTCAAGGGTCGTCATAGCTGCATTACCTTCAGCAATGTCATTACCCACAATTGCACCCAACTCATTGAAGTATTGGAAGGGCTGGCTCTTATACACTTTGGCATTTTTTAACTCTCTTTTCCAGCATGTTGGCATAAATAAATGGATTAGGTTCTTTGTCTTTCATTATTAACTTTAAAAGAAGGCAATATTATTTCCATCAAAATAGTAGAGATATCACCCTACCTTCAGAAGCTCATCCCACATGCTATCCTTAGCATTCATGCACTGAGTTGCCTCATTCCAAGCGAAACCACTTGTATTTCTTAGCTCTTTCATCACTCTATATGCTAGCTTCTAGGTTTTCAGCTTATTTTTGAAGTTGTCCTTTGATAGATTGAGGTTCATATCAGCATTGAACCTCCTCTCAATGGTGGTCCATGCTTCTTTTTTGAAGCCTCCATCACATTTTCTTCCTAGTTGTACTTGTTCGAGGAGCAAGTCTAGAAACTTGCATTCCATTTCCTTTGTCCACATTATCTTCTTTGAGGAAGAAGATATTTGGCTCATGTTACCAATTTCATACATGCTCATCATTAGTTCTATGTATGCCATGTTGTGTATACAAATTATTGTTAATGGTATAAACATTGACCCATAAAAGACCAATACTTCCAGATAGAAACAGAAGAAAAAGGAAACCATCATGTATATCAAAGTATCTTCATACATCATTTTACTCAAATAAAACACATTGACCCATAAAATTCCAATACTTCTAGATAGAAACAGAAGAAAAAGGAAACCATCATGTATATCAAAGTATCTTCATACATCAGTTTACTCAAATAAAACACATTGAGCCATACAAGTCCAATACTTGCAAAGAAAAACATAAGAAAAAGGAAACCATCATGTAGTCTTGACTCATAAAAGAACAACTATTCTCGGGATCTGTACTCTTCCCACATTCTACTTGCTATATCATCTCGAAACTATGCCCACTAGTCTCTATCACACTGAGACAACCCATATGTCTCCAACATTCCAGTACATCTATCCCATCACGATCATCTTCCTCTTCGGTGACAATTTATAATGGAATGTCGTCCTCTAACGTAATGTAGTTGTGTAGTATGCAACATGCTAATACAATATGGGCTTGTGTCGTGATAGGATAAGACGTGAGATGCCTCAGGATTGGAAAATGCTTCTTGAGAATACCAAATGTACGCTCTACTGAGTTTCTAAGAGAGGAGTGTCAATGGTTGAACAACTCTTGTCGAGAGTTTATTGGTTTCTCTCTTGAAAAATCATTCAGGTGGTAGCTTGTACATTAAGGAGCAAGAAATCTAGGTGCATTGGGATATCCAGCATCCACTAGAAAATATTTTCCTACATAAATTAAGTATATTATTAAAACTTGAAACATTGATTGTACCCTTGAGTATATTAAACTATGATTTGGCTTGCCAGGGGGAACAACAATAGGATCTGCTCTTGACAGAGCTGAAGCTAGAACATGACTATCCACAACAGACCCTTCCCAACCAGCAAGGTAGTACTGAAACTTATCATCGAAGGAACACACACCAATACCATTTTGCAACAGGTTGCCTTTTCTATCATGATATTTACCCTACATGTCGACATCGATGGTGACTAGTATATGGGTTCCATCAATAGCTCCAACACAATCATATACAATATGATACAATCATCAATTCTACGATCAACGTATAATATGATAAGGATAAAAATCCATACAAGAAATTTGTAACAACACAAGAATTACCTTGAAGAATAGATCAAAACTTCATTCCCACTAATTTCAAGAGGAGTGTTTGGACTAGGTGGTAGAAAGAAATCATTGTGGAGTCCTAAGATAGCCCTCAACACCTTGTGGAAGTATCATCTGATTGTCTGTCTTGAGTGCCCAAAGTTGTGGGCAATCTTGCAGTTCCTCATATTGTGGCCAACGGTGTGGAGGAACATCACAAGTTGTTCTTCTAATGTCAAGTGTATTGTATCTGTCAAGGTTCCTTTCAACCTTAGGATAGTAGCTAGACAAAAGAAGGCTCCCCTACTCATGTGAATCTGATCATGACAATCCACATCGTTGGAATGAATAACCATTCTATAAAAAGAATTTCTTTTTCTTTTTCGTTTACCCATTTGTGCACTACCTTCTCGGGCCACCACTACTGTGGCTATGGCAACACAAGCAATAAGAGAGTTTTGAGAAGATGAGAATATGTGGTCTCCATAGCTACCCATCCTAGAACGTCAATATTCTTAATAGGATCCATCAATGGCCTAAAATGTGGACAAACAAAATGATTTGAGTGAGGAGATATCTAGTATGAAGCACAAAGATAAAACGTATAGTAGTACATAATCACAAATATATGCATTCATCCATCACAAAAGCACAAATATATGTATGTATCTCATGAATTTGTTAGCCTTGTTGCATTAAGAAGTCAATCAGTTTACAAACACCTAGAGCGTATATTAATTATTGAATCCATTTTCTCTCTATCTTTGTCTAACTATATATATTGAATAATGAACCTACTATTCCTTTTAAGATGTATGATGGCTAAGACACAATTTTAACCATACATCTATACTATCAAAACCTATGGACTGTCAAAACTAGAAGGCAAAGTATAAGTAGATAAAGGAACCTAAATTCCAAAAGGGGGAAATGAACACAATGGCATATCTATCACAAAAGAAAAGAAGGGAAATAGAGACTAGAAGTATAGGTGTATTCATGGTGAATTGCCAGAGTCATAGGTGAATTACAATGATAGATTGTAGCTTCTCCAAAAGGGATAAAATTTGAGATAAAGGAGAGGAGTGTGATTATTTTTCTTGTCAAATGTAAGTTGTTTTGATGGTAGTCTGAAAAGAGTAGAGAAGAGGTTAGCTCTGGGGCCAAGGTGATGATCACAGTGATCTTGAAAGATATACACAATAATTAATTTTTTCATGGAAGATCCTATGGTTGGAACAATGTAATGATAATGAAAAGAGCCTTATACAAGTAGGAAAGAGTCATATAGGGTGCAACAACATGACAAAAATAGTGAGCTTGAAGCTTGCAAACCCTAGCCAAGATGATGGTTTCATGGAAGAGGATGGGCATAAAGACATATCCTAAGGTGAGCAACAATTCATATGGCAATGAAGCATGACAATAAGGAGTGAAACATGACTAGATTGAAGACAACTCATGATGTTTGAAGTAACAAGAGAAGATCTAATGTAGAATAGTCATCATATGTGCAATTACCACACAAGAAGACAATGGAAGCTCGAAGATGACAGTGAGATCTCAAAGAATAATATATGTGTCAGCCCTTTGGACTGTTGGTAACATTAAAGTTGGAACTTCTAAGTTCAAGACGACTGTCCTTAAGGTAGAAACTAGTCAAATCATGATGATGCAATAAGTCCACATAATTCAGGGAACAGTCATAGTCAACGTTATGTAATAGCCCTACAGAACATACATGATAGATGGTAGGAGGAAATGGGTATAACAAGCAAGAGCATCACATAGAAATCAATGGATAGAATAGAAGAGCATTAGTTCTCATAGCTGAAAATTGGGGATGTGAGGGCAAAGGTAGAAGAGGGCCATGTTGAGGACAGTGGCAAAACATAGACCTGCTATTACAGTGAAAATGTTAAAATATGAGATAGATAAGGTCATTAAAGTATGAAAATTCCATGGAAATGAAAAGAGTGACAACAAATACCCTTAAAAACCCTTGGTTAGTCAATTTTATGAATGGAGTGGCAAGAATATGACTATTTTTAATGAGGTAACCATGGCAACTGTGATTGTATATGACAACAAGAACACCATCGAGCTTAACAATTTTGAATACAAATGGACTATTGTAGCAACAGACATAGGAAGATCCTAAACAAGTGATAGTGCTTGGCCAAGTCAACAGATTAGATGCATCACAACTAGGCATGACAGCCATAAGGGTGAAACATCATTCAAAAAGGGTTTTGAGACCACAAGCAACTAGTTCACATCAGTTTCGACACTTATTTTATAGGTTTTTCAAAGTTGCATGACCTAAGAGGACCTTTTCATACAAATTGAAGCATCAGCTGGCAGTGGAGTTCAACTTCAAAGTCATCATCAAATAAACTGCTTTTTCCAAATGCAAGCTGAAAGGCCTTTCCAGTAAGTGGCAACCGATCCTTTACTTGTACAAGTAGTTGTTGTATCAGCTCAGGGTCCTTAACAAACACAAGAAGCTGAGTATGACCAAGCCATACCTGAACCATAGATGTGCAGCTCAAATACACATTAATTGTAGATGTGCAGCTCAAATATTCTAACAATCAATAAATCAAAGGTTCTAACAATCAACCTTAACAACTACTAATGTCATTGCTTTGATAGAAGAAGATTGCATGAAGCATCCAGGCAGTATTACATAAGCCATGTGCCTCAAAATCACAATCTCTCTATCCCATGAATCCACAATTAAATATTTTATGCTAATTAAATTCAATATCTCAGTATGAGTTACTTCAAATATTTGTCATCATAACAGCTATGTGTTTTTGGATCTACATACAATAATAGCAATATAAGACTACCACATACTCCTTCAAATAAGAACCATAATCATAACAACTATGTGTTTTTGGATCTACATACAATAACAACAATATAAGGAAGACATTTCTAGAAGAGAAATATTTAAAAGCAAAGCTAAATGGAAGAACTCTGAAATGATTGTTCTAAGTCCTTCCATTCAAACAATCCACTGTATTGCACTAGAGACCTGCATCTCCTTGATAGAAGAAATCGGGAATTGAGCTACAGATGAGTTGTGAATATCTCTTTACATTGAAGATATTTTTTATTTGCTACAGATGAATGTAGAGACTAGATGTCTCTGCATTCATCTATAGTGACTATGATCAAATAAATCACATGTAAAGTTATTTGAAGGAGTATGTGGTAGTCTTATATTTGTGTTATTGTATGTAGATCCAAAAACATGGCTGTTATGATGACAAATATTTGAAGTAACTCATACTGAGATATTTCATAAATCACATGTAAATTTATTTCATAAGTCCAATCTCATTGGACATTGAATTAACACCCACATCCATAATCTTTGGGGTGATAGCAAAATAGTGTCAATATGAGAGTTAGTAAGTGACACAAGTTGGCATTTAGTCTACATTTGGAGTATAAGAATGAATTTTTATTTGATTTTATTCCATTAGAAGTGTGTGACCTAATTTTTGGTAGTCTTACCAACTATTTATGAGGGATGCTATTTATTTTAGACACAAGGATCAATATATCCTTTGGTTAAAGGGTAGGAAATTCTTTGTGAATTCATAAATAGGTAGGTATAGAATTACAATTGCTAGCACCTCAAATGCAAAGAGGCTAATCAGTGCTTTTGGGAGGTTGGATTCTTAACTGGACGAGGGACTGTATGTGCACAAAGGGGTGGCAAATATAACTTTTAAACCTCAAAATGACGCTGACTAATAGGGTATAGGGTCATCACACAATGAAAAGCACATATGAATGAAGAAAGGAAAACAATGTGAATTCAGGATAGTAACTATAAAAGGTGGTCAAACCTTTTCCTTTCAGTTTTGCTACTGTAACTAGTGGATCTGTGAAGGGACACAGATTGGTGCCTATGATTGGTTCACAATTGCTTTAAGTATAAAGTGGGCTTGGGGTTCCAAGCCGAAATAAAAAAGATTCTTAAGGCTATATGTGAGTGCTTGGGAATTCTTCAGTCGGTTCTCTGTTTAAATGACCATTTGGAAGCAAAAGCCTTCCTAGTTGGGGGTGTATGCACCCAAAAGTGGTCGCCTAGACTTTGGGCCCCATTTATTCAATTTATCAATCCTGAATCATTTTGATCATTAATCAATATTTTCAACATTATCAATCTCTTGATCAAGTCTTAATTTCGATCATATATTGGATTTTTATCCTATGGGCTAACCATTTATCCTAAGTCTTTATTTGATTAAAAGGAATATTTCCTCCCTTTTTAATTAAATAAAAAGCCCACCTTTTCCTCCTATCCTAAGTTGCACAAATAAAACATTATTCCTATTTTATAAAAAGGGAAAAAGCACTTTTTGTCTCACATGAGGCTCAAAAGTCAACACTTCACTCTCATTGGAGGATACTTGTGCACATGGATTGCTCCTCTTTCAAGCTCCACCGCTGATTAAGATCTTTTGCCTCTTAATCTCCATGGTCCATTCCTTTGCATTTCTTATAAAAGGAGAGCTCTCTCCTTCATTTGCATATCCTTGTTTTATGCTATTGTTATGCTGCAGGTTTTGGAGCTCTCTTTGAAGACACTCAAGCTTTGAAGCCTTGACATTCTTAGTTGCATTCCATAATAGTTTTGCTTTCATAGTTGCATTCATGGCATTCTTAGTATAGATTTCCTTTTATGCAATCTCACATAGTCTAAATAGGAAGGATTTGTAATCCATTGCTATTTCCTTTCATAGATTAGTTGCATTGTACTTTCCTTTCATAGCTTAGATTTGCATTCATACTAGTTGCATTTGCATTTCATTTCCATTTAGATTCTTGGAGATATTGGCATTGTTGCCCTTGTCTTCATTGTGAATCTCTCATTGTATGGTTGACTAGCAAGGTCACCTTCTTGTAGCTCTAGCTGAGAGCAAAACTCATAGTCCCTTGCAACTCCATGCATAGAGAGCTATGAGCCGCTTTGTGAGGCCTCATTCTTGAGAAACCTTGCATGTAATGGTTCATAGAAGTGCATATTTTAGTGTGTACATTTCTGGCGCCCACCGTGGGGCAGAGTAGATTAGCTTTGTCCCTTTAATTCTGCATTTTTCGTCATTTTCGGATTAATTTTCGGAAAAATCTGCGTCTCTGGTTTTCTGTCTCAGATTATCGCGCGACACTTCTCAGAAATATCGCGCGATATACTTCTTGTCTTGGTGCGATAGTTCGCTCGGGAAAAGTATCGCACGCCTATATTGAAGTCTATCGCCTGGCATCGGGTGAAGTATCGCCTGGCATCGTGCGAAGTATCGCTCGACTGGGGAAGTATCGCCTGGCTATAGGAAGAAGTATCGCACGATACTGGTGAAGTCTGAGGTATATCGCCTGATCTAACAGTGAACTATTTTGTATCTTGCAAGTTTCGGGCTCTTAGCTATCTTTTTGAAATTTTCTGAAATTTTCAGCGTTTTCAAATCCGTGCCACTTTGGAAAATGGGTGCCCATTTTTTTTTTGAAATTTTGCAAATGGTATCAAAAGTTTAAGTGTGATATATCGTTGGAAAGGTCTTTCCGAGCCTAATCCAACCATGATGGTTTCATTTTCAGATTTTATCATTTGATCAGTTATTTTTGCAAATTATCTAATTTTTCATGTACTAATCATTGGTAGATTTTGGATTTTGATTCTCCCAACTCTTGTTGGTCTAACAAGTTGTGGTTGTAGGTGCTCTCATTACTTGAAATTTGTCAAAAGAACGCATGTCAAAGAGGGCTACTAATGGTTTTTGTAGGGCTGCCCAAGCATAAAAACAAAAAAAATTCTTGCTTGTTATTTACTTTCTTTTCAAGTGTGGCATTCACTAATTGTATTAGGAATCTTAATACCTTGTGAAAGGGATCTTGAGGTGGTAGGAGAAGTATGCTCTTCACCTTTAGGTGAATCAGAAAATCTTGACCCATCTTAAGGTTTTGGAAGCAAGGGGGTAATTGAACTCTTTGCTTGGTGTGTTTGGGAGAGATTCTTGAGATAGGGGAGTATGCTCTTCACTCTTGTGGTGAATCAAAAACCTTGAACCTCAAGATTTGATCTATTTTTGTTTAGTTTAGGAATCCTTTAGCGGGCCTGCTCTTGAGCAATCAAGAGGAACGACCCAAGTGGGGACAACCTTGTCATCATTTTCCTTGGTGGCGAGTGATTCCAACTCACTATAATCTCAAGGCTATCGAGGACACAAAACCTTGGTAGACATAACACTTGTCTTCGCTTGATGTGAGTAGCTCATGGGATTGCGACCATGGGGAAAGCATTGAGCAAGAATGCTTAAGGTACTCTTGAGGCCGCGAGGTCCTAGTCCTTTACGAGGAGCAAGAGGGGTGTTGTGAACGGAAACCCTTATTAAGAACCATAGATTAGAAACCACCTTTTTTAGCCACTTATCTTCTTAGTGCAAGGATTGATCCAAGTGGAATAACCCGGATCACCCCAAGATACTCACCATATGTGTCCCTTTGGTTGTGTTGTTTGACACTTCCATGACAAAGCCAATATCTCTTGTGGGCAACCACTTGGTGTGAGGCAAGGGGGCATCAAGTTGTGGGCTAAGTTGATGAGTAATGAGCCTTGTCTTGTAGGTAGATATTGCTTGAAGTGTCTTCGATTGTGTGATACCAGTGTAAACGTTCTTAACATACAAACAATCGGTAGCATTCATAGGGTGCTTTTTCAATTTTGATATCATAAGTGTTTGTCTTGGCAAGGTTTCTTTTGCCCTTGTTTCAAGTGTTTGGAGACATGTTTGATCCCCTACTGTTTGCAAACCTGTCCAAATACTATTAAAATTGTGATTGAAATCAGACATTTTCACCCTTAGATTCAAAATTTGCACAAATTGGTCAAAATCAACATCAGTATCGCATTTGTCCATTCTTGGTGAGAAAGATTATCTCTAGAATTGTTAGTCACATTCTTGGAGAATTTTAGTACTCTTATTGTCCAAATCACTTTCATTTATCTCAATTTCAATTATATTTTGGCCTAGCCCAACCTCCTGGTTCAAAAGTGCAAGGGTAGTCACCCTTTGATTTGAAGCACCTCTTTGACAGTGTTGGTAAAGCCCCTTCTTCTATCTTTTCATTTCTCTTTGGACAATAGAGAACTTTGATTATCCTAGTTTGGTGTTGACATTTTGTGAGGTCATCCTATTACCAAGGGTCTTCTATTTTCAGTCTTCCTTGGTCAGTCCAGATCTTAGATCTTAGGTGTTGTCATGTTGCTCAACATCTCAATGAACGTTATGGTATCAATTGCACAAGATGACTCTTAGTCTTCTTCTTTCTTCTCCATTTCCCATGTTCTTCTAAAGTCTTCTACTCCCATGGGAAATTCTTCTTCTTCTTCTTCTTCTTGATTCTTTTCCTCTTATTATCTAGTCTACCTTCTTCTATTCATCTATTCATTTCTTCCATGCTTGATTACTTCTCTTCTACAACCATGAATTTCAACTATCTTATTAAGGAACCTCTCTTGAGAATAGATGATCTTGAACTCATTTCTCAATTTGAAGAATTTTGTTCCTCTAATGGTTCTTCTAAATATGGCATGGGTAATAAACTTATAGCAAAAATAAAAGAAAAGTCGATTGAATCAGATGCCTTTGCTAGAATCATACTCATGGTCTCATCCAAATATTCTTCATCTTCTAAATCTTCTCATCATTCCTCACATTCTAAATCTTATCACGATTCTTCTAAGCATTATTCACATTCTTCATCTTCTAAGTCTTATCATGATTCTTTTAAACCTCATTCGATTTCTTCATCTTCCAAATCTTATCATGACTCTTCTAAACATTATTCACATTCTTCATCTTCTAAATCTCATTATTATTCTTCTAGACATTCCTCATTATCCAAGCCTTCTTCTTCCTCCATGAAGTCTTCATTTTCCTCTTCTTCACGATCTCATTCTTCTTCTACTTCTCCCAAGAATCTTCCTTATCTTCAGAAGACATACCATAAAGAGCAACATGATAGTCCTTGTGATGTCTCTTCCACAAAGAGTGATACACCCACCTATGATGACTATAATGACTATGATGACTATGATGATGGACAATGTAGTGATACCCATGAAACTTCTATTCCTAAGCATCATCCTCGTGGTACACTTGTGATTTCTAAGGGGAAATCCTATTGGGTAGACTGTGATGGTGATCCATATGATTCTGAATTTGAAGAATTCTTTGATGATTTTTGTGAACAATACAATATTCCTACTAAAGAGGAGAAAATCTACCGTGCTGATTTCAAACGTCAAAAGGATCTCTCCTCTAAAAGTTCTCATGCTGAAAATAAAGGTTACACTCTTGAGCAAGATCATGTTAATGTTGAACCTTTGTCTTGTGATGGTTCTCTTCTATCCTCTACTTCCTCCAACGTCCACACGTCTCCTAAAGCTGCTATGTCTTCCAAATCTTTCACAAATTCTCCATCCAACAAAGATCCTAATGCTTTTCATGCAGTTCCCTATAGTTATCCTGAAGGGCCACCTCTTAAAGAAACTCAAGCTAACCTTCACTTGGCTGCAAATACTTTCAATAATGTCAAACCTAAAGAGCCTAAGCCTTCATCCGCTATAATGCCTATTTCAGCTAGTCCTTCACCACCTCTTCCAAAGTCTTCCATACAATTCCAACATGCTTCCTTGTCCTTAGAAGTGGCTCCATGTCAAAAGGACTCTAAAAATGAAAAAGAAAAGAATATAAATAAAGATCAAGATCAGGAACCCTCCATATCATCCAATTCTCTTCATGATGTGTCTCCTCCACTTTATGGTTCTTTTGATCCTCTACGCTCTTCCGCATTCATTCCACCATCTCCTAAGCAAGATCAAGCTACTACTTACACCATTGAGCTTATTGATAATCAAAATAACCTTACTACACTTGCACTTTCCAAAGATGATACTTCCATTAAGGTTATTAAAAATGGTGTTGTTACTTCTGATGTTAAGCCTATTGAAAATCAAAAGAAAGTTGATACACTTACGCTATCCAAAGCAACTTGTCAAGATCAAAGTCTTCCATCTTCTTGTTCTACCACTCCATGTTCACTTCCACTTTCTACTCTTCCTAAGTCTTCGCAAGCTACGAACAATCCTGTCAAAGAAGGTGCTCCTATTCAAGATGTGCATGATCCTGTTGAAAACTCTAATGCTCACTCTAAAGATGCTGATATCCTTGGTTGTCATATAGATGTTGATGAACTTATTGATTATCCTTTTGCATCTTCCACTTCCATCCTTGGACCTCCTCCACCACTACCAAGATCTTCACATCTTCCTTCCATCTTGGGTCCTTATGTCCCTTCACTTTCCCCTCCTAACTCTCCTAATTCATCATCCATTTTGGGTCCTTACGTCCCTCCATCTCCTATCTTTCCTCAAGATCAACATAGATGCATACCCTTGAATCCTTTTCACCCACCCACCCATCTAAACCGGTCATATCCTCCTTCTTCCACAAGTCCCAAGTCTTTTGGAAGTAACTTGAATGCTCAATACAAGAAAAAGAAGCAATATAAGAATCCATCAAAAAAAGAAGATCACCATGTCCCCTCTAATCGACATGGATATATAAAGTCAAAAGAGATATCTAAAAAGAAAACTACAAGACAAGTATGGGTTCCAAAATCCATTATTGAAGATATTCTCTCTAAATCATCAAAAATAAATGAAAAGGTTAAGGCTATATGGATTCCAAAATCTCTCTTGAAAGAGTCTAATATTGAACAAAAAGTGAAGTTGACATTCAAGCTTCCAAAGGCTTCCACTTCATCTTCTTCCAAAAATATTCTTCCATTCCATGCGCTTGAACCACAACCTCTGCTAAACATTTGCCATATTCCTTCTCGTATTCCTCCATTCACATTTGAGAATTATAACAAGTACACCAATCCTCTTTTTGAAAAGTCAGATAGAAATAATGAACCAGAATATGGTTCGCACTTGGACTAGAATATGGTTTATGTTTCCTCCATTTTTCCCATCACCCTTCAAGGTGTGTATTGACGTTGATCTTACCTTTCTTTCCATCTACCTTTTCACATTCCTTCCATTCATTATCCTTCTACCTTCTCTCATTTTCCCTCATTTGCCTATTCCTTCTGCATCTTCCTTTCCTCTTCAGCATCTTTGAGCACATCATTTTGAATCCTTGGCATATAATGATTTATCCTTTCAAGGAGCATTATCTAAAAAGCTTGCTTTCTTCCAAAAATTATAAAATTCAAAAAAATAGAAAAATGAAAAAATAAAAAAAATGATGAAAAAAATTAAAAATGTGCCATGGTGAAAACCTGGAAACAGGCACCTTGGTAGCAAAAGTAAAGAGAAATAAATTCGTCCTATGGTGAAAACCACTCCCTTGTGGCACCTTGGATAAGTACCATGATGAAAACCTAGCAATCAGGCGTCATGCGTAGTTCTTCTACATATTTCATCCATTCCATCTTCTCTCTTTGATCTTGACAATGTTGATCTATACACGAACATTTGGCTATTTTGTGAGCTATCTTACAATGATCTTGCTTTCATTCCATTCATGTCTAGCCTTCATCTTCATTTTCCTTCATTCATTCTAGCCTTTCGCTATCCTTTTCCCCTCTGGTCTTGATCTAATAAAAAAAGAGTAAAACATGATGCTATGAAGTCTCTTGACATGTCTACTCCTTTGGACTGCATTTCTTCCTTCTTTTTCATTACACTTTTGAGGCTTATCCTATGCTATCCTTTCATTGCTTGTCCAAATGCGCTTTACATGACAACAATTTTTCTCTAGCTTGGGTACTCTTGAGGAGTTTGTCTTTGAAGATTTCTTCCCTTCACTCTCCTTCATTCTCATGTCTTCCATCTCTTTCACCAGCTGGGTGATCCCTCTTGTCCCTCACCTTCCTAGACATTGGGACTACATGATGTGATCTTGCTTCGGAGTTTGATGCCCATTCTATCCGGGGGTATCCTTTGTACATATTTATTGATCTTGAAAAAAATACCAAAAAAATTGATATATGATGCTGAAAAAATCCTACAAAGCATAAAAAGTCCTGAAAAAAATACAAAAAAATCAAAATATTCAAAAAAAATCAAAAAAATAGAAAAAGTGCCTTGGTGAAAACCTAGCAATAGGCGCCTTGGTAGCAAAAAAATCTCAAAAAACTTAAAAAAGAGAAAAAATTGCAATAAAAATGATTCCAAGTGGTGAAAACCTGGAAACAGGCGCTACTTGAGGCCTTTGCACTCCTATTTGTTAGCATACGTCCTCGACACTTAACTACTTGTCATCATGCCTTGACCTTATTTGGCCTAGTCTGGAATTGGTCTTTGTCTTTGTCTAGGGGGCATAACTGTTCGCATAGGTCTTTTAGGTGCGTTTGTCTCTTGGGGCATTTCACAACAGGTGTTTTTCAACACCACCCCAAATAGTGTTTTTCAACACTACCCTTGCGTCGAGTGTTTCTTAACACTTATCAGATGTCTTACCCAGCAGTCTCGCATGATGCGATATTTCCCATTTACAGATAAGATACTCAGAATTTGACTCTATGACCAACACACACGCACTTAAACAATCAACTCGCTGGCGATATGATGACTTTATTTTTCTTTGTGTGCTGTCTATGAGGATTTCTTTGATGAGTGATCTCTCCCTGAGAAGTTTTCGATGATGCATAGCTAGAAGACTGAGGGAATGAGAACATGTTTTCTTTCTTTATCTGCTTGTGGGTATATTTTGTTGATCCTAACTGTCATGAGCATTTATGCTGGTCCTACTTGACACTATGGATTGACAAGGTATTATCCTTGACTGTTTTGCGAGTGCATGCTTTTAGCTATCCTGACTTTCATGTATCTTGATACAAGCATAATCTCACCATATCAAACTTAGGTGATCTCACTGCATTAGTCATCTGGACCTATATGTCTTTGATGCCTAGGTGAGATTTCCACATTTCTATCTGATAAAGATCATATTGATATCCACATAGTTATGCTAGTGTGCATTGTATGATCTTATGACGCTACCAATAACGCTCGATGATGATAATTAGATGTCTATAAGCGTTGTGACCTTGCAAGTCAACCACTTTCATAGTTGTTTGCATTTTTAGGTTCATGTTAGATTAGTTTTTGCATCTTGCATATGGAGAGAGCTCTCCTTTTTTCATCTTACGTGGACATGTTGGTCAACTGTGCTCATTTTCTGATTCTTCTTGATCATATCTTTCATTTCTGGTCTTTCATATCACATCCTTTTCTATCCATTTTCGGACTCGAAATCGAAATCCAAGTCACATTTTCAAGTTTTCTCATTCTTCTGAGCAATTGACTGACCTTTTGAGGCATAATTTGATTTTCGATGGACTTTCTTCCTTCCATGTCTCTCAAATTTTCTAGTCTTTCATCCACTCTATTTCTAGTCTTCTATTTCTATTCTTCTACTTCCTCACTGGGGCATGTTTCATTGCCTAATGGTTAACCTATTTGACCCTTACATTCGATTATGATTTGATCAAATCTTTATCCATTTGCTGTCTCTCCTCTACCTGATTTCGATTTCGATTCCGAGGGGGCAGTATTTATGGGATTCTCATCCCTAATTCTCTTGATTTTCCTGATTCAGACATCTTTTGTGAGCTTTTGCTCAAAATTTGAGATTCTTATCTCCCATTTTTAGACTTGATTATTGCCTAGCAGCGACGGTGATAGTTTTGTCTAAAGCTTGATTTGCACCTAGCAGCGACGGTGTTGGTCTAAGCTTTTGTTTATGTTTTGTCCAGATGTGATCCCGAATCGACCTCATATCTGAGTTGTTTTGTGATCCCAAATCGATCTCACATTTCAACTTCATTCTTTGACTACATGTGTTCCCAAATCGATCACACATTAGTCAAAGAGGGGCAAATGTATGCACCCAAAAGTGGTCGCCTAGACTTTGGGCCCCATTTATTCAATTTATCAATCCTGAATCATTTTGATCATTAATCAATATTTTCAACATTATCAATCTCTTGATCAAGTCTTAATTTCGATCATATATTGGATTTTTATCCTATGGGCTAACCATTTATCCTAAGTCTTTATTTGATTAAAAGGAATATTTCCTCCCCTTTTAATTAAATAAAAAGCCCACCTTTTCCTCCTATCCTAAGTTGCACAAATAAAACATTATTCCTATTTTATAAAAAGGGAAAAAGCACTTTTTGTCTCACATGAGGCTCAAAAGTCAACACTTCACTCTCATTGGAGGATACTTGTGCACATGGATTGCTCCTCTTTCAAGCTCCACCGCTGATTAAGATCTTTTGCCTCTTAATCTCCATGGTCCATTCCTTTGCATTTCTTATAAAAGGAGAGCTCTCTCCTTCATTTGCATATCCTTGTTTTATGCTATTGTTATGCTGCAGGTTTTGGAGCTCTCTTTGAAGACACTCAAGCTTTGAAGCCTTGACATTCTTAGTTGCATTCCATAATAGTTTTGCTTTCATAGTTGCATTCATGGCATTCTTAGTATAGATTTCCTTTTATGCAATCTCACATAGTCTAAATAGGAAGGATTTGTAATCCATTGCTATTTCCTTTCATAGATTAGTTGCATTGTACTTTCCTTTCATAGCTTAGATTTGCATTCATACTAGTTGCATTTGCATTTCATTTCCATTTAGATTCTTGGAGATATTGGCATTGTTGCCCTTGTCTTCATTGTGAATCTCTCATTGTATGGTTGACTAGCAAGGTCACCTTCTTGTAGCTCTAGCTGAGAGCAAAACTCATAGTCCCTTGCAACTCCATGCATAGAGAGCTATGAGCCGCTTTGTGAAGCCTCATTCTTGAGAAACCTTGCATGTAATGGTTCATAGAAGTGCATATTTTAGTGTGTACAGGGGGTGTAAGATAAATAATTGGATCTTGTATTTGACACCTAGACTATCAAGATTATGTCCTAAATGTGAAACTTTATTACTGATCCAAAAACAATAGTCAAAGGGAATCAAAGGTTGACATTTTTGCATATTCTTGTTTCTCACAAAAATATACACCATTTAAAAAAAATAGCATCTCATTTATGTTTGTATGCTAGAGGTGGAAGTGGATAATCAGGTTTTGAATTAAAATTGATTGAAATGCCCAAGTCAGCCACTTAAGGGAGAAATTTGATTACCTTGGAATGAAAACTTTCACCATTCTAAAAGTCCCACTTTCTATTCAATATTTATGTTCAATTCAGGCATGCCAGAACTAAAGAAAAGCTAAATGGAAGAACTATGAAATGATTGTTCTAAGTCCTTCCATTCAAATAATCCATTGTATTGCACTAGATACCTGCATCTCCTTGATAGAAAAAATCAAGAATTGAGCTACAAATGTGTCATGAATATCTCTTTACATCAAAGATATCTAGAATTGCTATAGATGAATGCAGAGACTAGATGTCTCTGCATTCATTTGTAGCGACTATGATCAAATAAATCACATGTAAAGTTATTTGAAGGAGTATGTGGTAGTCTTATATTGTTGTTATTGTATGTAGATCCAAAAACACATGGCTGTTATGATGACAAATATTTGAAGTAACTCATACTAAGATATTGATCTACATACAATAACAACAATATAAGGAAGAAATTTCTAGAAGAGAAATATTTAAAAGCAAAGCTAAATGGAAGAACTCTGAAATGATTGTTCTAAGTCCTTCCATTCAAACAATCCACTGTATTGCACTAGAGACCTGCATCTCTTTGATAGAAGAAATCAGGAATTGCAAGTGAAGAAACCCAAGGACGAAACACAAGATAGTGTGCCTTAGAGCAGCATAAGAGCACAGGTAGGACAGTTGCAAGTTTTTGAGGATGAGACCCCCACTCCCATTGAGGGCTCATTCAGAGAGAATGCCATAGATCAAGAAGGTAGGGACAAGTATGCATAATCATTAATTACTATTTACTCTTAAATATATGTTTTTTCTACTTGGGTTCAATGGTGTTGTCATTTGTCAAACTGAACTCGTCTCTTGTTCTTGTTTCCATTGGTATTTTTGGGGCTTAGTTTTTACAATTTTCAAAATTTATATGGATTTTATGGGTGGGTATTTCCAGGCATATTAGAGAAAGTACCCCTTCTAGTCTTATAGGAGATGGTGAGACTTTGGAAGCTCCTGGTTCTACAACTAGACCTTCTTGTCGCAGCTCTGGTAGAAGAAGATTGCAAGGTGAAAGTAGGAGAGATGTCCCAACCTCTAGAGAAATGGAGGAGGTCTTTGTGGGAGCAGAGCAACAACAAAAAAGAATCTTCATAAAAAGGTATTAAATGAATACGGTCTGCAATACGATCCAAAAATAAAAACATACATTGAAAAGAAAATATTTTGCAAACAAATCAAACCCTCAAGCCATATATAGGAGCCATGACTTGAAAAAATCATCTGCCATCGACAACCCTCATCCACACCACACCAATGGAAACAAAAAATGAAAACGCAAACTAGAAATACCTGATTTGTAGAGAAGGTGAGCGCGAGAATGGTGGAAAATTATGATCTGATTTGCAGAGAGCGCGAGAACGGTGGAAATGCAGAGTGAGCGCGAGAAAATGAGGCATTTCAACCCCCTTTGAAAACCCCAAAAATGAATGCATGAAGTTCACGGACCTGACAAAAAAGTTTGTTTTGCTTTGATATTTTCCAAAACCCAGTTTTATTTTCTAATTCCATCTCTTCGGTGGGAAGATGGTGTCGCCCATTTTAGGGCCAAAACCTGATTTTGAATCCTAAACCTCGAATTGCATTTTACTCTCCCAAATGACGGATTTGGTGAAAATCAGGAAGTGTCGCCACCAATTTCAGTCCAATTCCCACAAACAAACAGGGCCTAAGAGATACATTTCATTATATGGATAGTCATCATCAACAATAACAACTTTAATGTCACAACTATTGGTGTAATGTTATAAAAAATATTAGATATTAAATCAACAAGTGTGGTTATTGTTAGTCATGCTTAACTTGGCTCATTTTTCAAATTTTTGAGCACCCTCATGTATACTCTTGCTTGCCAAACCATGAAATTAATTAATTTCTGAATTTTGTAAAAGTTGGTGCAAAATCCTTAAATAGACCTAATTCTAACCTCATTTTGGTCTATACAACCAATTTTTGTGGTCAAACTCCCTATTGAGATTTTAATATTTTGACTTTAGAGTTGGCCATATGCAAATAAAATTAAATTCTAAATTTTGTGCATCCTGTGTAAAATGATTTCTAGGTTTTGCTCTTCATGGACTACTCATCCTGTTGTCAAAATTGTGTGAGAAATGGAGCCCCAAGCCAAAAGTTATGAAGTTTTTCATACCAATTCAAAAGAGCAATGATAGATCTTGAAGTCCACTTTGAACCATTGAACCAACATAAATGGGTTCAAAAGTTCAAAGTTTGTGGGTTCAAAATTCTTTGTTCATAAGTTCAAAGAGTTCATGGTTCAAAAGTTCAAAATTCTCAATTTCATGCTTCATGCAATCGGCCTCTTAAATGAACTCATGAACCAAAAAAAGAAATGGTTCAAGGGTTCGACATCAAAAGTTGAAGATTTCCCTGATGAGAATTGTTTAAGTGAACTAGGCTAAAATTTCAAATACATAAATTGTTGAGAGATTGGGCTTTCCTTCAATTCTTGAACCAAGCAATCAGTGCAAAGTCTTGAATGTATTCAACTTGTTGATGGAGTGGGTGATCATTCTGGCATGTCAGATATCTCTTTGAAACATTAAACCAAACAAACAAAGTGTTGACATAGGGCAGGTCCCCATGCGACTGCATAGCTTATTTTGGCTAGCAGCCACTACTCAATATTTCAAGGAGCATTTTGCGGAGTGAGTGGCCCCATGAATACTATTTTTCCTTTAAATTAATTTCTAATTAATTATTATACATTTTAACATACATAATGAAAGTAAATGAAAAAAAAAGGAGGGAAAAATGTAAAGACTGAACTTTCAACACAAAGACCACATCAGAAAATTTCATATAGAGACAAAGAAGTTGGTCAACCAGTCAAAGGTTGAATGCACAAGTCGACAAGATACAAATATATTGCTAATAATAAATGAATAAAAGTACTATTACGACCATTACTATCAAAAAGATAAATCATACCTTTGTCCAAACAATAACACAGAAAGTCGACCATCTGTCGAATTTCATCAATAAATGATAAGAATTAGATCCAAAATATGTACTTCCATATTAACGACATAAGTAAATAACAAAATTTACCAAATACCACGATGTCGATTACTAAAGGCAAGTCCTTCCTATAAAAACTTCAGAAACTTGTTCACAAAAGTCAGCAAGGGTGAGAATATTGTGGGAGTGCGTTTCCACCCTACCACAAAGCATTAACGCTTCCCCAGAATCTTTCCTGACATGAAAGATACCCAGCCCAACTAGAAGTACTCTAATAAAGTAAAACTAAGGAATAATGGAATATGTGCTACTTGATACATCCACCATCAAGTTCAAATATAACATGTCATGGGCTTCCAAAAGTAAATCTTGTAAATCTACTTCCATTTCATACATATGGAAAAGATTGCGTAACTATTCCCATTTAATGCATAGTACATTATGTTTCATGGGTGCATTCAACATGCATAAAAGAACATATCAACATCCTTTTCCTAACTATCAAAAACATGTCAAGCTCATACAATTCTGCCATTAGCTCTTTTATGTTCAAATGATATGTATAACTTGAAATCATCATAGTACATGGAGTAAAACCATATGCATCATTCCGATATATATGAAACTAGAAACATTAATTCCTTCTTGAGAAACATGTTGAAAGTCTCTTTTATTTTGTATCTAACCAATATAGAAGAACATATACTTAGTTCCAATTTAAACACAAGGTTAATGAACATTCCATCCTCTTGGTTCTCAATAGGAAATATAGTTGCATAATAAATATAAGTTTCTCTTTATATGATCTTTTATTTCTTTAAGCACGGAGAAACACAATAAACATTCTTGCATACTTTAGCACATGCAAACACCATTCCTTATTATTTTATCTGGTATTCCAAGTTATCATAATCTTCAATAGTATGTACTTTGTATTGAATTAAATATGGCCTTATATTCATATAATCATTTAGTCATACTTAGTATTTATCTACGCATAAACACTCAATGCAAAGATAATGAAAATAAGCCTACACATAGGCATAGTCCTTCCTTGATGTATAAACCATAGTCAAACTTGTAAAGGATAGGTTTCAAAAAAAAACATAACTAACTTGGTCTAAAATCACAGCTATTCATTTTTTATTTCACCTTTCAATAATGGATCAAACACAAAGCAACATAAAATCCATGTTTAACCTCTCCTAACAGGATTCTTATTGAAATAGTCATAAAAATTCAATCTCAGAAAAATATATGATAAAGTAAAATCACATTTCATATTTTATATAATCATTTCATTTCTACAGGAAATTCATCAAGATTCCTGTCGCAGTAAAAACACCAAGTTTGTTCCTAAGTTTTATCTTTATCCATAAGTAAAATTTGATAGTTGTCAAAGACTTTTGTTCTGTTTACTATCTTTTCTCTTTTCAGATAATATCCAACTTCTCAAATGATATTACTGATTACACATTCTCATAATAAAATAATAACTATTTTCAGAGTTTCTAAAACATCATTCAACAATTCAGTGAATTCATCTATTTTGAATATGTTGAAAAATGGTTTATATTTGAGTGTAAGTTTGTGCCAAAAATAGTTACGTTTAAATCAAGTTTTTACTCTAAAATCATTCTAAAATTATGAAGTCAAAGAGCTTTAATAAACTTCTCAATCATTTCTTGAGCTTAGTTCATTTGTTTTCCTTTCAATAAAATTGTAATACTACTCATATTTTCTTAATCTAATATCTCTTTTCAAGAAATATATACAAATCCTTCTTTCTCTATATGTTTATAAAAATCGAGAGATCTTTAATAAGAACAAAAGATATGCAAAAGAAATACTATATATTTTTCACAAACATTTTAAACCAAAATAAAATTTCTACTCACTACTCAAAACATGAATTCAACAATAAAGAACTTGGTTTTCTTAGCAGAAAATATGGAGTTGAAATACTTCTTATTCTCCTCTTCTGGGTCGAATTTCTTCTTCCTTTCTTCGAGTGTGAACCAATCTTTCTTCCTTCAAAAATAATCTCCTCTTTCTCCTTCTAATAAAACTCTCTCAAAATAAATCCCTCTTCTTAATATAAATCTCCAGCTTCTTCCATAAATAAAACTCTTCTTTCTTAAGATGAAACTCTATGTCTTTCATAAGTTTCCACTCTCTGTCTTTCATAAACTCTCTATCTTTTTCTGTCTCCAAATTCATGGGCTGCTTCTCTTATTAATATCCTTTGCACTGATATTTTCTTTTTCCACAAAATTCTCCTCCTCCTAAATCTGTGTGGTTCATAGATTTATAGCCAAAGGGTTATTGACTAAGTAAAAACACATTCTCTGACTGCGTGAAGCACGTTCTGGGGACTGGAAAGAAATCAAGGAAATGAAAATATTTATTACACCCCCTTAATGTCGGCACAAAAAGCCTTGATTCCTGCCGCAATTCTCAAAGGATATTTATGGTTATGACATCCTTCCCCCCTTAGAAAATGCATCATCCTCGATGCATAATTTAAAATTGGTAATCATATGCAAAGATAATTTAAGTTTTTACAATTGACATGATGCTAAATCATCTCCCATTATTCAAATATTAAGGTAAACTAACAGCGAATCAACAAGATTCAATTTCATTTTCTTATCAACATAATTCAATTTCATTTGACTACTAGAATTATACCTTCAACTGCATGTTATCTAACTTTTGATAACAACAACAGATAATACACATACAGAGAAGCATCAACTGTACTATTACTAGAAGTTACATCTAGTATGCATTTAATCCTAAATGAATTCTTACTTTCATTTGAAAAACAATCATACACATACGCACATATTCCTCAAATAAATCATTCATAACAAGCCTCATAGGCAAATTCTAGTGAGTGTGTGAATTCCATTACTATCCTTCAGTTTTACAAGATTAGAGTTACCTCTCTCTGACAATATTCCCCCTCTATTATAATGTGTCATTCCCTCTGTGATACATAGGAACAACATCAAAGCATTAGTACATGTTTTCAACATAATCAAGATATATCATTCCTTCACTCTAATGCTTTTAGTCATAAATCTACATAATACCTTCAGTTTACCAAAGAGCACACACGTACCTATGCTTCTTTCCATACCTTGGTATCATACTGACGTAATCAATGGATTGAGCACTTTGTATCAAATTCCTGTCATACTTACACCTGTAGATACTTACAATATTTCTGTTTAGTCAAATTACAATTCATCATGGAAGATAATTTCCAATAGTAAATATCCCAGAATAAAGTTAATCATTAGAATACTATAAATGTTCAATAAATAAGTTCTAAAACTTGAACTTGATCATAAGTAAATAAATCATTCATACGTACCATCTAACATGTGGTACTTACTAGGTGAGATGGTTATCTGTCCATTTCGCTAAACACCTAAAAAGGTTATAAAATCTAATTTTCTATTTATGTGACCTAGGCCCTCATGCCCATCTTGTCACAACAGTAATTCAAAAGAAAAATTTTAACTCATTTCATCATAGCATTTATATTTCATCTCTCAACAAATATAATTTCGAGAAGTCTTACATCTTATCAAGAATAAGCATTCACATTTCATCAATGTAATGCAAGTGTGCTTCATCTAAGCATAAGCATCCAAATAAATCATTCTAATTCATCACCATATAAAATCAACACTTCAAAATATGTTATACATCTATAACAATGCATTCAAAAGCATAACCATAAAGGTCAATCATGGAACAAGAAATTTAATTATGATTGGACATCTGTCCTTTCTATAAGTCCCCGTCTCCTATGCCATTGGACAGTCAGTTGTCCATGCAAATCCTGAGATGGGAGTGTGGCTTAGACACTTGTCCGTTCTATCCACAAAGTATTACACTTCCTTGGGATTCTATCACCCTTCAGAATTCCTAACCCTGCGATGCCCAACAAAATAAAAGGCAGGGGGTATCTGGTGCAACCATGAAACTAAATACTTTCCATATATGGATAAGTAGAACTATTCATGAATGTGGCAAGGAGATAAAACATGGGCAGCATATTTACGAAAACATATGCGAACAAGCTTTGGCCAAAGCATCTTTTTTCTCCAGGAATGAACACTGGTAGGTAGAGAAACATCCCTTTCTACCCTTCCCTATTTTTCCCCACATTCGGCACCCCTCACCGAAAGGTAAACTTTCCAATTCTCATAAAAAAAATAAGCAAGAAGATGCAGTCCATTCATTTCATATAATTCCTTTCATGCAATAATACATTTATAACAAGAGCATGCAATTCGTACAACAAGAAACTAATCAAAATAATTATGCCCTTCAAAATTCTCATTCATCATAGGCAATCACATAATTTGAACCATCTAGTCAAATTGAAATACACATAAAAAGAAGGAGTATTGACCATTCTATCAAACACACCAATTATGCCTCATAACCAAATAAACTCTATTTCTTTTCCATAAAAATATGTCGACCTACTTGTCAATCATCAAAATGCATCAACTAGTACATCTATTTCAATCACCTCATAATAATTTCATGCAAGGTCTCAAATATAATCACCCATATGCTGATAATATCATATTAATGTGAAAAAGATGTAATTTTCATGGATTCCATCATTTCGTGAATATCCATGCAATGCTTCTCATAGCATCATTAATTAATGTTAATTATTTTATCAAATGCATTTCTAATATACACAACCCTTTGCATGTCAATTCAGTTTGATCATTTCATAATAACGGAAACATATTTCAAGTAACATATGAATGCAAGATTAAGAATGGTATGTTCTTCGCTATCTAATCCCCTTTACAATCTATTAATGTTAAACATGACAGATGACATCACTTCACATTACAAGACTAGCAGCATAAAATGCATTCTAGCCACCATAAGATCATAAGAATCACAATCTTCAAAGTTCACAAATTTTAATTTCAAAATCTCAAGGATCAAGTAAGAAGAATCAAATAGAAGTGTGAACCAAAATCTCAATTGATTGAAAAACTCAAAAATGGTGGCTAGATGGTCACAAAATAAACTTAAAAATTTCAAGGTAGTCCTTCACCACTTCAAAGTTCAAAATAAAACGTAAATTGAAACCAAATCACATTTACAGAGTGACTAACACTAGCCACAAGAAGGGAGTAAAAGCTACACATCACCTTGCGTCCAAGGTATGCTACATAACATGACCATGCTTCTAGGTCATAAATCTCAAAGTTTACATCATTATGCAATAACACATTCAATTGCTTTAAACAATATTTTCCTTTTCATTAAAACCAACTGACATGAATTGTTAATTCTCTCCTTTCTTCTGAAATCTCATGCCATGCAAGGTAGGACATATAAATATACTTTCACAAATTTTCTACGAATTTATGTTTCACATAAAACATGTTGAATTATGTTTCCTCAAGAATTTCATAAATTTTTAGTATTTAAAAATTCTTTCATAACACTTGCAATAATACATATTGCCATTATTTATCATAATTCAAGTCCTAATTTCTGGCAAACTTTCACAACTTTATTTAATTGTCATCATTCTTTCACTACATAGTATCTCATAGAATTTTATCTTCTTTCTCTACTACAATAATGTAGAGAAATAGAATTAAATTTTTAAGTGTATCCCACACAAAAAGTACTTCATAAATTATTATTTTTAACATATTCTAACATTTTGCAATAGAAAACAATCATACCACTCAAAAGTGGACAGTTGTCAAGTTCACATAACTATTTCAAAATTTCATAGTTCCAAGAACAACTAGGGACATTCAGAAAATTTCACACACATAAGAAATATTGTCCCTCAAATGTCTATTTCCACAAAACAAGGATCATCCTATCCTTTTCTATCAAGTTAAATTGAAATTGGAAAAATTATTCTAGTCAATCCAGGGAACCACAATTACGATCATAGACTAAGCAGTAATTGAATCACAATTTATGCATCTAAGGGTTCGCAACTAAACATAGTGAACTCAAGGCCCTAGTATGGAACCCAGTGCTCTGATACCATATGTAAAGACTGAACTTTCAACACAAAGGCCACATCAGAAAATTTCATATAGAGACAAAGAAGTTGGTCAACTAGTCAAAGGTCGAATGCACAAGTCGACAAGATACAAATATATTGCTAATAATAAATGAATAAAAGTACTATTACAACCATTACTATCGAAAAGATAAATCATACCTTTGTCCAAACAATAACACAGAAAGTCGACCATCTGTCGAATTTCATCAGTAAATGATAAGAATTAGATCCAAAATATGTACTTCCATATTAACGACATAAGTAAATAACAAAATTTACCAAATACCACAATGTCGATTACTAAAGGCAAGTCCTTCCTATAAAAACTTTAGAAACTTGTTCACAAAAGTCAGCAAGGGTGAGAATAGTGTGGGAGTGCGTTTCCACCCTACCACGAAGCATTAACGCTTCCCCAGAATCTTTCCTGACATGAAAGATACCCAGCCCAGCTAGAAGTACTCTAATAAAGTAAAACTAAGGAATAATGGAATATGTGCTACTTGATGCATCCACCATCAAGTTCCAATATAACATGTCATGGGCTTCCAAAAGTAAATCTTGTAAATCTACTTCCATTTCATACATATGGAAAAGATTGTGTAACTATTCCCATTTAATGCATAGTACATTATGTTTCATGGGTGCATTCAACATGCATAAAAGAACATATCAACATCCTTTTCCTAACTATCAAAAACATGTCAAGCTCATACAATTCTACCATTATCTTTTTTATGTTCAAATGATATGTATAACTTGAAATCATCATAGTACATGGAGTAAAACCATATTCATGAAACTAGAAACATTAATTCCTTCTTGAGAAACACGTTGAAAGTCTCTTTTATTTTATATCCAACCAATATAGAAGAACATATACTTAGTTCCAATTTAAACACAAGGTTAACGAACATTCCATCCTCTTGGTTCTCAATAGGAAATATAGTTGCATAATAAATATAAGTTTCTCTTTATATGATCTTTTATTTCTTTAAACATGGAGAAACACAATAAACATTCTTACATACTTTAGCACATGCAAACATCATTCCTTATTATTTTATCTGGTATTCCAAGTTATCATAATCTTCAATAGTATGTACTTTGTATTGAATTAAATATGGCCTTATATTCATATAATCATTTAGTCATACTTAGTATTTATCTACGCATAAACACTCAATGCAAAGATAATGAAAATAAGCCTACACATAGGCATAGTCCTTCCTTGATGTATAAACCATAGTCAAACTTGTAAAGGATAGGTTTCAAAAAAAAATATAACTAACTTGGTCTAAAATCATAGCTATTCATTTTTGATTTCACCTTTCAATAATGGATCAAACACAAAGCAACATAAAATCCATGTTTAACCTCTCCTAACAGGATTCTTACTGAAATAGTCATAAATACTCAATCTCAGAAAAACATATGATAAAGTAAAATCACATTTCATATTTTATATAATCATTTCATTTCTATAGGAAATTCATCAAGATTCCTGTCGCAGTAAAAACACCAAGTTTGTTCCTAAGTTTTATCTTTATCCATAAGTAAAATTTGATAGTTGTCAAAGACTTTTGTTCTATTTACTATCTTTTCTCTTTTCAGATAATATCCAACTTCTCAAATGATATTACTGATTACACATTCTCATAATAAAATAATAACTATTTTAAGAGTTTCTAAAACATCATTCAACAATTCAATGAATTCATCTATTTTGAATATGTTGAAAAATGGTTTATATTTGAGTGTAAGTTTGTGCCAAAAATAGTTACGTTTAAATCAAGTTTTTACTCTAAAATCATTCTAAAATTATGAAGTCAAAGAGCTTTAATAAACTTCTCAATCATTTCTTGAGCTTAGTTCATCTGTTTTCCTTTCAATAAAATTGTAATACTACTCATATTTTCTTAATCTAATATCTCTTTTCAAGAAATATATACAAATCCTTCTTTCTCTATACGTTTATAAAAATCGAGAGATCTTTAATAAGAACAAAAGATATGCAAAAGAAATACTATATATTTTTCACAAACATTTTAAACCAAAATAAAATTTCTACTCACTACTCAAAACATGAATTTAACAATAAAGAACTTGGTTTTCTTAGCAGAAAATATGGAGTTGAAATACTTCTTATTCTCCTCTTCTGGGTCGAATTTCTTCTTCCTTTCTTCGAGTGTGAACCAATCTTTCTTCCTTCAAAAATAATCTCCTCTTTCTCCTTCTAATAAAACTCTCTCAAAATAAATCCCTCTTCTTAATATAAATCTCCAACTTCTTCCATAAATAAAACTCTTCTTTCTTAAGATGAAACTCTATGTCTTTCATAAGTTTCCACTCTTTGTCTTTCATAAACTTTCTGTCTTTTTCTGTCTCCAAATTCATGGGCTGCTTCTCTTACTAATATCCTTTGCACTGATATTTTCTTTTTCCACAAAATTCTTCTCCTCCTAAATCTGTGTGGTTCATAGATTTATAGCCAAAGGGCTATTGACTAAATAAAAACACGCACATTCTGGGGATTGGAAAGAAGTCAAGGAAATGAAAATATTTATTACACCCCCTTAATGTCGGTGCAAAAAACCTTGATTCCTGCCGCAATTCTTGGAGGATATTTATGGTTATGACAAAAAATTTCAATGCAGCCACTTGTCATTTTTTATAATATGCAATTGCTTTTTATTTTGAGTCCCCCTGTTTTTTGACAGCTTATTTATTTTTTATAAGTAGCAACTGCTCCATGAAAATAGGAGAGATTCCAAATTTTCTTTTATGAATTATTAAAATATTATATGGAGACACTTGCATAACTTATTTTTAAGCCAAAAATAGACTTGATCAGGAGCACATGGGGTTAATGTCTGAATTGAATGAAAAACGTGGGTACAAAATGTAGAAGCACTACAGTTACATGGAATACAGATACACATTGATGCCATGGAGAAACTTCATTGCACTTACAATGGTCGGGTATCTGCCATAGCTTGTTCCAAAGTTCTCAATGATTGGCGATGGTTTAGAAAGAACTGAGATAGCGGATGACAAACGAAGGCAAATGATGGCCCTTTGCAGCAAATTAGGGCCCGATATTGTTTTACAGACATTTGAATTGCCAATCACCAAGCCTCCATGACAGTCTATCGGCAAACCAGATACGCAGACCGATAGTCATTGAAAGCCTTGACACTTCAATTAAAGTCATTAATAGATTTAAAATCAGTGCATCAATAAAAGAACTGCGGGTGCAGTATTTGAATGGAAAGCCATCGAAAATGTGTGGTCTCAACTCATGTATATATACCGCATTTGGTTAAAAACTCTCTGGATTTTCATATCAATACAATACCCTTGAAGGCATCATAATACTGCGGCCTTTGCGTATCTTAGGAAACTAGCGGGGCAAATAGAGCAAATGTGTCAATAGAAATTTATTTCGAATGTCAGAGAAAATGTTTACAATTTGGAAGACCATGATTTGGATGAAAACTGGTCTCAGCTCCAATTTCAGTTGATCCCACAGAAGAAGATTTGGTCGGCTTTTATATGTAGAAGTTAAGAAAAGATTGCAGGTAATTACGAATTCCTCGAACTTTCTTGTCTAAGCTGAAAATGGGTCTGAACATAAGCAGTATGGAACATTATGATGTTTCGCTAATGAAATTTTGTGTGGAACAAGACGCTCCAAAAAGCTCGAACTATAAGAACTGGGGGAATAATTTAAAATGTGGTCAACATACAAGGAAATGTGCTATATGGGTGTTGCTTCCGTAATGTTTTAATATGTGATAAGATTGAGAGAAAAAGAATTAATATTAATAACTTAAACCTTTCCAGAATCAGTTACATGACTAAAAATTACCCGAAACAGAAAGGTCACCGAGCATTATTTAAGGAATGATTTTCAAGAAGAGCGGGTTCTTCTTTTTACAGGAGTGTAATGTTCCCTTCCGATCGTATATGAGAATTTAGGGACAATCGACTTGAAGTTTTTAATGTATCCAATGTAGAGCTATAACACTATCGCTTATATTCATAACCATTCAAGTCGCTGTCTTATTAATGATTACGACTAATCATTTGCTTAGTAAACGTCTTCCGTAAGGCGACGAGATTGCTGTTTGATTGACTTGTTCTAATAATCGATATTCATTACTTGCTGATAGCTTAATCACCCTTAATTGGTCCTTCTTATCAGCGATGGAAATATGATCGATGTTATGTTAATTCCACCGTAAGCTGCGTACGTGGATATCGTTGAAGGGTTTGACCTTGGAGAGTCGATGGTCTGCAGTACCCTCGACTATAACAATAGAACATACAATAGTGTTAATAACATATCGTGGCAATATCCTTGCCTATGTGGACTAAGCTGTAGTCTACGGGAGTCAAACTCTATCGCCAACACGTTTGGGTGCTGGAATATCAAATGCTGGATATAGTCAATTCTGGAAGATACAAATTCTGAAATGATTTCCGGAATGTGGGCTGATCGGTCTGGTTCGCCCGTAAGATGACTGAAGAGATGCATAAGAAATTTTAATTTCTTTGAATATGGTGTGTATATATACACATACGCACATATGTGTATATATACACATACGCACATATGTGTATATATACACATACACACGTGTGTATATGTGTATATATGTATACACATATGCACACGTGTATATGTATACACACACATATGTGTATATGTGTATACATGTATACACATATGTTCACATGTGTATATGTATACACATACATGTGTGTGTATACACACATATACACATACACATACACATATACACACATGTGTTTATATATACACATACATGTGTGTATACACACACGTATATATATACATCCTTATAATCACGAATCTCATGAAATATTAAATTTGGTTTTATAAAAATTGGAATTGGAATTTGAAATTCCAATTCCACCTATTTGAGTGGAAGATGCAAATGCCCATTTTGGGGCAAAATTGGAATTTCGAAATTCCAATTCCAATTTTTTTGATGGACACAAACATGGAATTGACATTATCTGGAATTAGATTTCCAGAATGTCCAGTCTAATTCCAGCCCCATGTTTATTACTTAATTTACTTATTACTTAATTTATTAATTTAGAATAATTATTAACTTTATTAATTAATTATTATCTAAATATATTATTGTTCAATTATCTATTTAATAATAACATCAATGTTTAATTGACACATATATATATATATATATATATATATATATATATATATATATATATATATATATATATATATATATATATATATATATATATATAATTTATTAATTTATTAAATATTTATTATATACAAGGTAAAATGTCTATAATAAAGTTACATCAAGTTTATCACTTAATTATAATTATATATGTCATTATTATATCTATATTTTATTACTTATTTATTCACTTATTTAGATTTTTTAATCTTATTATTATTGCTCACTATTTTGGAAAAGGGGTCATCGCAAGTCCGCCCTCCCCCAAAATTGTTTGTCCTCAAGCAATTGATGTGAGTGGCTTCTGCAACGTCATCTTGATATTGATCAACAAATTTGTAGCTTGGGTTCATTCTCTTATTCTAGCAAACATGCACATGAGTCAAACACTTGGAAATACAATATATGAAAACATACAAAAAGCATATATTTGAATGCATGCAGACATAGAGCATACACGAAGTATACACATTAATGAGTGAAGACATGAAGTAGAGACACAATAAATGGTGGTTAGATTTCTCCCTAAAGAAATAAGCCAAGGTTATGGGATAATTTACAAAAATCATCCCTCCATTATGTTCCTGACTATGAACTCTACAACCAAGTGACACAAGTTAGCATATAACTTCTAAATGTGTTTATACTATTTAAACAAATTAGATTTTTTGCTCGATGAGTCATGATACATTAGTTCAAGCCAATCCCATACTAAGCCCAAGAGTGGAACTTTGGCCCCTTGGCCTTGGTGGCAAGTCTTAGGCATCCACACAAGGTGATCTACTTAGCGGAATGCTTGTCTCTCTTATCTATTTACAATTTTGTCAAAAAAAAAAAAAAACCATTCTTGTGAAAGGGTGCCCTTATAGTCTTTCCCTTAACTAGTACTGCAATAGGGTGTCCTCACAGGCCTCCCTTGATTGCAAACTCCATAGGAAAACTATTTGCAGTAGGGTGCCCTTACTAACTTTCCCTTAACTAGTACTACAATACAGTGTCCTAGCAATTCTACCTTTATTATAGACTTCGTAGGAAAGCTAGATATCTTTATAGCATTTCCCTTAACTAGTATTGCAATAGGGTGTCCTAACAATTCTCTCTTGATTGCAGACTCCATAAGAAAGCTACTTGCAATAGGGCATCTTTATAGCCTTTACCTTAACTAGTACTGCAATAGGGTGTCCAAGCAGTTCTCCCTTGATTGTAGACTCCGTATGAAAGCTAATTGTAATAGGGTGCCTTTATAGCCTTCCCCTTAACTAGCATTGCAATAGGGTGTCCTAGCAGTTCTCCCTTGATTGAAAACTCCATATGAAAGCTATTTGCAATCCCTAATTCATTTCTTAAAGAATCAAAATTACATTATTAATTATTGTGTTATTGATTACAACAGACTTACAAATTGTTTGTTATAACTAGGGTTGAACTTCCTCGAAGCTCCATTGGCTTTCTCCTCTATTCATTGATTGAATGTTGTTGAGGTTCCCTTGATCATATTTTATTTTCTTTGGTGGTGTCCCTTCTATTTCAAGGTCGAGTGTTGCTTCTATTATATGAACTTGACTCCTTTTTCTGCACCTATGCCCTAGTTCCCATGATTTCTTGCATTTGAAACATAACTTCTTCCTTCGTAAGTCTTCTCGTTGTTTTTGAGATTTCTCATCTTGGCATACGTGTCCACTTCCAAAGTTCTCAAAAGAGTGAAAACATTTTCTTTTTGGGAATTCTTGCTTATGATTTTCATCCCTAGCATGGAATTGTTTTCTATGGTTGCTTGAGGGTCTACTGCTTGTTGACGAAACTTCTAGTCTCAAAGGTGTTTCAATGGCGTCATCAAGAGATGTGGATTTGAAAGCACTAACCAAACCTCTTAGTGATTCTTTTAATCCTTCCACAAACAAGTAAGTAAGTTTGTCGTCATCTACCCCTGAAACTCAAACTAAGAGTTTTTGGAACTCAACAATATAACCTTTGATTGATCCTTGTTGCTTGATTTGAGTCATATTTTTAAAGTCTCCTTGGGGTGTCTTTTATCAAATCTTTTAATAAGCCTTTGTGCAAATTCTTATAGGATGTGACATTTTGATGACCTTGGGTGTGGATTCCATGGTACCACCATTCATGTGATATTCCCTCTAAGTGGAGAATAGCAAATTGGACTGCATCCTCCTTTGTCATCGGGCTAAGGGTGAGGAAAGTGTTGGATTGGGTGTGGAAACATAAGTACTAAGAGGGAAGGTGTGAATCAGTATTATAAAACACTTTTAAACTATTTAAACTTTCTCTCTTAATCATTTATTGATTCCTCAACATTTGTATGCGTCACATGTAACATATAAAACATTCAACACATAACTCATAACACAAATATTTTCATATCACAAAAATCCTTGTTAGAGGATAAAAACTATGGTGGGGATGACACCCACAAGAATTCACTACTGCATAATAAAGTTTGCTCAATTAGAGATACAATGTCAGTTATTTCTGATAGCTTACCTTGTTAAGAGTATTAACCCGATTAAGAGTCTAAAGACTATTAAGTCTACCTTGTGAAAGTATTTTACAATTCTAATCTAAGAATTGCACCTGGTTAAAGGATTTACAAATAAGATCTTCTCGGCTAAGAGACTCTACAACTATGATTAATCTTTAATCAGTAAAACAAAATATGTCTGTCAAATTTGCATCAAACATATGCTAATCAGACTCTTTATGCTCAATAACTCATTACCTCATATTGTGTACCTTTCACACTAACAATTCAGTACTCGGTAGATCACAATCTTTATCTATTCTTCACTGCCTTGTTATTCAGTGGCTTCACTTCTTATCACCTTCTCAGTAATATGCTTCATACATGAAATCTCCTCTTGCATTCATATCACCACCATCATACACACACTGATCTTTACTTCTTCTTCTTATTTTTTTTACCGAATGACTTTGACAAACATTATGAGTTCCTCATAACTAATGTCAAAAAAATCAACTCTTAGGAGTATCAATCTCCCCCTTTGGCATTAGTTTGGTATGTTTGTTAAAACCTCAAAGTCATCAACAAAATATCAAAATTTGTGTCCTTGTCCATTCTTCTTCCTTGGTAAACATATAACTCCCCCTAAAGCAATAATCCAATACTTCTTCAACTAAATCATGTACTCATAAAATGTATATGTATTCCCCTTATATTCTTATCAAAACACATGTATATTCCCCCTTTTTTTAACAAAAATGCCAAAACATATTAACTTATTGATTTTCCGGTGTGGGGATCGTGTCAAAAATGTTTTTGAACTTAGCATGTGCATCCTTGAGTGATGCCTTCCACGTGTCCTTCAGTGTTTGCAAAACTATTATTTTCTCGCTTAAGTTTGTTGTTAGACTTACCATACCGTCCATAACACTTACATCTAGTGTGCTAATTAGATCTTTTGCCTTTTGAGTCTATTTTTGTAGTGGTTTTATATGTGGTAGCAAAACTGTTTGGAGTTCAAGTAGATCCATCCTGATTTGATTCTCCTCCTTTCTAAACTCAAATTGCACTCCCATCAAGTGCTTTAGCCTCTCATAATATCATGTTATTGACTTAGGCTTGGTGGAAATTTTGGATAATTGCTCGATGAGCTCTTTTTCTATAGTATTGTCTTTTTCTCTTATCTCCTTTGTGAAATTGGAAAACAAACAAATTTGTTGAAATAGTAAAAGAATTGTTTGTAACTCAGTTTCCAATTTATTTATCAACTCCGAAAGAGTTACCTTGCCTATAGAAATTGATTGAAGAATTTATTCAGTCACATTTGTCTCCATCTCTTTCTTGTAAACTTGTAGCATATATTCAGTAGTATTTTTTCCTATCTAGTTGATCTGACTAACAAGTTCTCTTAACTGACTGTAGATATCTCCTTTTTCATTTATTGAAACCTCGGGTACAATCTCACTCAGAATACCTTTTACCTACTTGAAAATATTTGTTTTCTGCTTCTTGGCTAAGAGCTTACCTTGAGAAGCTTTCATCTTCAATAAATCTCTGAACTCAAAGAGTTCCTTAGGGATCATGGTTAAGTAATGAACCTTAGGTATTACAATGACTTCATTTATATCAACCTCTTTTTCAGATTTCTTCTTCTTTGATTTTCCCTTAAAAGTAGATGTCTTCTTTGTATCCGATTGAGTACATGTCTCCTCGATTTTATCTTCTTTTTCCTTCTTTTACACTTTAAATTTATGCTTGTGTTTCTCTTCTTTCTTTTCCTCAACCTTTTATTTCACTTTTTCGTGTTCTTATTGTAGTCTCGGTGGGGGTCACCGAATCTTCATTATGACCTTGTGTTGATTCGGTCTCTGTTATCTTAGTCTCCTTGGTTTCAGTATCGAGAGCTGGCTTGGTAGGGGCATCACCTTCAGTAGGTTCTTCTCTTGTCACCTCTGAGATAACTTCCTCTATCTTAGGAAAGTCCATTACCTGTACAATTATAGGATCTTTTGCCAACAAGCTTGCCTTAGCAAAATCATCTACATCCATTGCTTATGTCTCTATGGCCTTGGTTACCATGATATCTTCATCATTTTTTATTATTTTATCTAGATCTTTCTCAGTGATGTCTTCAATAATAACTTCTTCCTAATTAGTTATCAATTCAACTGGTTTTGATTTATCCTCTTTTTATTTGACTCCTTCAATAGTCGGTTGATCCATAAAGAAGATTTTTCTCCAAAGATCATTAGTGTCTTTTTGTACTTCTTCCAATTGACCGACCATAATACTTAATGCCCTACTCTTTACTGGGAATCTTTTTGAGTATTCTTGTAAGGTATCTCTAATTCCTCTTTTTGTGAGGTTTGAGACACTAATTGCAAGGGACCTTTCTCTCATTTATTTCTCGACAACAAGAGCATACTTCCATCTTGCATCTATTTTATGATAAAGTTCTTTATCAATATTTTTCACTACTTTAACTAGTGTTATCCTAAACCTATGCAATGTAGCAATAATAGTTTCTTCAATCTTACTCTTCTCCTCATCATTTTTCAATTATTTCATGACTAAATGACCTCCAAATTTCTCAAGTGTCTTGATAAATTCACTAAGACTTCTCTTCTTTTTGCTTGGTGTAACCTTAAACTGTGTCAGGTCATCAAATTATGTGTCACTCTCCTTTTGCAACTTCAACTTCCTTCTTGGCCTTTCAGTAGCCTTGTTTTCTCTAACACGGGTCTTTGCCAAGTTACTAGTTTAACTTCTTCTTTCTTCTTCCCTCTCTGTGTGGAGTTAGACCTTCTAGTTCATCTTACACTAATTGGACTATGGGTTTCTTTCTTTACTCTCATCTTCTTCCCCTTGATTTTTGAAGGCTCAACAACTTCTTCATCTTCAATAGCAACAATACCTAGAATTTTAGATAGTGTGCTTATCATTTTACTAGTCTTCCTGATTGCCTTAGGTATCAATATACCTACCCTTATTTTCTCCTTAACCTCTTCATATGTTCCATATCGATTTGAGCTTTTGTCAACCAATTTCTCCAATAGTCCTTTTAATTAAATTGTGGCAGCATCTATATTCATCTCATAATCCATAGGTGGTAACCACTCATTTCTAGGTTCCACAACCCTTATAATAAAAACATCAGTATCAACCTCAAAATAAAATTCATCCTTGTACTCTTCCACTAACTGAGGTGGAATTATGAATCTTTTGTGCATTCTAGTTTGAAATTTACTAAAGTAGTCATCCATGATTACATTAAAATTATCACCCATTCCTTGAATATATTCACTAATCTAGTAAACAATGGGTTTATCTGCTTTCCATGTGACTTCACCGACTATTGGAAAGAAATTTTAGAAGTAAAAGAAATTACATACCAACAATGGTCCAAACTTTAATGTATTTTTCTTTGCTTTCCTAAAGGTGTTCATGTTGTCATCCAGTTGTTTCAATAGTATCTCACACAATTCTATATTCATGTCCTTTTTGATAATCTTGTAGGATAGGTCTAGTACTGCTCCAAAGGGTACACTATCTACCTGAGATGATTGGAATATCCTGTAGGATATTATATTGGAAGAAAACTTCAATTCAGGATCCTCAACTATAGACAGTTTCAGTCCTCTTCCATACAAGTTAGCTTTGGTAAGCTCACACAACTTGTTCTTATTGGTTTTTTTGTAAGCCCTCGGTCTATCACCGACCGAAAATCCTATTACTATGTGCAAATCATCTTTTTGTAATTTCCACTAGCCCATCAAGCCACATAAACCGACATTTCACTCTTCTTAGTACAATTCTCATCCATTCATGCTTAAAAACTGTCAGTACATGCATAGCATGGACCAAACCCTTGGTTTGCAAATGTGTGTGGTTGATCTTCAATTTTTCATTTATACACAAGTTCTTGAATGATGAGTCAATCTCTCCTTGGAATATGTCTTCGCTCTTGCAATGGATGAAGGCACAAACATCTTCAATCAATATAAATCTTGGTGGGGTTGAGGATAAATCTCCAACTTTGTCAATTTCAGTAGCAACGACGGGAGGAAGCTTATACTTCAAATTTATAGGATTAATCTTCTCGACTATAACTGGTTTTTGCATCTTGGGTGCTATCTTGATCTCAAAATTGTTCAACAAATAACAGGGTTCCAATTGAATAGTAAGTACAATCTATGAACTCAGCTTGGTAAATACTTAAAATACCTCTAATGATCTTTGTAGATGCTCATAATGCTCAACTAAATACTTGGGATCGCTCTATGGTCTCGTCTCTGTTAATGCTTCAAAGTTCTCACAAAAGTGTAAGGTAACAATGAAATTTCATGCCCTCTATTTATAGTTTTTCCTTAGGTTAGGTCTTCCAACGACTATAATATGTATTTAATGCTCCTTACCTAACTTCATTTTACCATTAACTAAAGTACACTTTGCTTCACCAAATGTAACAAAATAGCTCAAACACTTTACCGATCAACATATGAAACATCAAGATAACTTCACAACTTATATCCAAATGCATCTTAGTATGCTAATATGGATTTTTTTTCTAATTCTAGGAACCAATTTAAGATAAACTTTGGGTTATCAGCTCCTACACATACCTTTGACTAATTAAGTGAATATAGGTGTACCCAATCCAGAGGATGTGGTGCCATCAGATGTTCCTAATTCCATTCCATCATCTTGAGACTTCCTTCTCTAAGTCATGTTCATATTCTCTCTAATTTCATCAATGTTAACTTGAGTCTTTTCACTCGGTTGGTCCTTGGTTGAATCCTTATTTTGGTACCTGCAATCCTTGGCTAGGTGACTGACTCTATGACAATGGAAACAAATCATTCCATTTTTTCTCCATGATTTTGTGTTGTTGATATCATGCATCCTAAAGCAATTTGCAACAATGTGATAAAATCTTCCACATGCAGTACATACGATCCTTGTATTATAATCCCATGGTATAGTAGGTCCTTGTCAATTATTATCAGCATTATGTCAGTTAGGGACCCATTTTTCATTTCTTCTTTGAGATCTACATTCTCCATATATGTGACCATATCTCTTGTAGTTGTTCCAATAACCTTCAAAATTTTGCATCCTTGGATTGTTAATAACTCTTGCTCTACATTCAAATGCCTTATGACCATACTTATTGAAGTTGTAGTAATGACCATTAAACTTAGGAGTACTTGGTGGATTACCTTATTCTCTTCTGCAGATATTTGTTGTGTGTCCTGATTTCCCACAATGATAGCATGTAAGCTTTTTTTTTTAGTGGATTGGTAGCATTATCTCGGTTGGCTTCTTGTTTGGAGGACTCACCCTTCTCAGTGGTACTGTTTACATTGTAACTGAGTCCAAAAGTGTCTTTTGGCTGCCTTTGATTTCTCAATTGTTCATCCAAAATATTTAATGTTTCTTCATTTCTTTTCAAGACTTCATTAGCATCTCTTTCCTATCTCAAATCATTCTTTAAGTGTCATTCTCGGATCTCAAATTAGTAATCTCTCCAACTTTCCTTGCAACATCTTGATTTGCATTAACTAGTTGGTCTATCATATTGTATTGAATTTGTGTCATCCTTGGTATTTCCATGTCTTTCTCATCTAGTCCTATATTCATCTCCCTTCTCTCTTGTTCATCTATCCTTTTTTCATCTTCTTCTTTTCCCTTTTGTTCCATGATTTCACAGATCCTTATCAATTGTGCTTCTTGTTCTCTTTTCAATATTTTCACCTGATCAACAAGCATCTTGTTCTTTTTAGATAGTTCTGATATGATAGCATCATATTCATCAGGCATTCTTCCCTCTGATTGTTCTTCATGTTCTTCAACCTGATCTTGAGTATCTGTCAATTGTTGTGCCAAAATCCTTCCTTTTGTTGAGAGAATTCTTCAGTTTCTTGCTTAATTATTCAACATGCTTGTTAGTCATTTTGAGTTCCATTTCCATGTTCTCAATCACCCTTTCATACTTGTAGCTTTCCATCTTTCCAGACCTTTCCTCTCAAGTGATAAAACTTCTTAATAAGAGACTGATCTCTTATACCAATTGTTGGATTAGGTGCACAAAAGATAAGTACTAAGAGGGGATGGATGAATCAATACTGTAAAACACTGTTAAACTATTTAAACTTTATCTCTTAATCATTTATTGATTCCTTAACATTTGTATGCATCGCATGTAACATATAAAATATTCAACACATAACTCATAACACAAATATTTTGGTATCGCAAAAATCCTTGTCAGAGGATAAAAAATGTGGTGGGGATGACACTCACAAGAATTTACTACTGCAGAATAAAGTTTGCTCGGTTAGAGCTATAATGTCAGCTATTTTTGATAGCTTACCCTGTTGATATTATTAACCTGGTTAAGAGTCTAAAGACTATTAAGTCTAGCTTGTGAAATAATTTTGCAATTCTAATCTAAAAACTGCACCTAGTTAAAGGATTTACAAATAAGATTTGCTAAGATATGCTCAATTAAGAGACTTTACAACTCTAAATAATCTTTAATCAGTAACACAAAATATGTCTATCAAATTTGCATCAAACATATGCTAATCAGGCTCTTTATGCTCAATAACTCATTACCTCATACTTTGTACCTTTCACACTAGCAATTTAGTACTTGGTAGATCACAATCTTTATTTGTTCTTTACTCTATGTTACTCAGTTTCTTCATTGCTTATCACCTTCTTAGTAATATGCTTCATACATGAAATCTCCTCTTGCATTCATATCACCACCATCATACACACATTGATCTTTACTTCTTAGATCTATTTATACAATTCTAGAAGCGGTGCTAGAAGTTCTAGAATCATCTCATCAAGAGGTGCTAGCATTGTTTACTCTTCCAATGTATATTTCATCCTTAATTCTCATTGGTGGATCACACATTGTAATCATGTGTAATCATCATGTTGTAATCTCCAATGTTCTATTATACGATCTCCTCAAGATTGGTAAATCATTTTTTGTTCGGTGTCCAAGTTCAATGTACTTAAAGATTATTCTAGTGTTGACCTGCTTTGCTTGGTAACATATTTTTCTTAACTCAATAACTGTCTCCTCTTCTCGATGCTCGGTTCTACCTTGCTCGGTGCTTGTGCTTGCTTTCCCTTTACCAAAATTACATGTCTTCTTATTTCCTTTACCGAATGACGTTCTCTGCTTTACCGACTTATCTTTTGTTCATTACCGAATGACTTTGACAAACATTATGACTTCCTCATAACTAATGACAAAAAAATCAACTCTTAGGAGTATCAAAAAGTGTTTAATTTTTGCATCCAACCATGCGCTGTGATTTTTCTGGACCCATCAAAATTTGGAAGGGTTACTTTGTTTACTTTATGTTTTAAATCCTTGTTTAGGTTTAACCTTGCCCTTCTTGGTGCTTCTTGTTTTTGGCCCTCACAAAATTCTCTAAATGTGATAAGTTCTTTGATTTCTAGTTCCAAACTAGCATACGCTCTATCATTATCCACGATGCTATTAGTGGGTTGTTCAATTCCTTCTTCCCCTCTCAAGATTTCTTCTCTAGGTAAAAGAGGGGATTTGGGTACCCTAGAGGATGAAGACTCATTATGGTTCTTTGAATGATTTGAACTTACATCCCACCCATTTTTGGAAGTATTTTTTATATTTTCAATTGAGTTCCCCATATTTTACAGTGCTTGGTTTGTTTGATTTGCTTGTTCCATGAATGCCCTCATTTCATTAGCTAATTGTTCGTTCATCTTCTTCTTATTTCCTTTCCTTTGATATTTTTGCATGTACATTCCCCATAGGATGGCAGGATTATGCTTTGATATCACTTGTAATGTTCCCTTTCGATCGAATATGAGAATTAAGGGACAATCGACTTGACATTTTTAATGTATCCAATATAGAACTATAACACTATCACTTATAGTGATATGGTATTGTCTCAAATGTAGAATTATAACCTTACAACATGTAAAGTGTTGTTTCTACTCTGAACTATTTATCTCTGCAACTATGGTGGCTTCTTTGATTTTTGATTTCAGACTCATGTAACTAGTAATGTTGAATGGAAGGTGCTTTCTTGAGCCAATCCCAAAAATTGATAAATAAGAAGAGTTAATTTCCTCCAATCTTTTTATTTTATTTTCATTGAGTAAGGTTCCATGTCTAAAAGGACAAATCCAATCTTCCTTTTGTATCTTGCATGAGGTAGTTAGTTGCATCGTTTGAGAATCAAAGAGATATGTGTCTTCCCATTCGTATCTCTCCATAATAGATCATATCTCCTCATCGTATGCTTAATAATTATTGGTTAACACTACTCTTAATCGCTTCTATTCATAACCATTCAATTTGTTGTCATATTAATGGTTACGACTAATCATTTGCTTAGTAAACATCTTCCATAAGGCAATACGAGTGTAGTTTGATTGACTTATTCTAATAATCGATATTCATTACTTGATGATAACTTAATCACTCTTAATTGGTCCTTATTATCAATGATGGAAATATTATTGATGTTATGTTAATTCCACTGTAAGCTATGTACGTGGATGTCATTGAAGGGTTTGATCATGAAGAGTTGATGATCTGCAGTATTGTCAACTATAATAATAGTGTTAATAACATATCATGGAAATATCCTTTCCTTTGTGGACTAAGTTGTAGTCTACAGGAGTCAAACTCTATCGTCAACACCTAATGTTTATTACTTAATTTACTTATTACTTAATTTATTAATTTAAAATTATTATTAACTTTGTTAATTAATTATTATCTATGCATGATCAATATACTGTTGATGACTAAATCAAACCATGTAGAGATATTCTTATGGATGGAATTTCTACCTCCAAAGGCAAAACTGCTTCTATTCCAAAGACTAAGGAAAAAGGTGTAGCCCCCGGTGGCGTTCTGATGCTCCTTCTATCAGCCCACAAGGTTGGGTTTATTTTGATGTGCCAATCTCTACCTGAGTTGTCCACCATTCTCTTCAAAAATTTTAGGATATTTTTATTTGTTCCTTCTGCTTGTCCATTACCTTGAAGATAATAGATTAATGAAGAGTGATGGATCAGGTGGAATTTGGTGCATAACTCCTTTAAGTCTTTGTTTTTGAATGCTTTGCATTATTCATTATGATGGCATGAGGTACGCCATATCTACATATAATGTGGTTTAGGATAAACAAAGATATCTGCCTTCCTATTACAGTTGATAAGGGTACAACTTCCACCCACTTAGTAAAGTACTCTATTGTCATGATGATGAATTTGTGCCCATTTGAGGATGGTGGATAAATCATCCCTATCAAATCTAGACCCCATTGATAGAAAGGCCAAGGTGTTGTCATCAGATGTAGCTCTTGTGCAGGTACATGTTTCAGGTGTCTATGAAATTGACACTTTCTACAAGTTTTAGCGAAGTTACAAGTGTCTTTCTCCATTGTCGGCCAAAAACATCCCATCCTAAGAAGTTTCTTAGCTATGGTTAATGCATTAGAATGTGACCCCCAAATTCCCTTATGGTTTCTCACAAGGCTACTTTCGATTCATCTTCCTCTAAAAATCTAAGGAGCATTCCATCTAGACTCTTACGATACAATGTTTCTGAAATTAGGGTATATCAAGAGGCTTGGCATATGAAGCTCTTCTTTTGATTCCTAGTTTGGTATATGGGTAGGATTTGATCTTTTAAGTAGGTGTAAATAGGTCCATACCAAGGTGATTCATATGTAGTTAGCAAGAAAATGGTATAAGGATGGGTAGGGTCAAATATGGGTTGATTTGCTTCTTCTACCAAGAATTCATATCTGGCATTCTGATCTGGGATTTGTAGAAATGATGCCAAAGTTTCCATTGCATCTACTGCTTTGTTCTTTTCTCTTTGCACTTGCTCAAATATAATAAGAATGAAGTACTTCTTAAGATTTTCCACCATGTTTTTATAAGGTACCAATTTGTCATCTTTCGTTTGATATTCCTCATTAATTTGATTAATGACTAATTGCGAATCTCCATAAACCTTTAGTTCTATCACCTTCCACTCTAATGCCAACTTGATTCCAATAACCAAGGCTTCATATTCTTCTATTTTATTAGTGAATGGAAATAACAATTTATAGGACTTTGGAATAGTAGATCCTTGAGGGGTGATTAATAGTATGCCTTCTCCTGAACCATGTTGAGTGTATGAACTATCAAAATACAATTGCTATGTCTTTGACTCAACATTCACAATCTCAGAATCCAAGAATTCTACTTGAATGGGATGATCATCTTATAGTGGTGCTTCTACTAATTGGTCATCAATAACTTGTCCTTTGATAGATTTTCTATCAACATATTCAATGTCAAGTCCACTCAACACCATAACCCATTTGGCTAGCCTTCCATTTAATGTTGTTTTACTAAATAGATATTTCAAAGGGTCTATCTTCGCAATGAGTGTTATTTTATGAGATAACATATAATGGCATAGTTTTTGGGAAGCAAAAACCACAGCCAAACATTCCCTTTCAATGAAGGTATAATTCAACTCATATTTGACCAAAGTTCTACTTGTGTAGTATATTGCTTTTTCTTTGCCTATTTCATCCTCTTGTGCCAAATGTGCCCCTAATGAATTCTTCGTTGCTGAAATATATAGGATTAAAGGTTTGCCTCTGATAGGTGGCATCAAGATTGGAGGATTCATGAGGTATTTCTTCAACATGTTGAAAGCTTCTTCACACTTCTCATCCCATTTGAAAATGGTATCTTTATGTAGAAGTTGGGTGAAGTTATGACATTTCTCTGCTAGTTGGGATATAAATCTCCTGATGGATTGAATTTTTCCTTGTAGTGACCTCATTTGGCTAATGTTTTTAGGTGCCTCCATCTCCATGATGGCCTTGAATTTAGCGGGATCCACTTCTATTCCTTTCGCTGATACACTGTAGCCTAGCAATTTTCCTAATTGCACTCCAAATGCACACTTTTTTGGATTGAGCCTTACTTTGAATTGCTCTAATTTGTCAAAAAATTTCTCTAGAATTGGTATATATTCCTCCCTTGAATGATATTTTTCTAATATGTCATCTACATAATCTTCCATGAACTTATGCATCATATCATGAAATATTGTGGTCATGGCCCTTTGATATGTTGCCCCGACATTCTTTAGACCAAAGGGCATAACATTCCAACAGAATGTCCCCCATGCCCATGTAAATGTTGTTTTATCTTGGTCCTCAAGTGCTATTGTGATTTGGTTGTAGCCACTAAATCCATCCATGAGTGAAAACATGGAATGTCCCATTGTTAAATCTACAATGGCGTCTATTCTTGGAAGAGGAAAGTCATCTTTAGGACATGCCAAATTTAGATCTCTAAAATCTGTGCAAATCCTAATGGACTTGTCTACTTTGGAAACTGGCACTATATTTGAAACCCATTGTGCATAATCAATGGCTCTGATAAATCCCACTTTTAGCAACTTCTCCAATTCCACTTTTACTAGCAAAGCTATATGTGGATGCATCTTCCTTAACTTCTATTTGATTGGTTTGACTCCTTTGATATTCAAATGATGCATAATCAAGTTTGGATCCAATCTCGACATATCATCATATGACCAAGCAAAATTGATTTTCTTTTCCTTGATAATTTTTATGAATTCTTTTCTTTCTTCATTAGATAAGGATGATGATAGGTGTATGATTTTTGGCTCGGTTTCTAACCCAATTTGTTTAGCCATAGTAGTGATAAGACCCCGATTCACTCACAATCGAGGAAGATACAGTAGGAAAGACAAACCACACAGACTAATATGTCTTCGTTCTGCTAAACTCAAATTTGTAATCATGCTCATAGAAATAGGGTAAGACCCGCGAACACCTAAGGATCCAAGGATCTCCTACAAAAAGTAATGTTCAATCACATCAGTATTGAAATTGATTATTATTTGGATCATTCTAAGTCAATAAAAAATTTTGAAAATATCAAACCACAATCAATTTTCCCGAGTCTATTCAGAGAGGACGAAAAATTTATCATCACCCATCATTTGAATCTAGATTGACGATCAAATATTCAAATTATGACTGACTCATACTGACATCTTATGACTCGCTAAAAAATCAAGTTCATTACCTTAACCTATTATCTGATTGACAACATTGAGAAAGTTGCAAAGCATACTATAGAATTTTCAAGTATTTTCTGACAAGGTGAAAGCGTTATTTTAGGCTGTAAAAGCGTTGTTTAAATGAGTAAAAGCACTACTTAATGGATTACAAGTGAAAAAAGGAGCAAAAGCGCTAAAAGAATTTGAAAGCATTATTCTAAAGATCAGAAACACTATTTATGTGGTGGGAGAGGTGGTGGTAGGATCAGAGCACGATGAGAACGATGGGGTTGTTGGGCAGCTAGATCAGGTAGGGTTTTGATTACGGTGATGACTGCTGCTCCTATCCCCCCTAGGGTTGATGATCAGGAGAGAGGTCACGGTGTGGATAGATTATTACATTATGTTTCCAGGGATCCAGTTTGACATAGAGCCAGGTGTCATCAAGAGGTTGATGTCAATATTGCACAAGTTTTGGTCGATTAGGCACAGGGTCCTCCTGCTCAACAGGTTATTCCTCTAGTTAAACTACATGTTACCTCATCTCTGGCTCATGATTTTACTTCGATGCCTTCATCTTCTTCACATCCATCATCTTCGGGCTTTGTTCCATCCTTGTCAGTTCCTTCATCTTTGATGTCATCCTCTTCCATTCCTCCACCACAATCCTCTGCAGCACAGGCTCCTAGTGCAGTTGCACCAGAGGTTCGAGATTTACAGTTTGATGTCTCTGAGATTAGATAGGAGATGAGACAGTTGAGCTCTATGATTCAGAGTTTCATGGTTGCTATGAGTTAGCAGGGTTTACAAGCTAGTTTGAAACATCCTCCAGATAGTGCTCCTGGTTGTGATGGCAGAGATGGTCCTGGTGATGCAACTCCTTGAGATACTTTTGATTATATGATGATATTATACATGATCTCTTTCTTTGTTATCGAGACATTGGACTCTCTTATTGTATCATTTTTTATCGATTGATGTTGTTTATGTTGATACTTTGATAGTTTGATGGACATTGATATTTGGATATTGCCTTTATGATCATTTGATAGACTCTGATATCTTGTTGGTTTTATTTATGATTATGGTACCATGGAATCTGATACTCACTTTGATAGATTTACTATATATGATGTCATTATGTGTTGGATCTCTTTTGAGGTGTTTTGTCATGATATGCAGATCTAGATGATTCTATCTCTTATATGCTTTATTTTATGCTTTTCAGATGCAATTTTTCAAATGTATGCATATGTTCTAATGATGCTTAAATGATTGTCTTATGTATGACATAAAATAGTTTAATGATTTCTTTAATGATTAATGTTTATTTTGATGATCTTATGATATATGTAATAAATATATGATGAATCATGCAATGTTATGTAGTTGTGTTCTGTGAATAATGCAATGTAATGGATAATGGATGTATTTCTTTTGATAAGCAAATGTGATGGATCTATGTAATGATGTAATGATAATGGATACTTAATGATTAATGATTTTAAATGTGAGATGCAATGTAAATGATACTTTAATGGATAATGCCATGTTTCACTAAATGATATGCATTTAATGATGAATGATCTTAATGAATGCAACACAATTAATGTAATGTATTTAGTGGATTGATATAAATGATGCACCTTAAATTAGATGAATGCAATCTAATGATGTTAATGAACTTAATGATATTGGTTTAACCAATGAATGACTAAAATGAATGCAACTTAATGCAAAGTAATGTAAATGGATTTTAATGATGTATGCAATCTAATGCAATGAACTTAATGATTAAAATATAGGACACATTTAAATGAATGCAAGGTTTAATGACTTAATGCAACTCACTACAAGTGAACTTAATCAATGCAAGTGAACTAATGAAATGCACTTTATTTTTTATTTCCCACACATTCAATCACATATAGTTATTTTTTATGATCCTTTGATTTTTTATTTGACTACACCCCCTTTCTCTTTTCCTCTTGCAAATTAAGCTAAGAAAAGAAAAATATATACAATGCATTTAATCTAATATGTATGCAACTAACTGCCTTTATTCAAAAAATTGGAGCTAATAATCATCATTGAGTGATTTTGGAATCCCAATTTAGTACAACCATCACTAGTTCAACTATGATGATATGAATACTTTTTGCACCTCTTTCTTTGCTTTCCCATCTTTTCGATACGACTATCACTGATTGAAACCAATCATGAGAGTGAGAATACCGATTTTGTCAGATTCTATGTTGCAAGTGGATTTTGGTATTATGATATTGAAGATCAAAATAGCCAAGATATCCTTTTGCGTAAACAAGTAGAAATCTCAGTTTTATCCTATGTACAAGTCCTCTATGATTCTTTGATGATCATGTCCTTAGACAAATAATACATGATTTAAAACTTTGATTTTAAGACAATCATTTAGAAATCAACAAAAATATCATCCTTTCATCATAGCTTGTCTAGTTTAAAAACTTTCATCGATTCGCTAGAAAGACATGATTTCATCAATTGAGTCAACACTTTAGAAAAAATTTTTGCAATGTTTTTCAAATCCATATTTCAAGTGTAGTTCCATCCATTTCATACTTTTAATCCTGATAAAGGTAAGGTCATGTAAGATCTCGGATCAAATTTTTGCATTTGGGTTGAAATTGGATCAAGATGTAGATTTAATTAAGTGTTCCTCTTTTATTTTTGATGAATTGATTCCATGATTGATTGATTTTTGCTTTGATGAATCCTTCCTCCTTTCGAGTAGATTGCCCCCAATTTGATATGATTTCAATTGTGGGACTTAGGACAATTTGCAGATTAGGTGACCAAAATCTTTAGGTACTTGCAAATGCAACTGTGGGGTTTTATTATGCAATATATACAAATGTTGGTGAATGCGATATTTACAAGGATGACTTCTAAGCATGTGACCGACTTGGACTTTCAATGGCGCCTATTTACCAGGTTTTCACCGATTGAATGGATCTTGCTTTCTTTTTCTATTTTTAAATCTTTTCTCATTTTTTGCTACCAAGGTGCCTATTTGCTAGGTTTTCACCAAGATACTTTTTCTCCTTTTTTTATTTTTTTTGTATTTTTCTTTTTAAATTTATTTTTTTTCATATCATCAAAGTGCCTATTTGCAAGGTTTTCACCAAGACAACATCTTTTTGAGGATCATATATGAATATTTTTGGTATATCTTCATGCTCAATTTTCCACTATTTTTTATCTTTTCTGCATTTCTGATTTGTTTGTGCTTTTCTGATTTTCCATTGTTTTTGGTATTTTCAAGATCTCTTTTGACTATGTACAATACATATGATGCTCCTTATTGTTGGACTACAACTGATTTGGAATCTGATTGAAGAAACTGTGATTAAAGATTACTGAGGAGTTGCTGATTAGATATGTAATATGATTAAATCAGTATTATGTTGTCATTGATGTCAACTAGTTTGACAACACTTATCTTGTAAGTTACTATACCGAGACATCTAAAGAAAGGTGAAAAAGAGATGAAGAACAGAGAAATCTACATGGAGAAAGATGTACATAACAGATGAGGATAAGGAACACATTGAGTAACTTGTTGATGAGTCTATGACTTGATGATATTGACTTTATTATGTTGCATTCATCTATGATGAAGTATAGAGTTGAAAGACACAAAGCAGTGTTGTCGGTAAATGAAGCATTTCTAGTATACACCGACGGAGTGGTGTATACCGATCACAGTGTTAATCGAGCAGTGTTCACCGATGCATTTCTTTGTTAACCGAGTGGGATAGAATGAATTAAATGATTAGTTTAGTCGTTAAGATTGATGAGCTGGAAAAAGTATAACATCGAGGTAACAGATAATGTTTGTTACACAGATCGATGGCTAACAAAATTCAGGGAAGATCTAACGGAGCAGATTGAAACGTGTTATTGACACAAGTACCGAGAAAGTTTGAAATGGCAAAATCTATGAATGTGGTTAAGCGGCAAAATCTGATGATGGAGAAGAAAATGATTTACTTGTCTATATAAGAGAACAAAATTTCTTTATGAAAAAATGCCGGAAGAAGAAGAAGCTACAGGATTATCGCGTGAACAAGGTTTTCATGCATTCTGATCATACTGGTTAGTAAGAACTGAGCTGCAGAATAATTACCAAGCTACAAAGAGCAATTACCGACAGACAGTAAGTTGATACAGTATTGAATCTGAAGTGAAATATTGATCAAAAGGATTTGTATGGACTAAATATTGATCTGTAATCTGTAATTGAAGTTTTATTAAGGTAGGTCATTTACTGTTACATATTTAACCATTGTATATAGTCAAAATCTCTTAACCGAGTGGACTCTAAAATTATTATGATGTATCATTCATAAAATGAACATTGTTATCCTGTCAACCCCATAGTGAATGCTGGTTGGACGATAACTTCTAGTCTAAAGTCCTCTAACAAGGTCACACCTAACAAAGTGTTTGTAAACCTTAAACAGGGTTGGGTCTTAACCGACCTCACTTCAGAAGAGTGAACAATTTTGGGTTGCCGGTCCCAGGTGGTTTTTCCCTTTACAGGGTTTCCATGTTAAATCTCTTGTGTTATGTGTTGATTGTGATATTTGTTTGTTATCATTCTTTACATGTTACATGTTAGATTTGATCGGTAACTTTTAAAGTATTTGACTGATAATCAATAAAAGCACAGACAGTGAGAGTTATTATTGTTTACCGATGAGCAGAAATAAGAGAAGTTGTTTTGAATTATACATTTTGTTTTGGGACACTGGATAACTGATTCACCCCCCTCTCAATTATTCTAACAATTGGTATCAAAGTTGTGGTTGCTTGGAACAAAGTTTTAAGGACTTAAGCATAAAGGTCTCAAGATGTATAAGAGGGAAGTATTGAAACTAAACAAAGAGAACTTCACAGTATGGCAAAGTAGAATGAAGCTGCACATATCTGGAATTGGGAACTCAACACTAGATCTGATGGAAAATGGCTACATACAACCGCCCACTGGTCCCTTAACTCTTGATCAATTGAAGGACAAGCATGAACACAATGTTACTATGATGGAACTTGATGCTTCCTGTACCGGCACTGAATTTGAAGATATTAAGACATGCATGACTGCCAAAGAAATGTGGGATAAATTAACACAAATCTACAGTGGAGATCTAAATGTCAAAAGAGCCCGAGCTGAAAGTCTAAGAGGCAGATTTGATGATATGAGAATGAAAGAAGGTGAGAACATTGTCCAATATTCAAATAGACTCAAAGAGGTGGTACATGATATTAGAGCATCTGATGGAGTAATTGATGATGAAATAGTGATAAGCAAGATTCTCATAACTTTACTACCAGTTTATGCAATCAGGATTTCTGCTATTCATGAAACAAGAGCTACATCCAACCTTACTCTTGACACTCTGACTGGTAAACTTACAACCTTTGAATTAAACAATTTTGATAACAATGTTGTTCCTTCTGTTGAATCCGCTTTCATGTCTTCTTTGAAGATTGGAAAGTCTAGCAAGAATAGTAAGAATTGTGATAGTGATGACAATACCGATGATGAACTTGATGAGCTTGAAGCACTTATGGCCAGAAGATTGCCCAAAGGAAAAGGAAGGTATAGAGGTAAGCTACCTTTGGCATGCTTTAACTATAAATAAGTTGGTCACCTCACTGCTAGATGTCCTCAGAAGAAAGATGATGATGGATCCAAAGACCGATCTGAAGGAAGCTATGGGAGAAGAGTCAACAGAGGTTACTGACACAACAACAGAGACAACCGAGATGAAAAAGGCAAAAAGGCATGTTAAATAGCCGAAGCTATTGAAACTAAATCTGATTTTGATGATGATATAGAAGTTGTATTTGTTGCTAGGAAAGATGACTTAGAGGAAGAAGAGAAACATGAAGAGATAGCACTAATCTCTAAAGTAAGCATAAATGATACATGGATCATAGACAGTGGCTGTACACATCATATGACTGGTGATGTAGAGAAGTTTGATCATCTTGTTGAATATAATGGAGGATTTGTGAGAATGGGAAATGATGCACCTTGTATGGTAAGAGGTAAAGGCTCACTAATGATCAATGATATACTACAATGTGAAAATGCATACTGGGTAGATGGTATGAACTATAATCTGTTAAGTGTGGCTCACCTGAACAATTCAGGCCACCTACTGGCTTTTGAGATTAAAAAGGTGAAGATCTATGATGATGGAGGAAGACTTGTTGAAACTGGTACACAATCCAGAGGTAATCTATTCTATCTTGATATGGATCAGTCTTCTTGTTTGTTGATAAAGGATGAAGATGCTTGGTTGTGGCACAGAAGGTTATGCCATGTGAACTTTGACAACATGATCAAGATTAGTAGAAAGAAAAGAGTTAGAGGATTGCCTAACTTGACAAAACCTGATCATGCCATGTGCCATGAATGTCAAAAAGGTAAGATGACTAAGTCTAGTTTTAAAAGCAAAGACTATTCAACAAAGAAGATACTTGAGTTGGTTCATACCGATCTATATGGTCCTATGAGAACTCAGAGTTGTTCTGGTGATAGATATTTTATACTTTTTGTTGATGACTATACTAGACTGATGACTGTTATGTTCCTGAAAGAGAAATCTGAAGCTTTCAAAATGTTTAAGTGGTATAAAGCTAAGGTAGAGAAAGAAATTGGAAAGGACATAAAATGCTTAAGATCTGATAGAGGAGGTGAATTTATCTCTGATGAATTTACTAATTTTTGTATTGAGCAAGGAATCAAAAGATAGGTATCTGCACCGAGGACACCTCAGCAAAATGGCATTACTGAAAGGAGCAATAGGTCTATAATTGACTGTGCTAGAACATTGATGATACAAAAGAATGTTGCTCAGACATATTGGAGGGAAGTTGTTAGTACATCTGTGTATGTTCTTAACCGAGTACAATCGAAGAAGGACTCAAACTGAACACTTTATGAACTATGGTTTGGACACAAACCTACTGTAAGTTATTTCAAAAATTTTGGAAGTAAATGCTTTATTTTGAAAGATGAGAGAAATGGAAAATTTGATTCTAAAGGAGATGAAGGGATATTTCTGGGATATTCCACTACAAGTAAAGCATATAAATGTTTGAATAAGGTTACAAATAAGATAGTTGAAAGTACTAATGTTTGTGTTGATGAGTTTGATGACAAGTACATAGAGGAAAGTACAAAGGAATTGGAAGAATATGGTATATTCACTTACATTGAACATCCAGAGTATCTACCGACACCGCAAACTGTAACAACCGATCAGCAAGGAAACAATGCAGGACAACAGGAAACACAAACCAAGGAACAAAATGGAGCTACCGAGCAAGAAAATGACCTTGAGCAGGATGAACAAGAAAGGATAAATTAAGTTCTAGCTAGTTTTGTTAGAAGACATCATCCTGAGACAAAAATCATTGGAGACAGACATGTTGGAATGCACACTAGAAGCAAAACAAGACAAGTTACATGTCTAATTTGTGAATTTGAACCTAAAACTGTGAAAGTTGCATTAGATAATGAAGAATGGGTTAATGCAATGAAGGATGAAATAGAGAAAATAGAGAAGAACATAACCTGGTCCTTAGTACCCCGACCAAAAGATAAGAATGTTATCGGTACTAAGTGGATATACAGGAATAAATTGAATGAAAATGGTGAAGTCACAAGAAATAAAGCTAGATTGGTATGCAAGGGATATGCACAGTAAGAAGGCATTGACTATGGTGAAACATTTTCACCTGTTGCTAGATTAGAAGGAGTTAGAATGCTACTTGCATATGCTGCACACAAGAAATTCAAAGTCTATCAAATGGATGTGAAGTCAACATTTTTAAATGGTATACTGGAAGAAGAGGTCTGCATTGAACAACCTGAAGGATTTTTTGATCCCGACAATAAAGACATGGTATGTAGATTACATAAAGATTTATATGGTTTGAAGTAAGCATCAAGAGCTTGGTATGAAAGACTGCATACTTACTTGTTAAGTATTGGATTTGTTAAAACAAGTGAAAACAACAATTTGTATGTGAAAGGTGATACTGATGATACTATTATCATTGCTGAAATATTTTTTGATGACATTATTTTTGGAGGCTCAGATCTTGTCTGCAAGGCATTTGCTAATGAAATGCAAAAGGAATTTGAAATGTCTATGTTCGGAGAAATTAAGTTCTTTCTTGGACTACAAGTGACTCAGCAGAGTGATGGGATATTCATCACACAATCTAAATACATAAAGGAAGTACTGAAGATATTTGGCATGGAAGATGCTAAACCTGTGGGAACACTGATGGCTACTAGATGAAAATTGACAAAGGAGGATGAAACTACAGAGGTAAATCAGACACTTTACTGATCCATGATTGGTAAGTTAATGTACATAGTTCACAGTAGACCAGATATAGCACATGTTGTGGGAATTGTTGCAAGATTTTCTGCTAATCCTAGAGAATCACACATGATTAGGATCTTAAGATACCTGAAGAAAATAGAGAATTATGGATTATGGTATCCTATGGAAGGGAAGTTTGAACTAAAAGTTTACACCAATGCTGATTGGGCTGGAAATGTGGATGATAGAAAAAGCACCACCAGAGGAGCATTTTTCTTTGGTGAAAGACTTGTCACCTGGACAAGTAAAAAGCAGGCTTGTATTTCTCAGTCTATAGCTGAAGCAAAGTATGTTGCTACTGCTACTAACTATTCAAACATTGCATATATCAAACAAGTGTTGGAAGGAATGAATAAGGTAATCACTGACCCGGTGATTATATACTGCGACAACACTAGTGCAATTAATATTTCAAAGAATCCTGTCATGCACTCTAAGACAAAGCATATATCTATTAAGTGTCATTACTTAAGAGAAAAAGTACAAGAGAAGCAAGTGAAGTTAGAATTTGTCACATCTAAAGAACAACTTGCAGATATTTTTACAAAGCCCCTACCAAAGGACACATTTGAATACTTAAGGACTAGACTTGGGGTCCGTCCCCTGTCTATTGGTCACTAAGGTGATTTGGTTGTTGCATCAACCTACTTATATCAGAAGATCATTCATGTTGATGCAGCATAGTTCACACTTTGAATCATGTTCAATGTTGTGATTAAGTTTGAGAACTTGAACCGATTGGAATTTCAGTATTCAGAGATATAGAGGAAGACAAAATTTGTTTGTTTATTTGTTTCTTTGGAATTGTTGTCAAAGGGAGAGATAAATAATATGAAAAGGAACAAGCACCGATGAGAATTATCTAAGGGAGAGACAATCTAAATGAGACAGAGCATTATGAGACAGAGTATTGAAGATCAGTTACAGAGAACATAAGCATGAACAGGAGAACTGACAAGAACACAACTACAGAATGGTAAAGCTGTATTATTTAATGCTGGTTTAGTAATGTAGTGATTAAACATATTAAGTCTATTCAACTTACATCATTTTGTTCACAAAGTTGTAGAATATATGTTTGGTATGTGTATGGTACACTTCATATTACTTGAGTTTCCATCAATGCCAAAGGGAGAGATTGTTGGACTACAACTGATTTGGAATCTGATTGAAGAAACCGTGATTAAAGATCACTGAGGAGTTGCTGATTAGATATGTAATATGATTAAATCAATATTATATTTTAATTGATGTCAACTAGTTTGACAGCACTTATGTTGTAAGTTACTATACCGAGACATTTGAAGAAAGGTGAAAAAGAGATGAAGAACAAAGAAATCTACATGGAGAAAGATGTACATAACAGATGAGGATAAGGAACACATTGAGTAACTTGTTGATGAGTCTATGACTTGATGATATTGACTTTATTATGTTGCATTCATTTATGATGAAGTATAGAGTTGAAAGACACAAAGTAGTGTTGTCGGTAAATGAAGCATTTCTAGTATACACAAATGGAGTGTAGTGTATACCGATTGCAGTATTAACTGAGCAGTGTTCACTGATGCATTTCTTTGTTAACTGAGTGGGACAAAATGAATTAAAAGTTTAGCCGTTAAGATTGATGAGCTGGCAAAAATATAACATCGAGGTAACAGATAATGTTTGTTACACAGATCGACGAATGACAAAATTTAGGGAAGATCTAACGGAGCAGATTGAAACGTGTTATTGACACAAGTATCGAGAAAGTTTGAAATGACAAAATCTATGAATGTGGTTAAGCGGCAAAATATGATGGTGGAGAAGAAAATGATTTACTCGTCTATATAAGAGAACATAATTTCTTTATGAAAAAATGTTGGAAGAAGAAGATGCTGCAAGATTATCACGTGAACAAGGTTTTCATGCATTCTGATCATATTGGTTGGTAAGAATCGAGCTACAGAATAATTACCGAGCTACAAAGAGCAATTACCGATGGACAATAAGTTGATACAGTATTGAATCTGAAGTGAAATATTGATCAGAAGGATTTGTATGGACTGAATATTGATCTGTAATCTGCAATTGAAGTTGTATTAAGGCAGGTCATTTACTGTTACATATTTAACCATTGTATACAGTCAAAATATCTTAACTGAGTGGACTCTAAAAGTCTTATGATGTATCATTCATAGAATGAACATTGTTATCCTATCAACCCCATAGTGAATGCTGGTTGGACGATAACTTCTAGTCTAAAATCCTCTAACAAGGTCACACCTGGCAGTGTGTTTGTAAACCTTTAACAGGGTTGGGTCTTAACCGACCTCACTTCATAAGAGTGAACAATTTTGGGTTGCCGGTCCCAGGTGGTTTTTCCCTTTACAGGGTTTCCACGTTAAATCTCTTGTGTTATGTGTTGATTGTGATATTTGTTTGTTATCATTCTTTACATGTTACATGTTAGATTTGATCGGTAACTATTAAAGTATTTGATTGGTAATTGGTAAAAGCACAGACAGTGAGAGTTATTATTGTTTACCGACGAGTAGAAATAAGAGAAGTTGTTTTGAATTATACATTTTGTTTTGGGACACTGAATAACTGATTCACCCCCCTCTCAATTATTCTAACACTCATCTAATTTTTGATACTCTTTATACTCTTTCATCTGCTTCATGTATAGAACCTCTTTAGATGTATGCTATTGATAGGTTCTTGTTGCTCTTCACCATCACAATCTGCTAATTTGTAGGTGTCGGTCCCAAAATTTTCAATGATCACAAATGGTCCTAACCAGTTTGCCTCCGATTTTCCTTTCTTCTCCCTTTCCGCTTGATTCTTGGGATTCTCTCACAAAACTAGGTCTCCTATTTGGAATGTTCTTGACTTGATATGCTTATTATAAGTCCTTGACATTTGGTTTTGATATACTTTTAAGTAATCAAATGCTTGTTGTTGTTTCTCATCTAGCAATTCTAGCTCATGTAACCTATCAACTCTATAGTCTTCTTCACTTATCAAACCATGTAGAGATATTCTTATGGATGGAAGTTCTACCTCCAAAGGCAAAACTGCTTCTGTTCTGAAGACTAAGGAAAAAGATGTAGCCTCATTGGCATTATGATGCTCGTTCTATAAGCCCACAAGGTCGGGTTTATTTTGATGTGCCAATCTCTACCTGAGTTGTTCACCATTCTCTTCAAAAAATTTAGGATATTTTTATTTGTTCCTTCTACTTTTCCATTACCTTGAGGATAATAGATTGATGAAGAGCGATGTTTAATGTGGAATTTTATGCATAACTCCTTTATGTCTTTGTTTTTAAAATTCTTTGCATTATCCGTTATGATGGCATGAGGTACGCCATATCTACATATAATGTGGTTTAGGATAAACAAAGATATATGCCTTCACGTTGTAGTTGATAAGGGTACAACTTCCACCCATTTAGTGAAGTACTATATTTCCATGATGATGAATTTGTGCCCATTTGAGGATGGTGGATATATCATTCCTATCAAATCTATACCCCATTGATAAAAAGGCCAAG